>CM035121.1:39524217-40135539 GCA_020205555.1 Panax stipuleanatus
ATCCTGTTCATTCCACTACATTACATGAACATAATAAAGAGGGGCATCTGTAGACACTCAAAATTTTCTTTCCCTGTTACTAACACTATAGGAGGGCAAGACTGTCTTTTCAATTCAACCTCGGTCTTAATACTGGGCTATCAAATCAACCCCGGTCTCAATACTGGGTCATCAAATCAACCCCGATCTCAACACCGGGCCATCAGTTTAACCTCGGTCTCAACCCGGGAGGTACAGGTTAGCCCCGATCTCAACCCGGGAGGTACAGGTCAGCCCCGATCTCAAACTGGGAGGTACAGGTCAGCCCTGGTCCAACCCAAGAGGTGCAGATCAGCCCTAGTCTCAACCAGGGAGGTACAAGTCAGCCCCAGTCTTAACCCGTGAGGTACAGGTTAGCCCCGGTCTCAACCCAAAAAGTACAGGTCATTCCCAGTCTCAACCCGAGAAGTTAGGTCAACTTCAGAAATAATCTTGAAGCATAACAACATCTCCAGAGGAAAACCTGGAGGGAGCAAGTCAGCCTTAGAGACAACACTGAGGACAAACAGACTCGAATGGGATCCAAACCATGGAAACAACCGTAGGAAGTCAATCGAAGGTCATGCCGACACTAAGGGCAACTTCGGGAGGGGCAAAATGATCATTTTACCAAATCCAATTTGATTCGGTCAAACTCAAGTCTAATTGATGCCACCAAGTTCAGAACGAACCATAACAATGATCCTGAGTGCAAACAGCGTAAGACAGCTCAACGGACAAACTGCGAGGAATCAAAGACCTGGTTATGAACCAATCTTTTTGGACCCAAAAAATGTTTTATCCCATGTCATTGTGACACTCTCGCGAGGGCTTTCTGGAAAGGTATCGCACGCCTCAAACGGACGCTCCGATCAAAAGTTAGAATGTTTCGAATCAGACCTCGCGTTGCTCGGAGTGCATGTACTTCGAGACGATGGAACCCACCATGGGGCCCATGCCATGTGGAGCCGCACCTCTACTTGCGGCAGCAACAGGTAGAGTGGAGGCTCCCTGGTTTATATATAAAGGTGCACCCCCCTCTCATTTTAAGAATCCAGAAACGCTCTGAACCTCTGTCCGTTTGGTTTTCCAGCTATTTTCTTGTCTTCTAAACCCAAATTTTTCACTCTAACACGTAGATATACCCACATACTACCACATATCAGAAAATAACCGGTAGATTTGGACGTTTTAAGCCTATAATTTGGCAAAAATCCCGTGTAGCAGTCCATTGTGAATATTTTTACGATCAGAAAGTTATTATTACTTCTTCGCACTTTTATACACTTGCATATCAAGTTTTGTTTTCTAAATATGCCCGAAACTCAGTTCCGTGGCTGTTTTTGTCAACTTTTGGTATATTTTTTTACATAAGCGCATTTTCTGGCATTTTTACAACTCGGATTGACGATCCGTCGCTTCCAGCAGCTTTCATATACTTGCATCTTCGTTATGAGTAACTTTGCCCGACTGGGTTATCTTCCCAGTCCGGGTTTGTCTTTTTTTTTTGTATATATTTAACTGTATATATACTAACTTTTTAATTCTGTCAAGCCCGGATGTCAAATCTGCGGTAGTTTACTATTTTTATATATTGATATGTATATATAAGTAGCCTTCACCACACTGGGTTATCTTCCCAGTCTTGGTTGACTACTTTTATGCTTATATAAATATATTTATATTTTAATTCGGCTTGGATCATTCTGTGGCCTTTTTACTGCTTTTATATATAAATATGCGTATATAAGCAACATTCACCACACTAGGTTATCTTTCCAGTCTTGGTTGACTACTTTTCTGTATATTTACATTTCAGTTTGGCCTGAATCATTCTGTGGCCTTTTTTGTTACTGTTTCTGGCACCATTCACCATTACTGGGTTATCTTCCTAGTCCTTGTTTGACTATTCTTCTGTCTATATTTAAATATATATATATATATATATATAAATATATTTAAGTCCGAGCACAGGCGTGGAAACCCATCACCCTTTTTATTATTTTTCTATATATATATTTCAATTCTGTCCAGCCTGGATCATTCCGTGGCTTTTATACAACTTATATATATATATATATATATATATATATATATATATATATATATATTCCAATTCCAGTTCGGGCACCGGTGTGAAAACTCATCGCCCTTTACTGCTTTTGTATATATAATTATATATATATATATTACTTTAATCATTTTTATTAAATTGTTGCTTTAAATATTCATTTGATATGAATCGGCACTGACATTTCTGCGGGCGAACTAGATTTCTTTAAATCTAGCCAACTCTAGCTTTTAAACGGTTCAAAATAGGTACAGACAGAACCGGGATGCTAGAATTTTGCTGAAATTTATTTAAATCTATCATTTTTTAGTTTCAGTTATGAAAGCAACCTTGCGGCCCTTAGATCGCTATCTAGTGGGAACGAGACGCTTCGGCCATGTGCGAGCCAGGATTTACTGATGAATCCTTGGTTCTGGCGATAGTGGAATATACTTCTGTACAAATTTGAGCTGTGCAGGTTTATTAGCCTCCCTATGTGAGCCTAGGAATTGTGGGATTCATGATCAAATCGATCAGAATCTAATTTGCACGATGGACAGACTCCACTTTACAAATGTACCCTGCAAGTTTTTCTGTAAAAATGTACATACAAAAGACCTTAAAACGGTTATCAGGATTTAAGGTCTCAACATAGTGAAAATATAGTTTGTCGTGTTAGAGTCTCTCCGATGGCTGTCATTCCCATGAGGAGACCGACATTTGTATATATGTTGTGGTCGAGGATGCTTCGCAGCCCGACAATCACCATTCAAATTGAGCCTTAAGGCTGAAAAGATAAAACTGAAGTATCGATATGCTTCAATTCCTATGTTAGCGTAAGGGTTTGATAACCTTCTTTCAAAACATCACTTAAATAATCTTATCAATAAAAGAAGCCTTTGCAAATCAAATAAAACACTTTTGCAAATCAAATCAAAGACTTTTTGCAAATCAAATCAAACCCTTCGTATATAGGTTCAACGATGCATAAACATCCTTTTAATCGAACATAGGCCCAATTTTCTTCCAGCACTCATACATATATTGCAGATTTAAAAGGAAAATATTGAAAAGATGTGGTACCGTGTTTACATGGGAGTTGTGGGGTGCCTAACACCTTCCCCACACTGAACCAAGCCCCCAAACTCAAAACTTTGTTTTCAAAGATCATGTTTCAACAGCGTCCAGCAATTGGGCCTCTTTTCAAACAAAACTCGGTTGAGTTGGTACAACCATTTAAAATCTACCAACTAGCGACTCTGTAAAACGTTCAAATCATCGACATGGTATATGTTGGCATTTTCCTAAAAAACCCTTCAAAACCTTTTTCACAAATAAAAAGAGTAAGGGTAAAGATAACTTAGGAAGAGAGAGATCCGGGTTGTGACATGACCCGCGGATTTTTTCCCAACGTCGACAATATACGTATATAATATATGTATAAAACTGACGATGTAATGGTTAGTTAATCCCCACTAAGGATTAACTGCACCAACTTTCTTTAAGACCATGTTTGGTTTTCTCCTTTACTCTTCCTTTCCATTAATTTAATTAAATGTTTATTACATAGTTTTAATTGTCACACTCAATTAACTAAATAATCTTATCTAAATTCAATTAAATAAAATGTCATAATCCACATTAAATCATATTATCACATAATTAGAATTCTCATTTATTAATTATGTGAAATCTTTAAATCTCTAATTAATTATTAGCTTAATTAGGATAACATTATGCTTATTAAATAATTCATTTAATAAAATAACACAATTAAATTCACACTTTGAATTATAAAATTCTCCACATTAATTTAATCAATGTAACACATATAATTAAATTAATCTACCACAATTCCATCACATAATTATTTAACTCAATAATTAAAACATCGATAACTCAATAAATAAATCATCAAAAATATTTATTTAATTTAATAAATATTTAAATTAAATTATAAAATTTTTGTTCGTCACATCTTTCCCCCCTTAAAAGGATTCTGTACCCAGATTCATGTTCAGTTAAATTCGGCCCGTTACATTCTCCCCCCTTACAAAGATTCTGTCCCCAGAATCATTTACACATAAATTAAGCAAATAAGTGTGGGTAAGTCTTCAACATATGTTCTTCGAGTTCCCACGTAGCTTCTTTAGCATTGTGATTCCTCCATATTACCTTAACACAAGGTATTACTTTAATTTTGAGAACTTGCTTTTTCCTATCAATAATCTGAACAGGAACTTCTTTATAGGATAAGTATTTCTCAAATTGCAGGAGTTCATATTTAATCACATGTTTATAATCGGGTTTATATGGTCATAACACTGACACATGGATGACATTGTGGACATGCTCTACCGCTGGAGGTAAGGCTACCTCATACGCAACTTCTCCGATTCTTCGCAGCACCTCAAAGGGTCCAATGAACCTCGGGCTCAATTTTCCTTTCTTGTCGAATCTAATCTTTCCCTTCCAGGGAGAGACTTTCAAGAAAACAAAGCTACCTGATTCAAATTCTACATTCTTGCGATGTGGATCGGCGTATTTCTTCTGCCTATCCTGATCCGCTACCAATCTTGTCCGGATCACTTTGACGATCTCTACTGGCTATTGTACCAATTCTGGACCTGGCAATTTCCTTTCGCTGACCTCGTCCCAATACAATAGAGTTCTATATTTTCTACCGTACAACGCTTTGTAAGGCGGCATGCCAATATTTGCGTGATATATAACTGTTGTTGTAACCGAATTCCACGAGCGGTAAATGATCATCCCAATTTCCTTTGAAATCCATGACGCCCGCTATCAACATATCTTCTAGTGTCTGTATAGTTCTTTCGCTCTGTCTGTCGGTCTGACGGTGATATGACGTACTCATTTTCAACTGTGTCCCCATGCATTCCTGTAGTCACTTCCATAAATTCGATGTGAATCGTGGATCTCGGTCAGAAACAATCGACACTGAACACCATGCCTTGAAATAATCTCTCTCACATACAGTTTTGCCAACTGGTCTAAGTTGAATCTGATCTTGATCGGAAGGAACTGTGCTGATTTCGTCAGTCGGTCAACGATAACCCATACTGCGTCGTAACCTTTCTGAGTTGTCGGAAGGCCAACTACGAAATCCACAGTAATATGTTCCCATTTCTATTTTGGGATCTCTAGAGGTTGTAGCAAACCACTCGGCCTCTGATGTTCTGCCTTCACTTTCTGACACGTCAGGCACTTAGCTACACAATCGGCAACATCTCGTTTCATATTCAGCCACCAGAAATGTTATCGGAGATCCTAGTACATCTTGGTACACCCGGGGTGAATCGAATACCGTGAATTATGAGCCTCGCTCAGAATTTCCTCCTTAATCTCTAGCACTGGCGGTACCCAAACTCTGCTCTCAAATCTCAACAGTCCCTCACTGTCTATCTTGAATTTCAGTTCATTTCCTTTAGATATCTTCTTCTTTATCTTACAACAGTTCTCATCTTGAAGTTATGCTTCCTTAACCTTATTCAGCAAGGTCGTACCAGCTCCTAGCTGGAACAGCTTTTCGTCAGTCTTTATTGGATATCTCACCTCCAATTCCAGCTTCTCCATTGCTGAAATTAGCTCCTCCTGGGTAGTCAACATCATCAACTTCTCCCGAACCTTTCTTCTTAAGGCGTCGGCAACCACATTTGCTTTACTCGGATGGTATAAGATCTCTCAATTATAGTCCTTTATCAATTCCAACCATCTCTTCTAGTGCATATTCAAATCCTTCTGTGTAAAAATATATTTCAAACTTTTGTGGTCTGAATATATTTCACATTTTTCCCCATAGAGATAGTGTCTTCAGATCTTCAAAGAAAATACTACTGCAGCTAACTCCAAATCATAGGTTGGATACCCCTTCTCGTAATCCTTCAACTATCGTGACGTATACGCAATGACATTGCCGTTTTGCATAAGCACACAGCCTAGTCCTTTATGCGACGCATCACTATATACCACAAAGTTTTCTGTATCATCCGGAAGAGATAACACAGGTGTCGTACTCAACCTCTTATTAAGCCCTTGAAAGCTTTCCTCACACTTCTCCGTCCAAACGAATTTCACCGATTTCCTAGTCAAATTCGTTAGAGGAGTTGCGATCTTGGAAAAGTTCTGAATGAATCTTCTATAATATCCAGCCAATCCAAGAAAACTTCTCACTTCCGACAGTGTCTTCGGCTGATCCCAATTCATCACAGCTTTGACCTTTGAGGGATCCACCGAGATTTCGTCCTTATCAATCACATGCCCAAGAAATTGCACCCACTCAATCCAAAATTTGCATTTCAAAAACTTGGCGTACAACTTCTCTCTTCTCAACGCCTCCAACGTCACCTTCAGATGCTCTAAGTGTTCCTCCTTGGTCTTTGAATACACCAAAATGTCATCGATAAACACCACCACGAATTTGTCCAAAAATGGTTTGAACACTTTGTTTATTAGGTCTATAAATGTTGCAGGCGAATTTGTGAGACCAAATGACATAACCAAAAATTTGTAGTGTCCATATCGAGTCTTGAACACTGTCTTTAGAATGTTCTCTGTCCTTACCTTCAACTGATGGTAACCACTTCTCAGATCTATCTTCGAGAAGTATCTCGCTCCCTTCAACTGATCAAACAAGTCATCAATCTTAGGCAACGGATACTTATTCTAAATTGTGACCTTATTCAACTCTCTATAATCGATGCAGAGCCGCATCGTCCCATCCTTCTTTTTAACAAATAACATCGGCGCTCCCAACGGTGATACGCTCGATTGAATGTACTTCTTATTCAAAAGTTCTTGCAGCTGAACCATCAATTCCTTCATCTCTACCGGAGCCATACGATAAGGTGCCTTCGATATTGGAGCCGTTCATGGAGCCAAATCGATCACGAACTCTACTTCCTTATGTGACGAACGAGAATTTTGTAAAGATATTGAATATTTATGGAGATAAATAAATATTTTTAATGATTTAATTATTAAATTAAATAATTAATTCATGAATTTGTGGTAGATTAATTTAATTATATGTGTGACATTAATTAAATTAATATGTAGTAATTTAATAGTTCAAAGAATATATTTAATGGAGTTTATTTGATTAATTGAATTAATTAAATAAGCATATGCTACTTTAGTTAATTTAATAATTATTTAATGAATTAATAAATTGACATAATTAATAAATAAAAATATTAATTATGTGACAATGTGATTTAATGTGAATTATCTTATTTTATTTAATTGATTTAAATAAAATTAATTAATCAATAAGTAAGGTGACAATTAACTATATAGTAAATTAGTTTATTAAAATAAATGGGGAAAGAAAAGAAGAGGAAGGACAAACAGGGCTTTAGGAGAAGTTTATCCATTGTTAATACAACGGATACTTATATAATACGTATATTCGTTGTTCTAAGTCATTATTCTAAGTCATTATCAGAGAAAAGTTAGAGAAACTTGAGAGAGAAATCAGAGAGAAAAGAAGAAGGCATTGAGAGAAATTGAGAAAAGAAGACTTGAGAGATCATTGTGTTGTTATCAATTGATTATCTTCATACTAACTAAAGGGTAATTCTTCTTTATGTTTTCAAAATTAAAGTTTTTCACATACGTATTCTAAAGTCTGTGAAAAATTGGGTTTTCCAATTGGGTTATGATATGGCTTTATCTATATGGGTATGTAATTATAACATGTTTTCTAACGTATATACATGTTTTAAAGTAATCAATTTTATATAATTTGGCCTTAATTGGTTTTTCGAAAAGTTACAGAGTTTTCTACGATGTTGTAAAATTTCTCTGTCAGTACTTATTTTTGGAAAATTAAAGTGTGAGGTTATTATATATGTGACCATATATGTTAGTATTATGTGTTGGATCATGTATCCATGATTTACACTGATCACACCAAATAACTTTGTTAATAAATGGGTTTGATGAAATTACAGAGTATTGAATATGGGTGAATAACCCATATGGGTTAAATTAATGATTGAATCATATGTTTATATTTAAATTGATACATGAATATGATTGTATATGTTAAAACAAAGAAAATGGAATTGAAATGAATGGATTCGGTGTAGTAACCAATCCGTAAGGAGATTTTTATGTTTTTCATTAAACTCTTGAAAGTTTTGAAGAACAGTGAAAATTAATATTTTGATTTGTATAATTACATAACTTGGAATGTTAAGAACATGTTATAAGTGATATATAATGTTCCTGTGAAGTTTATACTTCATGGGTAACATTAGAAATCAGTGTAATAATGTGAATTGGGAGAAAATGGGAGAAACTCTGTGTTCGTTCGCGAACTTCAGATTCTGAAATTCCGCAGCCGTGCGGCCGAGCCGGCTGCAAGGCAAAATGGCTCGCGTCCGCGCCTGTTCGAAAATTTTGAAAAAAATTGCTAAGTGTTGGAAAATTTTGAAATGTGTTTTGAGTCTAATGAACATGAACACATGTTATATAAATATAATAAAATATTGATATGAGTTTAATAATTTATGTTATGTGATTAATTAATAAATTAATTACGTGATTTAAATTATCATTTGTAAAGGTTAAATAATGTGTTATAAACATTAAGACATTATTTTAAATCTAATTAACATGATGACATGTTATGTATGTAATGAGTTATTAATACAAGTTAATAACTTAAGTTACGTGATTAATTAACAAGTTAATTAATCAACGTAAACCATTATTTGAAAACCTAATAATGAGTTTGAAGAATACTATTGTAAATCAATAATCATATCGAACTTGTGATTAATTGATATTGTGAATGTATTGATAGGTAAGAGTAATTAAAGAAGTGAGTAATAATTGTAGCTTGCGCACGAGGCAAGTTTCCTAAACTCAAATCTTTATATTTGAGCAAGTTTCCTAAACTCAAATCTTTATATTTGAGCAAGTTTCCTAACTATACTCTTTAAATTGAGCAAGTTTTCTATCCCTAACTTACTATTATTGTTGGGCAAGTTTCCTAAACTAAACTCTTTAAATTAAGCAATTGCTATGCTTAATTACTATTGTTGAGAAAATTCTTACTCTTGAATATCCAAGTTTAGAATTTCACATGAGATGCCATGATTCTTTTAAAAGTATCATTTAAGTGTACAATACTTATTTGATTGTATACCTTGAGAAGTTAATATTCAATTTGAATATCATTTATTGAGTTATCCAAACCAACTTTATTTGGTACGGATTCTGATGTCAAACTGAGATGAACAACCCTAATATAGGGAATTAATGAAGATGCTTGATCTCCCTAAGTACGAGAAGTAAAGTCTATAGTCTTGTGACTGTTAAAGGTTGGAAAGGTTAATATACTTGACAACCTAAGACTCGGTTCAAGGTCTTAATGACCCGCAGAAGTAATTTGACTCTTGATTAATATTCTTGATTCAAAAGTTGAGAAGTAATTTGACTCTTGATTAATATTCTTGATTCAAATGTTGAGCTTTCTGTTATTCAGAATTCTTTCACTCGCATGTTATTATTCTGTCATATTTTTATACTTGCGGGCATCCGTGCTCACTCTTGCATAATAACATTGCAGCTAATAATGAATGAAGTGATGTACCTTCTAGTAGCAAGGGCAAAGGAAAAGCTAACAAGTGATGAAGATTTGTGTTGTCATGAATAATGTTAAAGTTTAAGATTTATGTGTGATGATTTAAGACTTATTTATTTACGTTTCCGCAAAAGAGATTTAAGGTTAAGTATAACCTGGGATTTATGATGTATTTTTATTTCAGATGATGATTTATTTATCTAATAAATGAATTTCATTATTTATGGGTAGATAGTTGTATGATATTGGAACAGTGAACACCAAATCCTGTAAAAATTAAGATACCGGATTTGGGGGTGTCACAAGTTGGTATCAGAGCCGTAGGTTATGAACCTTAGGTGGGGGGAAAACCTTAGGATAGTAGCCTTCATGAAGATAGTAATGACAACTCTGATTTGAGTTCTAAGAAAGATAATAAAATTACCTTATGTGCTATGTGCTTATGTGTTCATACTTGTTAGAGTATTGATTAACATCACGTAAAAACTAAGACTTAAAACTTATTTTGTCAGGATGTCAGATACTGGAGGAGCTAGTCAGTCCAGGGATGTTGTACCCCTAGAGACTAGAGATGAGGAGCCCCGGGACATACACACTGTTTGGGAGCAGTTAGTACAGCCAGAGCCATCTCCTGTGATTCCATATTTTGGTCAGGAGCATGAGCCAGAGATTTACTCAGAGGAGGACCCAGAGGAGGTTGAGATCCCGGCTGAGACAGCCGAGGAGGAGGAAGAAGAAGACCCTGAAGAAGAAGAGGAGGAGGAAGATCTTGAGGAGTTCCCACCGAACTCTGTCAGTGCTGATATGTATGATTTATTATATGATCGCAACGTAGAGTTACGAGATACAATTCAGGAGTTGAGGGAGTAGTCAGTTGCTCAGGGTGGTGAGATTGAGACACTCCACACCCGTCTTGGCAATGTGGAGTGGGATTTGGTTCATGAGAAGGGCCAAACTGAGCAGAGAACAGAGGAGATAGAAAAGTTAAAGAATGAGTTGAAAGAGAAATCTAAAAGACTCGCCATAGTGGAAGAAGCTTGGGTGAGAAATGCACGACGTGCAGATCTGGCAGAGGATGATGCGCGTGCGAAGAGAGTTAAGGTTGCAGAGACGTGCTACACGTTTCTGAGGGCAATGGATGATGCCCAGGACCGAGTTATGAGATATCCAATTCAGTTCGAGGGACTGCCTGGGTATATGTTAGATCGCAGGACTATGTCCCGCATTATAGAGGAGGAACGTAGTGAAGCTGTCCGACGCCTTAGTAGGCCGTGATAGGATAATATGATATTGTTAATGTTTAAATAATCGTAAATAATGTAAATTCCAATGTGGTTAAAAACAAAGGAATATTTTGAGAAACTAAATCCTGAAGATTCTTTATCTTGGGATAGTTGAAGTAAATGGCAGAGATGCTATAGTACTATGTTTAAAACTTTTGATTTAAATAAAATATCAAAGGTTATTTGAAAAGAAAAGAGTTAAAGTAGTTATGTTAAATATTTGAGTTAAGCTTTAAATATTTAAGAGATTTAATAAAGATCTAATGAACATATATTCTTAACAGAAATATGCCGCCAAGAAGGAGACAAAATCGTCGACAAGCCCAAGAGGGGTCAACCAATAACAACAATGATGCCAATGCGAACCCCGTTCAGCAGTTGGTAAATCTGTTGGCTGGAGCGATGAACAATCAGCCTCAAGCTCCACCAAACACCTCATTTAAAGACTTTAAGGCAGTGGGACCGCCAGATTTTAAGGGTTCCACGAACCCGATAGAAGCTCAGACTTGGGTTATGGAAATGGAGAAAATTTTTGAGGTCGCCCGTGTTAGGGAGGACCAGAAGACCGCCTACGCGACATTTATGTTAAAATCAGAAGCCAGCTATTGGTGGCAGGCAAATAAGATCAGGGGAGGAGAAGGTGTAATAACCTGGGAAAGGTTTAAAGAAATGTTTTTCGAGATGTATTTCCCGACCAGCTCCCAGAATCAAATGGAGGTGCAGTTTCTAGAGTTGAAGCAGGGGAATATGTCTGTGCCCGACTACGCGGCAAAGTTTAACGAATTGTCTAGGTTTGCCCAATATCAGGTGCATACTGTCTAGGTTTGCAAGAGTGAGCTCGACAGTTCAGCAATTCTAACAGTTTTCATGCTTCACATAGCATATAATATCTTACTCAATTCATGTAATCATAATCATTTAGATTTTCTACGCATACTGCTTCTCACATAACAAGTATAGAGATTAACTTCTTAAATATAATCATCAAAGATCAACTTTCAGATTCATATATATCTCACATGCATTTTATATCAACATCCTCATAATATAATTCAACCAACATTTATCGAATTCATATAACAAATAGGAACTGAAAGACTTGCATGGCTCGTAGTTTATCAACTACAACTTAACTGCTTATAGCTATCTGCACTTCTTGTATTCCTACACAATCGTATAATCATAGATTCATACCCATCAATTATACACATCCATACATTTTTAATATAATAATAAATATTACATTGTCTCCTAACTTGGTTTTTAAATTCTTCTTTTCACTTCTTCAATATCTCATTAGGATAACTATGATGTTACCACATCATACCCTCATACTTATTCTATTGAAACTATCTTGTTTCATTCCATGTGGTCCTTAAGGAAAACAAATAATCATAACTTAAGTCCAAGCAGTTAACAAACTGCTCTTGGCCACTCTGTAGAACGGCGCGACCGCGCTACTTCCTGCCAGAACCAGAACTGAAATAGAGTTTGCATGATTCTATCCTACCCTTTAGCATACTTTGGTGATACATATATAAACATACGTCAAGTAGGTTCTGGTCTTTCTTCAAGTTCACATTCAAACTATTTAGTTTTGAATCACATAGCTCCATATAGATTTATTTTAATCAATAAGGCTTAACAACTTCCTTTAACAAAGTTTCAATGATATAAGTCTTTAAACCATATATTGCTACCAATTAAACCTTTAATACGCATGCTCAAGATAATTCAACTCTTTTCACACTTAGGTTAGGATAATCTAACACTTGAAATCTTATTTTAAACCATAATTGAAAGGTCTAATTTATGCTCTATATGGTGAACACATTTGTCACTTCTAGAGGCATAAAGATCCTACTATACGTGCACATAAGGTCATAATAGTTTTCAAAAGGTTTACTTCAAAATTTTCTAAGTTTTCTTTGGAAAATTATTAATACCAAACTAGCACCACTCATTACATGCAAGGTAACCTTAGACCACATATTAGATTCGGTTACATGCATATTAGGTTATCTACACATGTTCACAAAGTCGGAATACAAGTAAGTTTATTTTGAACAAATTTTGCTTCCCAACTTACAAGTTTTCTTTTAAAAACTCAAACTAGAACAAGTCATGGCGACCTACTATAACTAAGGCAACTTCAATCTATGTGTTAGGGTTGTTTATATGCATTTTCAAACCAACCCAACATGCTCAGAAAATCAGAAGCAATAAAAATAGGATTTTCATTTATACAAAACGGCGCGGTCGCACTGTGTTTGTACTAGGGAGTGGCGCGACCGCGCCACTCTTGTTCCAGTCCAGGAAGTTTCTACAATAGTAGAGCTTCCCAACTAACTCCAACAATTCTTCATGAATCATGTTTGAAATCAATCACATTTCATCTATAACATGTATATAGACTCTACTAACATGCTAACATCATCTCACATATCAATTCTAAACTAATTCATGCAATTTCTATGAATTTATCAAATTCAAAACTAAGAACTCAATGTAAGAGTTATACCTCTTGAATTTGATTAAGCTTGCTCTAAATCTTAGATTATACTCTCAATTCACTCTCTATATGAAACTTATCAAGAATTCAAGCAACTAGAATTGTGAAGGGGAGCTTCCAATTTATAGAAAAACTCTTGTCCATTCCATGGCTTTGCCTCATGGTTTAACCCAATGGAAAGAAGAAGAAGATGATGGACAAGAAGAAGTTGGTAGAATACTATTGAGACCACTCCCCTTCTTCATCATCACCATCATTGCATAGCCATTATCAACTTTTAGCATAGGCCAATGGCCTAATACACAGCTGGTGAAATAGATTGGGACCATCAATTTGGGACAAGCTCTTATAAACTCAGCATTAGTAAAAGATGACTACTAGTATACTAATGTTACTCCCTTATTGAACTCACAAGGTCAAAATAATGTGCTATTATTATTACCTTATGTTAAGTTAGGGGGGGTACTTATACACATATATATGTACATATATGCACACCCACATATAAACAAGTATACTCATATCTTGAATATACACCAATACATATAATCATGTACCTTAGGTTAATCCAATTAATATTTTAATTGGGCTAAGTATAATTTAGCTGGGTATTCTCAACCCATCATTCTCCATAACATTCAATATCTCAAATATACCCAAATATTATAATGATAATTAATATCAATTATTTATTAACTTACCATTGATTTTCTTTTTAATACTTGTAGTTAAACCTCCAGTTGATTTAACTTTAATACTCATGCTACACAAGGCACAATTATGTAAGCGTAGTAATTAATAGACCTTAAGCTTACAATAATATAATCTCACAAAATAATATTATTCTCAATATCACATTTTATAATATGCTCATGATGTAATAATATTACATTTTATATTTACATGTTCTCATAACATATGTACTTGCACATAGCAATTAATCTACATAATAACATTAATTAATTCATTTAGTCATTCCTTCATTAATTTATTCAGTGAATTGCTTGTTCCACCACTTTTCTACACTAGGCATATCTCATAAAGTTAAATTAAGCTCATCATCACTCACATCACTTAATCATCTCATAATCTTATTCATTTTCACCACATTACTTATAAATTTTACAGTAATATAGTAACTTAAGTTATTTAGTGACATGAAAATAACTTAGCTTTCCTTAATAATTTAACTTTCTTGGAAATACATAAGATATAATTACTATTATATAAACTATGTATTCCATCATGAAAACATACAGAATTTATTTTTATTAAGTTTTCTCCAAATAGAGGCATTAATTATAATAAAATAATTTACTCATTTTCTCAAGATATTATTTTAATATAATATCTATGTCTTATTAAAATAATTACATGTACGGCACATGTACACATATTATATGTATAAAATAGATAATAAGTTTATTTCCTATTATGATAAATTATTTCCATCAATTTATTTATATATAGTAAATATGTTTTAATATATTTACCATATTACTTAATCATATATATTATCTCATACAAAGCTATATAAGGTAATATCATTATAAAATAATATTCTCCTTTTATCAAAATAATTCAATGCTAGAATTTATTTTAATATCCTTTATTCAATAAGTGTTTCTCTTTTCTTTATATAAATTGTCCCCAAATAATTTCTTTAATCTTCACATCTTAGCCATATGTCAATTATTAATTAATTCTCTAACCAATATTTATCTAAAGGTATATTGATTTTCTTTTGTCTTCAACAACGTATATATATTATTAACGTCATACGAACATGAGACTTTCTCACGTATTACCATGCTAAGTAATATATAAAAATAATACTAATTATAATTACATACTCAACACATATATTAATTCACCATTTACTTAAGTGAATTAAACCCTTTACTATATCATCATAGTTAATTAAGGTTTTAATATTCAAATTGTATTATTCCATAATATAACTTTCAGCTTAATTTAAATTAACCAATATTTATTCCTATTAGTTAATTCCCATAATTAACTTTCATGCTTTGTTATCTAAATCCATCCATGGACAGTTTAAGCAACATATTACAACATATTAATCACTAGTATACATACTCAAAAAAATTATGATTATCCATTAAGGATATTTAATGTCACCAACTTACTATGACAAAATAATTTTATAAATTATTTAATATTGGTAGGTAAATTTTACCCATCTCCTTACTTCAAATAAATTACCTCTTCAATAAATAACAAATATATAATAATAATATATTTATTAAACACAAAAATTACATATTGCATAGTTCATAATTCCTTATGCAACACAATACTACATACTTCATAACGCACATATATTCTTACTTGAACCCAACACATGCCTTAAGAATTTTATTTACTAAATTCTTATTTTAATAATTTCTAAAAATTCAGGTTCTTACATTAACTTTATTGATCGGAATGATACCTGACACCACATCGCGAGACTGCACAGCATCCTGCACTGTCATGTTGAATATCCTGGCAGTAAGTCGGTTTGTTGCGGTCGGTCCTGTAATTGTCAGAGCGTTGCCACCACTGCTTCCCCTGTTTCCACCTGCTCCGTACCCTCCAGATACCTTCTTAGGATAGTCTCTTGCCAAGTGGTTCTTAGACCCACATGTGAAGCAGGCGCCCTTCTTAGGGTTAGGGCAGTTAGGTGCTATGTGGCCTTCCTGACCAAAATTGTAGCAGATTCATTTACCCTTCATACAGACCCCCAAGTGGTTTTTCCCGCAGGTTGGACATGCTTCAACCTTATTCTTCTGGCTTACTTGCTGATTTCCAGTTGATATGCTATCATTCCACCTTCTTTTCTGGTTGTTGTTTCCCCCATTGTTGCTACCACTAGCATTGTTGTTACCTTCTCCTTCACTCTTCTTCTTCTTCAGCTCCTGGTTGTATTTGGTCATAGCATTGCTCCCACCTTCAGCGAGGATAGCCTTCTCCAATACTCTAGCAAAGGTGTTCAACTGGAACATCGACACCTTGCTATACAACCAGGGTTTCAATTCCTGTTCAAACCTTCCTGCCTTCCTCTCGTCGGTATATACTTAGTATGTGGCAAACTTAGCCAGGTCATAAAATCTTGCTGCGTAATCTGGTACAGACATATTACCCTATTTCAACTCCAGAAACTGCACTTCCATCTGGTTTTGTGAGCTCGTAGGGAAGTACAACTTGAAAAACATTTCTTTGAACCTGTCCCAGGTGATCACGCCTTCTCCTCCCCGGACCTTATTTACTTGCCACCAATAGTTGGCTTCTGACTTTAGCATGAATGTTGCATATGCGGTCTTCTGATCTTCACCGACTCTAGCGACATCGAAGACCTTTTCCATCTCCATGACCCAAGTCTGTGCTTCTATTGGGTTCATGGATCCTTTGAACTCTAGCGGTCCCATCGCTTTGAAGTCTTTGAACATTGGGTTCGGTGGAGCTTGCGGTTGGTTGTTCATAGCTCCTATCAAAAGATTCACCAACTGCTAGACGGGGTTGGAGTTGGCATTGGCGTCGTTATCGTTAGTCGACCCTTCTTGGGCTGGTTTACGATTAGGGCGTCTTCTCGGCGGCATATTTTTGTTACGATATACGCTTATTAGATCTTTATTCAATTCTTTAAATATTTAAGGTTTAACTCAAATACTTGAAGATAACACTTAACACATAACATCTAAATTAAACTCTGATATTTTATTTAATCAAAAGTTTTTAAACAAACGAAAGATAACGTCACTGCTATTTACATCAACTATCCCGAGATCAAGAATCTTCAGGATTTAAATCATCAAAATATTCCTCTATTTATAATCACATCAAAATTTACATTATAACTACTCAAAGAAGTATCACATAATCATACTATTCCTATCACGGCCTACTAAGGCGTCGAACAGCTTTGCTGGGCTCCTCTTCCATAACGCGGAACATCGTCCTGCGATTTAGCATATACCAAGGCAGATCCTCGAACTAAACTGGGTAGTACATAACCCGATCCTGGGCCTTATCAATCGTAGTCTGAAACGTATAGTCTTTCCCCTCTATCCTAGCCTTCTTTGCACTATCATTTTCCTCTACAAGATCTGCACGTCGTGAAGCCCTCATACAAGCATCCTCTGCTATGGCAAGTTTTGCTGATTTTTCTTTCAAATCATTCTTCAGCTTCTCTATCTCAGCTGATTTTTCTTCACCTTGGCCCTTTTCATGAACCAACTCCCACTCTACGTCCCCAAGACGTGTGTACAGAGTCTCAACCTCACCATCCTTCTGCTCGATGGTAGTCTGCTGAGTAACTGTCTGCTCGTTCAGCTCTCGAACAGTATCCTGTAACTCTATGTTATGGTCATATAGCTCGTCGTACATCTCAAAATTGATAGAATTTGGTGGGAACTCTTCAAGGTCTTCATCCTTGTGACGCCCCCAAATTCGGATCGCCACTAGTCTCTCGAATTTGGTTCATCACGTTCTATAATCTAACACCATAATTATAATATTATGACTAAATGTCGCATCGCACAGCGAAATAATACACATCACTATTGCTTAACAGATTACATTTAATTAATATAATTTATTCACGTCCCAAGGTCTCGTAACTTAAACTTTGATTACATAACTTAGACATAACTTAAGCATACATAACCTTAACTAGTACATAATAGAATAAGTTCTTATTACAATCATAAGTTCTACATAAATAAAAGCTACTCTGTAGCCTTTCCCTTGCCCTTGTCGGCTCCCGAAGGTCCGCCCTGCTCTGCCTTAATTGAAATGTTTTTAGGGAAAAGCAATAATGAGCAACGAGTTTTCTTAGCAAGTAATATAACAAGGGTGAGTAATATAGTTCTCGAATCCAAAGAGGGTATAGCAAGGTGTGATAGTTCAAGACAACAAGAAATATCAACAGTTCTCAATAACAATTGCTAAGGACATAATAATGTCAATATAGTTCAACGCTAAATCAATTTAAACTTTCAAAATAATTGGATACTGAGCAGTCACTAAGGACTATGAACTTCTATTATAATTAACAAAAATATACTGATAATCCAATGAAACAAGTAGAATAGGTGATCAGCCTAAAGTACCCTATATTATGCATAACATTCAATCGTACTCGAGTGCGCACGTCGGTCTCCCGACAAATATAACTTCCCTTCAAAGAAGGTTGTTCATCTCAATCAATATAAGACTTCGTACCAAACAATTGATTTGGATAGCTTTCTAATCATGATATAAGTCTAGCCGAATCGAATGGCATAGAGCACTCTTTATAAGTTCAATACTCAAAATTTAAAGTTTGAAGAATATAAATCAACTTTATCTTTATCCACGAAGTATTTAAGTAATACAACATGAATCATAATTCCAATAGCTTATTTGTACGACAATAATAGCGCAAGTTCAATAAATGCTCATTAAGAATAGAGTTCGAGTACTTGCTTACAATATCTGTTGAATAAAGTAATGCAAGGTTGGGATACTTGCCTTATACGTAGTTTACTCACATAAAGCTAATCAACACTTTCGAATCCTATTATAATATATTTAGATGTATAGGATACTCATTAGCTAAACACATTCGGTACATAAGCTTGATATGAAATTCAAGTATACACATATGATTTAGTCATATACTCCTATACGTATGTTACTACGTAGTTATTCATATGTAGCATAAAATCATATTATAGGTCACTATGATTTCAATTGACGTAGTTTGCAACCATCGTTAGACTTATCATTTATAAACACCTTGTCGATTTAATACACATTGCACGTATAAGAAGGATCATGATAAATACACATATTAGGAAATTGACAACTAGGTTCAATTCGTTATCCATTCTTATCTAATCAAAGCTTTAAGTATTCAAGTAACAACATTTCTTACGTTTAATTGCTACACATATACCATGAGGTCACTAAGTATCATATACACATGTTCAAGCTACTTTAGTCATGCATTTTATGTTCTATGTTTCACTTTCTTGAATCTTATTCTTAATCATGTTCAACTAGTTTGTCGTAGATAGGACTAGCTAGGCATACATGGCAATCATGTTTAGAGGCATATGATATCTTTTCACAATGGCCATAAATTTCAGAATACTTGTAATGTATCTATCAACAAAACTAGTTTCCAAACTATTGAGGTTTCTTTTGAAATCTTATGTTAAACCATTCTACATGAAAATGTAGCTTCGCATATCACATGTCATGCTTTCATATGCATAATTAGATCACATAAGCATGCTTACAAGTTCATGACTTAAGTGTATATAATTTAAGCTTGTATGTGAAACTCTAAGTTTCCATTAGCATGTTATCAATATTATTTAGGCATAAAAAACTACTTCACTTAATATACATCATGGTTGCATATATACATATCAAGAATACGTAAGCACGTTCACAAGTTCTCAACTCAAAAGCATTTATGGTTTATCAAGTCCATATTGGAAACTCTAAGCCTTTCCTTAGAGGGTCCTCAAAGCTACTCAAGCATGCAAAGTAAATCCACATGTCTTATATCATGCCTTATGTTATGTACGTACATATCTAGATTATTTACACATGCTCACGAAATCAGAATATACATTAGTCCAAGTTCAAAATTTATAGTTTTCAAATCTTGAAGTTTTCTTGAAAACTCAAATTAAATCAAGCTAACGTGACATACTATAAGTAAAGCAACCTATGCTAGCATGTCAGGGATATTTATAACTAGTATCAAGTTCAACTAGCATGCCCAACTTAACAGACCATAAAAATTGATTTTCCAACACTAGCAGCTCGCGTGGGGTAGTGCTATAAAAGTGGTGCGGCCGCACCACTTCGTACAAAGGCAAAAATTCTGGCTCTGCTTCTGCAGAGCCTTAACACCAAATGACCAAACCTTCTTTGTTACAACTCAGAATGCTTCTAGACATGTATACATACTTAAACAACACAATGGCATCCTAATTCATATCAATCGACAGAGAATTCAAGCAATTCAAGAATTTGACAAAACTTAATTTCAAGAACAAAAGTCATATTTTTATACCTCTTTGAGCTTATATGAATTCCCTCAATGCACTAATTATACTCCCTCAATGCTCTCTCTAGCAACTCAGCAATTTAATTAAGCAAATAAAAAATGAAGAGGAGGTCTCTATTTATAGTGAAATTGTTAACCATGCCAAGCCATTACCTTAAGGATTGAATCCAATAGAAGATGAGAGAATTCTTTGGACAAGGGTTAGTTGGTGAAATAGTTGGTGATAAGCATCATGAAGGCCACTCCCCATGAATGATGAGCTAGTGGTTGCTTGGGAGAAGAAGATGGAGTAGGCTCTTAGCCTTTTTTGTTTACACGTGAGGAGAGAATGAGGGAAGACTCTCATTTTGGGACAACAATACTCAGCATTTGGAAGGAGTGAAATAACACATACCATATGCTTAATATATATAGACACACATTGGCTTAATATTCACTTAGGGGTATACATGGACTCTAATTGGGATAATGATATTACAAAATAGCAAATTGGGGGGTATATATCTATATATATCATATAATCCATGTACATTTTTATAATACTTGGATACAACTTAATTGGGCACTATTACACCACATTATTACAACTTCTACTATTATTTCAATTATATTACTTATTGAAATCCATATTAATTATTCACATACTTTAATTTAATATTCCATATAGTATTCCTTACAGTACTATACCTATCACATGGTCACATAAGTTCATGTATGTAACTCATACAATTTTATTACTCTTACAATATAGTTTCCATATTGTATAGTCTCACTAAAGTGTCACACTACACTTTATAATATAGTTTATATATTACATAGTCTCTTGTATTTCACAATGCACTTTATATAATATAGTTTGGTTCTATATTGTATAATGTACATATAATATGTATTCTTATAAGTCCAACCATGTGACTCAATTCCTTTTATTATATAGTTTCTATCAAAATGTCACCTCATGCTTTATATTATATAATTGTAGTAATAACTTTACACTTTCACAAATACTTGAACAAACATTAACCTTTTAATATTAATCAAATATTTATTCATTATTATTCTATCACCCATCATTACTATTAATCAATATTATATTATTAATTAATCATCTACTTATTAATTCCTTCTTTAATTAATTAAATCATCAATATTTCTCATTACTGTGCCACACAAGGCATTCATTGAGTTTATCATAAATTCCACATTCTTCTCAATTATTATAAATTCAATTTGAATTCATTTGAATTAACCCATCTCAAAACACATAATCACTTATATTCAAATAGATATTCAATTCCATTAATATATTCATTAAAAATATATAAAAATTCTTGGGTATTACAATCCTTCTCCTCGGCTGCCTCAGCCTGAATCTCAATCTCCTTAGAGTCCTCATCTGAATCAAACACTGACTCATGCTCCTGACCAACAACCGTGATCAAAGGAGATGGCTCTCTACAAACCAACTACTCCCAGACTGTATGAATGTCTCAGGATTCCTCCTCAATAACCACTCTGGGTACAACCTCCCTAGGCTGACTGGATCCTCCAACATCTGACATCATGACAATCAAAATTTTAAATCTTAATTATTACGTGATTCTAATCGATACCCACGTAAGTATATAAATATAAACATATAGCACATAATGTAATTTATTATCTTTCTTAGAACTCGATAAGAGTTATCATTACTATGTTATCGAAGGCTACTACCCTAAGGTTTTCCCCCACCTAAGGTTCATAACCTACAGCTCTGATACCAACTTGTGGCACCCCCAAATCCGCGTACTTCAATTTCCACGGAATTTTGTGCTCATTGTACAAATATCATATATCTATCCACCCATAATAAATACAAACCATGAAATAGATAGAAAGAAATCCTCCCCTTATGGGGTAACAACATCTGAATAATAAATACATCAATCCCAGGTTGATCTAACCTTAAATCTCAATGCAGAAACATAAACAAATAAGTCTTAAACATCATAATATAAGTCTTAACAGATATTCTCAAATAAAATAACAAGTTATCATCACTTGTTGACTTTGCCCTTGCCTTTGCTAGTGGAAGGCTCGTTAGACCTTTCGTTCTTACTTGTAATTATATTATGCAAGAGTGAGCACGATTGCCCACAAGTATAACAATATAATGATAATAATAACATGCGAGTGAATCAAGAATTCTGAGTAAAGAAAGCTCGGCTTTTGAATCAAGAATGAATAACAAGAATCAAAAGAACATCTGAGGGTCATAAGACCTTGAACTATATCCCAGGTTGTTAAGTATTTTTACTTTAAACCTTTAACAGTCATAAGACTATATGGACTCTACTACTCGTACTTAGGGGGATTAGCCCTTAGTACCATACTGTGCACAATATCTCAACGCTAAAGCGTAAATAATCACATATAACAGGGTTGTTCATCTCAGTTTGACATCAAAGTCCTGCACTAAAGGAAGTTTGGTTTGGATAAGCTCAATAATAGTTCTAGAATTTAGAACGTTCATCAACTATGGACTAGTCGAATCAATAAGATTTCTCTAGTCTTACAAGGTTCAATAATAAACGATATTTAAATCGAATAATAATTCTCAAGAGTATACAATCGAATAAGTATTGTATAACTGGAATCATGCTTTAAACTAATTATAATATCTCATATGGAATCTCAACTTGAATAATCAAGAAAAAGAACTTGCATCATGATAGTATTTCAAGAATAGAAAGCTTGCTCAATAAAGTAAAGTTTAGGAATGGGATACTTGCTCAGCATAAAAGTTAGGTTTAGGAACTTGCTCAATTTAAATAGTATAGATAAGAAAACATGCTCAATAAAAATAAAGTTTGAGTTTAGAACACTTGCTTTGTGCACAAGCTACAAATATAATTACAATTCACTTCCTCAACGTCCTACACATTACATTACGTTTACAACATCAATTAGTTCCATTACCTCTACGTTTAACTTTTGAACTTCTCATTTAAGTTCAACTTAACAACTTGGTTTATAAGTCTTAACTTGTTAACAAACCACATAACATAAATCTGAATCACAACATGCATACTACACAAGTGTAACTCTTAAATGGTCAAAACTCACACTTCACAACAACAATATTCAAGTTCACAAATAACTAGTCAACATGAAGCTTTAAATTATCTTATACGTGTCAACGATACGTTATAGCACTGAATTACATGCTCATCATGCTATTAGGCTCATTAGGTTCTGTATGTTACATTAACTTGTCATGTTATGGATCAACACGCAAAAGAAAGCAACAAAAATTAATTTTTCTCTGCACCACCCCTGCTGGGGCCGGGGTTAGGCCCGCTGGGGCGGGTATAGGTTCTACAAGAGGCCCGCTGGGGCGGGTTGCCTTGGTTGGTTCTGGTTCAGTTAGCAAAAAATTGTAGATAAGGCCAAATAAATCCAAATTAAACTAGTACAGTGATTCCCATAAAGTATAAATTTCCTAGAAACATTATACAATGATTCTAACATGTTTTTAACACTTTAGATCACGTAATTACTCAAATCAAATCACATAAATTCACTGCTTTTGGTATTTTGAAAAGTTTCGAGACAAATCATGAAATTCAACGTTACATATTCGTTATAACTCCGAATCTGTCCTTTTAAATTTTGCTTTGTTTGTTTAAACATGCATGATCATAATCAACTATCAATTTAGAGTTTAATGGACAATTCAAGCATGTTATTTTGTACATAAGGGCTATATACGTGTTCTTCATACTTTTCATGCTCTGTAAATCATAAAAATCCAATTAAGGCATAATTACATGAAATTGATTATTTTAAAACATACATGGATGATAGAAAATATGTTATGATTATATATTAATATACATATAGTCATATAGTCAACAATCATAAATGAATTATGTTATAGAGAACTCAAAATTGGTTTAAATGGAGAAATAAGAATCGTGAATTTAAACTTAGGGTTGAAGAATCATACCCTTGCTAACTTTGTGAAGATGATTCAAAGATGATGAAAATCTTCTCTACTTCTTCTTCAATTTACAACTCTCTCACAATTTTTTCTCTTTTCTCTCAACTTTTCTCTCTGATGTTCTCTGATGAAATTATACGCTATATGATATATAGGAAGTCTGATATAGATATAAGGCTAATATAATATACGTATATAATATATGTATAAAACTGACGATGTATTGGTCAGTTAATCCCCACTAAGGATTAACTGCACCAACTTCCTTTAAGGCCATGTTTGGTTTTCTCCTTTACTCCTCCTTTCCCAATAATTTAATTAAATATTTATTACATAGTTTTAATTGTCACACTCAATTAACTAAATAATCTTATTTAAATTTAATTAAACAAAATATCATAATCCACATTAAATCATATTATCACATAATTAGAATTCCCATTTATTAATTATGTGAAATCTTTAAATCTTTAATTAATTATTAGCTTAATTAGGATAACATTATGCTTATTAAATAATTTATTTAATAAAATAACATAATTAAATTCACACTTTGAATTATAAAATTCTCCACATTAATTTAATCATTGTAACACATATAATTAAATTAATCTATCACAATTCCATCACATAATTATTTAACTCAATAATTAAAACATCGATAACTCAATAAATAAATCATCAGAAATATTTATTTAATTCAATAAATATTTAAATTAAATTATAAAATTCTTGTTCGTCAGTCCTCTAAGGGTGTGAACGTTCTTCGACGTTTAACTTATCCGATCTTTTGAAAGAAGGGACTCGAAGATTGTGCAGGAGTTTGGAGAGTGGAATAATTTCTCCTTTGAATGGGCAAGTTTGGATTGCCTTTCTGATTTTGTCCCTGAAGTATCAAGGACACATCCTCCTCCTTCTTTTTGTGGACTCTTCGAGGATTATTCCCATAGCTTCCAGTTTGAATATGCTCGGCCACTGCCTCCAAAATGGTAAGGTCTTTGATCTTCCCAGACTTTAGTCCCATTTCGGCCATTTATCCATGTTTAATCATTTTTGAGAATGGTTTTCCTATACCTACTAAGACCCTCTCATAATATGGAGCTTCCTGGATGTCTATGAAAGTCATCACTATCTCAGTCTCTATCATAGGTGGGGTGACTTGTATAGCCATTTGTCTCCATCTTTGAGCATATTCACAAAAGGAATCATTGCTTTGCCTTTTGACCTTGGTCACTTGATATCGATCCGGAACCATCTGAGACTGGAAGCTATATTAATTTGGGAATGCATGGGCTAGCTTTTCCCAACTATGGATCTTGAAATTTTCGAGTCAGGCATACCAAGCTCGAGCTTCCCCAGTCAGACTCTTTTAGAATAACTGCATTCTGAGTTTTTCATCCTCCGCATAGGATCCTAACTCTCCAATTTATACTTTTAAATGAGTATAGGGATCCCCTAACCCATCATACTTTTCAAACTTCGGGACTTGAAATTTGTCTAGATATCGAGCCCCTGGAAATATTCAAAGATCTGAGTAGTTTACACTTCCAAATGCCCTAGTTCCTTTGATGGACCGGATTATTTTTTCCATTTGTTGAACTTTTTTCCTAATATCACCAGTTTCCTGATCATTTCTCAGATTGGTGATTTCAGGGGTTTTGTTGGTCATATCCTTGCTTTGAGGCTCAGGTATCTGAGTATCTTTCTTTTTGTCAGTATCTTGACTGCCACCTTTTGTGGATGATTATATTTGAAAGGTTATTTGTTTACCCTGAATATTTTTGCTTTGCTTATTTAGGAAAATAACCAATTTAGCTATCTGGTTTTTCAGTCCTTCGAACTCTTCCCAAGAGATAAAGGTGGATTCAGGTTGGGCACTTGAAGCCATGCCTGGAGATGGGCTTAGTGCCTTTTAGACTTTAATCTGGTAATAGGACCAATTTTTTCCTACAATAAAAGTAGGTATGTTAATTTTGATTGATATATATATATATATATATATATATATATATATATATATATATATATATATATATATATTAACAGGATGCATGCTATGCAATGCGTCATTTTTTGAAGTTTTTTTAATCTTTTCTTGTAAAACAAAGGTTAGTTGTTTTGATGACAGGATAGTATGATAGATTTTAATAAAATTGATAGGAAATGGAATGTATATTTACATTTATTTGATAATTACATGGAATTTAAAATTTTCATTAAATTTATATTAAATTTGAACAGGGAAGGCATGAAGAGACTCCCCTTCGGATTTATCAGAGGCTGACCTATCTTAGGCTACTCTCGCTACTTTTCGGCATGAAGGTCCCCAGATCATCGCAATTTACTAGATGGGAAGTTAATCCGTTCTTTCAATTAGAGCGGATCTGAGTGGCGCCTTTCCTGAGCCTCGCAGGATTAGTCTCATTTGAGTCCAGTAATCAAATGCCGATGGGTTCTCCTCCTGGTGGAGGAATCATACAACATGCATTCACTTACATCGTGTCTCGCCGTATATAATGATGACATGGTGCGAGGCACTAATATAAAGTAGTAAAATATTTATTTATATCCACTCAATGTAAAGACAACATCCACACACATGCATATAAACAGGAAATTTTGAAAAGATTGAAATGCGGCTTAAGCCCTCTACTGACGCCAGCGGAGTCGCCACCTGTCGACGTCGGGAAAATCATTGGGATCCGTTTTCCTATGTGTTTCTACCCTTTATGCCCTCTATTTGATTTATTTGTTTTGAAGGGTGAATTTTCAGAAAAAGACCGACATATAATGTCGACGATTTGAAAAGTTTGATTTTACAGAGTCGCCAGTTGGTATGTTTGAAATGATTGCACCAACTCAACTGAGTTTTGATTTGAAAAGTTGTGCAAGTAGGTCCAATTGTTGTACTCTGTTTAACTTGGCCTTGGAAACCGAGATTCATAGAGTTCAGGGGCTTGATTAAGCGGGGGGAAGGTGTTAGGCACCTCCCGACTTTCGTGAAACACAATTACTGTAAGGACCAAGAATTTTATACGACTATAATTTTATGAATGAACTTTTTATATATATTATTATTTTATTAACTATTATCATTATTGTTATCAGTAATATTTTGAACAAATGTGATATAAATTAAGCAACTTAGTTAATTTAATGATTATGAGTTGACTAAGAAGGGAAGCCAAGATGAAAGACTGATCAAAACCCTAATTTAATTTCAAATAGGGATTTGAATATTAATATATTTGTTATTGTATTTAAGATGATATGCTTGTACATTATGTGATTAATTTTAAGTGATTAATTATTGATATGAATTATATATAGTGATTATATGAAAGAATGTAAGTATTTAAAATATGTACTAACCCTAAGAGATTTATTTTATATATCTCAATTAGTCAATTTTATAACTTAACTAAGCAAATGTAATTGGGTTATAAAATTAAATATACATGAGTGATTATTTAAATTACAAATGAGTGAATGAAAATCCTAATTAAATGATTAGGTTAAGATAAAAATTAAAAGTATAAAACTATGTTATTTCCATTATCCAAAGAATTAATTTAAAAGCCCAACAATTTAATTAAATGACTCAAGCTTGGCCCAAATTGGAAGGGACTTATTGGACACTTGAATAAGCAAACTAAGGCATAAAAATTAAACCAAATTGAAAGGAGTAAGCCCAAAATTTCAACCCAACAAGGAATAAGAAAGGAGAGCATGTATATGATTATTGTATTTTACTAACTCCTGCCTAATCCTAACAACTCTCCTTAGGTGTCATCTTTTTATTTTACGAACAACTTTATCCAATTGTGTAAGTAACCTAAGGAGTGCAAGCATCAACTTAATGAGTAAAGAGAGAAAAGGGAAATGTGTTGGGAGATGGTATATAGATATACAAGTTATATGTATATAATTTTTACCCAACAAATTAAAACTCATTTCATTCTCTTTCATATTTTATTTCTCTCACTTTTTAAGTTAGCAAAGCAAAACTAAGAGGGAGAGAGAAGAGAGAATTTCGGCCAGCCTGAAGGGAGAGAGAGGGAGGGTTTTTTCAAGCCATCTAGCCCCATAATTAAACCCTAGAAAGAAGAAGAAAGAAAATCAAGCAAAGGTATAAAAATTTATAACTTTAATCTAGTTTATTTATTCTTGTTTTGATGTGATTTTGATGATATAAAGTTTATGATATTGAGATCTAAAACCTTAGATCTATGTGATAATAAGTGTTTTATGTTTAGATTTATCATTTTTGTGTGTCAAAAGTTAGATTTAAAGTAAGAAAATGAAAATAATATTTTGAAAACTAGAAAACCCTAGTCTTTATTTTTTTTCTTAGCATTAATTATGTTTTGCTTAGGTTTGGTGAAGGTTTAATGAAATAGATGATGGATCATGGTAGATCCTTGATCTTAAGGAGTATTAGTATATATTATGATAGTTTATGATAGTTAATGTTTGATTAACCAAGAGATCATAGATGTTTTCTTAGAAATCATAAGGGTCAGAAAATTAGATTTTTAAGAAAACAAAACATGAAATTCAAATAATCATATCTCTCATTCTATTTTGAATTTTTGAGTGTGGTCAAGTTCTGGAGTTAGATCTACGAGTCTTTTAACATCTCCAAGTGGAATCACTAAAAAAGAAGTTGTAGATTTTTGTATGGACTATTTTTAGCAAAAGTAGGCAAAATATGGAAAAATCGAAAAGCAATCTGTCCAAAATTTCTAGAGGCAATTTCGGCAACTTAGTGATTGAAATAAAATAAAACCTTTTTGGACATGAAAATATATGATATAAAGTAGCTCCTGTCCAAAGATGAGCATATTCTGACCTTAAATCGATAGAGTTATAGCTATTTTAATGTTTGGGTTTTTCTGACGAAAACCGCTATAACTGGAGTTCTATAACTCCGATGGCCACGAAATTTAAACTGGAAGTTCATGTTAACATGTGTAAGATACTGCCAAGATTTGGGAATTGTTGGAGTTGAGCATTATTTAGCTAATTTTCTTAAGTTACGAACTAAAAACATATTTTTAAAAATACTAAAGGAAATTGAAAAATTCCAAGAAAAATATATTTTCATAAGGGAGTTATAATCTGTCCAATTCCAGAAAAGAAACATTTTTGGAGTTGTTTTTGTATTTTCCATATAAATGATTGAGTTATGAATAAATGAATAAAATTAATTATGTAATGTTAAAAATATAGAAAATATGATTTTATGGCTTGAAAATCCTATATAAGATATATACAGATTTTTGAAAGATATTTTGTTCTATGTTGATGAGATATTATGTTTACAACATTATAAGATGGTTAAATGAATTAATTAGTAATGATTAAACAATTAAAATAAATTATTTATTGATTTAATAAATGTTTAAAATAAATTATATAAAGAAATAAAGTTACTTTAAATGTAGTTTGTTGAATTAGACATTTCATGGACTATATTATGTATATAGTATGATTGGACATGCAATATGCTAAAAAGGGTAATCCAGTTTGCTGAATTGGTTAATCCAGGTTGTTGGATTAGTTACCAGATTACTGGATTGGTTAATCCAGGTTGCTGGATTGGTTACCAGATTGCTGGATTGGTCAATCCAGGTTGCTGGATTGGTTACCAAGTTGCTAGATTGGCAATCCAATTTGCTAGATTAGGTATTCAGTTTACCGGATTAGGTATTTTGTTTACCGAAACATAAATAAGAACTTATAAAATAAAAGAGTAAGTGTTAAATCTAAAGTAGTGGTACAGTCGTACTCTTTAATGGTTGATGTATAGTATCTGGGCTAAACGGTTCCTTTAGGGAGCGGAGTTATATACGAACTAGCTACCGATCTAACTCGCTGTGAAAATAGTGTAGACGAGACGGGAAACTAATTTGTTGGTTGTTTGTGGGAAATCACTTAGCATACTATATTGAACACTGTTAAAGACTCGATGTGCACTAGGTTTAGAATTGTAAATACGTATGGTATTAAGGTGTTATCTAATATTTGATTTTGTGGTTAAATGTTAGATAATTTACTTATAAAGTAGTAGTATTATGAAGTATAATGTGATATAATGATTGAAAGAATAATCTTATTAATTATAGGTCTTTGTATCAAAGATAAAACTATATTGCGTAGCAGTAAGTAGCAATCAAGGCAAGTACTCTAACCTTTGCATTTACTTTATGCAATGGACCTTTGTGTAAGCAAGTTTCTTAACTCTACTTTTCATTGAGCAAGTATCTGAACCTTTGCATTTATGCAATGGATGTTTGGTTGAACAAGTATTCGTAATTCATTTATATTCAAGCAAACTCTCGAATTTCATTTGATTCATTCATTGTTTACCAGTACCTTATTACTGTCTTCATATGATTAATATATAATCAAAATTGTTCTATTCTTTGTAAGTTAAGTTTAGTTATGCAAGAGTCCTCACTTGTATAAATTATTGTAGTTGAACAAATGTTGATACATACTATTGAATTTCAGTATGTATACATGGTTTAAAAGCTGTCTAAGCTATTTGACTCGGCTAGACATAGTTTTAAAGGTATAATTGAATATTATTGTTTATGATAAAGTCGTCCAACTAAATTGCTTTAGTTCGGACTCCAGACTGAGTATGAACATCCCAAAATTGGGAAATTTTTATGCACCAAAGGCGGTTATGATGAACGTAAATATCGTTCTATTAAGTAGTGTTGATCATTACAGGGTATACAGGCTGATCACCCAACGTGTCCATAAGTCATGACGGTTTGCAGATGAATTTCTGTACAAACCTTATCAAACTTATAAGTAATGGTTCAAGGTCTATTGACCGCTCAACATTTATAGTCACTACTTCGTTTCAAAAATGTAAATGGTTTGATATGTCATTATGAATTATTTCAACTGGCTTCACTACTATTGATTCGTTGTAAAAGTATACTTTAAAGAAAATATTTATTTCTTTCAGCTGATGTTTATTATCTGATATTACTTGCTGAGCAATTAAATGCTCATTCTTGCTTTAAAATAAATGTTTTCAGTTAAACGTGATCGACCAGAAGGTTCTGAAAAGGATAAAGGAAAGAGGAAACTGAAGGAATAGTTATAAGGTGCTAGTTGTAATATTTAGAACTTTGTATTGTGATAATATGTTATCTATCATGTAATAAAGTATTTAAGGAACGCCGTACCTGGGGATTAGTTAACTTTGATATATTTTTTATGTTTATGATATAGTAAGTAGTTCGTATGAATGGTATTGTGTAGCACCAAGTATGGGTTTCAAGTACCCGAATTTGGGGGCGTCACAGTTACCGCATCTTTTCACTTTCCCTAATTTATTTGTAGTGTGTGTGTGTGTGTGTGTGTGTGTGTTTAATTGGGCCTAAAGTGCTTTATTTGAAAGTAGTGTTGTGCTTCGTTGTACCTATATACGAAAGGTTTGATTTAATGAAAAGTCTATTTTTAGAGAAGATATAAAAGTGATGTTTTGAAAGATGGTTTTCAAACCCTTTCGCTAACATAGGAATTGAAGCCTTTTGATAATTCCATTTTTATTCTGTATTCGGCTTGATTTGGAACTTTGTATTGTGATAATATGTTATCTATCTTGTAATAGAGTACTTAAGGGTCTCCGTACCTGGGGATTAGTTAACTTTGATATAATTTTTAAGTTTATAATATAGTAAATAGTTCGTGAATGGTATCGTGTAGCACCAAGTACGGGTTTTAAGTACCCAAATTTGGGGGCATCACAGTGACCGCACCTTTTCAATTTCTCTAATTTATTTGAAGTGTGTGTGTGTTTAATTGGGCCTAAAGTGCTTTATTTAAAAGTAGTGTTGTGATTCGTTGGACCTATATACGAAGTGTTTGATTTAATGAAAAGTTCATTTTTAGAGAAGATATGAAAGTGATATTTTGAAAGTTGGTTTTCAAACTCTTTCGTTAACATAGGAATTGAAGCCTTTTGATACTTCCATTTTTATTCTGTATTCGACTTGATTTGGATTTTAAGCTCGAGATGCGAAGCATCTTCGACAAAATAATATATATATAAGTGTCGGGCTCTTTTTGGGCATGAAAGCCATCGAAGTGATCCGAGCACCACAAACCACAATTTACTATGTTGAGACCTTAAAATCGGATAACCGTTTTAAGGTCCCTCTTATTTACTTTTACAAAAGGCGTGCAAGTTGTATTTACAATTTAAATTTGTCCATCGAGGGAATCAAATCTAGATCCATGTGATTAATCGTAGATACCGTGATTCCAAGGCTCACAGAATATTATCAAAAAGCCTGCACAGCAGAGATATTGAAATAAAATATAAATTAAAATCTAGACATCGCAAGACAAAGGATTCATCAGTTAAATCCTTGTATGCGAGTAGCCAAAGCTTTCCGTTCCCTCTAGATACGGATCTAGGGTCGCGTAGTTGCTTTAATATTTACAAAACTAGAAAAAAAACTAGATTTAAATAAAACTTAGCCATTCTAGCTCAACAGTTCCAGTTTAACAACTTTTGAATCGGTTCAAAGTGAGATATGGCTAGATTTAAATAAATCTAATCAAGAAACTTTACATTAGCCCAGATTTATGTCAAATGAACTGTTAAACAGATATTTAAGCACTTTAAATAAATAATATATATATTACTTATATATATATATATTAAAACTGGAAAGAGCCATGAGTTTCCAATCCAGGCGTAACTGATCAATGTAAATATATATATATATATATATATATATATATATATATATATATATATACGCATATATATTTATTGAAGCTAAAAAGGCCACGGATTAGCAATCCAGGTCAAACGAGTTAGTATAATATATATATATATATATATATATATATATATATTTAAAGTAGTAAAAAGCCATAGATTTATAATCCAGGCATAAATGAGTTAACGTAAATATATATATATATATATATATATATATATATATATATATTAAAGGCGAAAATGCCACCGATTAACAATCCAGGCTAAATAACACTTATATATATACTTATATATATATATATACTTATATATATATATATATATATATATATATATATATATTAAAGCGATAAAAGCCACAAATTTGCAAACCAGGCCGAAATAGTACTTATAAATGTATATATATACTTATATATACATAGATAGAAGCCAGAAAGGACACAGATTTAAAATCCAGTCGAAACTAGAAGTTATAAATATATATATATATATATGTTAAAGAAGTAAAAAGCTTTATTAGATCACAAGAAATCTCACAGTGTATAGCGCTAGAGGCTTTAAACCACTTTTGAGGCTTGAAAACTCCATTTCCACCAGTGAAAACTTGATATGTTAGTAAATATACGTATACAAGTGTTTTGAAAGAGTAAAATTGAAGTTTGGAGCACTATAGGTAGGGTTCAGAGCTGAAATGGGCAGAATTTCCTCTCTTTTTCTCTTTTTTATGGCCGTTGGGGGGTCTTATTTATAGACCAAGGAGCCGCTAGTCCACTTGCGACTGACCTGGGTGGCCCCGATCTCGTGAGTCCTACCATCTCGAAGTACGTGCACTCCGACCAACGCGCTGCCTGCTTAAACCATCATAACTTTCAATTTGGGAATCCGATGGAGACGTGTTATACCTTTACGGAAAGCCCCTTCCGAGAGCTACACAATGACATGGGATTTGACCTTTTCTGAATTCGGGAAAATGGGTCCATGACCAGATCTTCGAGTTTTCACAGTCCATCCGTTGAGCTATCTTGTGCTGTTTTCACTCGTGACTGACGTTATTGTTCTGCATGACCCTCATGGTAGTTATTTGACTTGATTTGATGTTTAAGTTAGAAAAATGACCGTTTTGCCCTTCCGAGGGTTGTCTCTAGGATTGACAAGGTTTTCGACTGTTTCTCTGGGTTATCTCCGAGGTTTTATCCTAGCCGACTCTGTTTTTTCTTAGGGTCATCTTCGAGGGTTGGTTTGATATCCCAGGGTTGTCTCTGGGGATTGATTTGATGCTTCAGGGTCATCTTTGAAGGTTGGCTTGGTCTCTCGGGGTTGTCACCGAGGTTGGATTTGATTTCCCGGAGTTGTTGTTGGTGTTTAGCTTGATCTCTCGGGGTTGTCACCGGGGTTGGATTTGATCTCCTGAGGTTGTCGTCGGGGTTTGACTTGATCTTCTGGGGTTATCACAGGGGTTGGATTTGATCTCACGGGGTTGTCGTCGGGGTTGGATTTGATCTCCCGGGGTTGTCGACGGGGTTTGTCTTGGTGATTTGGACTTCCAGGGTTGTCTATGGAAGGTAAAAAACGGGTTTGCTCTCTTGCAGGGTTAGTAACAGGAATGCAAAATTTTGAGTATCTACGACCCCTAGGACTCTCGAGCTCAATTAGGACAAGAAACTTCAAGAGGAGACTAAATTTTAAAATAATCAAATTACTGGTGTCTAAGCATGTGTTTCAAAAGGCAAACGCCTAAAGAACGTGTGGTATTTCAATTAGTCACCGTACCTATAGAAAGACTCCCACCTTTTTTACATTTACCTTACTAGTGGTGTGATTAATTTTGAATTTGGTGAACCTTGCGGTGTAACTTGAAACAGTTAGGAGATGTCTAGATTTTATTTAGGTTGACCTTAAAGTATTTTTTTTAAAAAAAGTTATTACTATTTTCTCTTATTTATTTTTTTGTGTGATTATGTACTTATTTGCTAAACAGTGTATGTGTGACAACCCAAAAATTTAGAAGATCCTGAAAGATTAAATTAAATGTTAAAGTTTAAAACCTAGAGTGGAAATAGATGATTTATTAAAATTTTAAGAAAAACATATACTGTTTAATAATTGAAAGAGTGTAAAGAAAATAAGGGTTACAAAAATTCAAAACCTAGAATGAAGTTATACTTGGAAGTATGTTAAGAAAAGGTATTATGTTATCTTTGACTTTACATAAATTACTGAAAGAGATTATGAAATGATATATATGGAAAAGATTTAAAAAGGGAAAACAGTTTGCTAAATTAGTGTATTCAGTTTTTTGAATTAGTGTATCCGGTTTGCTGAATTGGAAAATAGTTTGCTGAGTTGTATATAGTTTGCTTTACTAGTTATGTTAGCTTGTTGTGTTGGGAAACAACAAGTTGTTTGAATAATCTAGGTTGCTAGATTAGGTATTCAGCTTACTGGATTATGTAGAAGAACTTATAAAATAAAAAATTAAGTGTTAAATCATAATGTGAATAATAAAGAGAAATGATAAGGATAAGATAATGAGTATATATATAGTCATATATATACATATATTCAGAAAGGTTAATTAACATGATCATACAAGATTAATGGAAAGCTTAATTAAACAATCTTATGGAAGTTGAGCCTGAATGGTAATGTAAGAGAACCTAAAAAATACTAAATTGGGAAGAGATAAGCTAGACGGTGTGGTAATAATTAAAATAAGCCTAACCTAGTAGCCATGTGTTGGAAATTTAATAAAAAGTTCCAGAAAGAGATTAAGATTATGGTAAGTCAGATTAATATTTATGACAAGCCATATGATAAAGACTTATTGAGTGTAGCAAGTTGTATAAAGAGATTTTAAATAAGACATTTAATTAAATGTCAAGCCTAATATGTGAAAATACTAATTATTTACCAATGAAGTGAATAATTTTGATTTATGTGAAGTTTGTGTTTGATTAAATAAATATATATTGTAAATAAGTATATATTTATTTATTATTTAAAGAGGATTGAAAAGAAAACTATTTAGCCTAATATTATATATATATATTAGGAATGAGGATTAAATAATCAAAGGATTGTAATAATTGAAGAATACTAGTATTTAAACTGTATACTAGTAAATTAATTTAAGAGACTTTTTTTTATATCTCATTTATTATTTATTTTAACCTAATTAAAGAAAATTTAATTAGGGTTATATGAATAAATTTATGTAAATAGTTATTTAAATTCTAAAATGAGTGGAATAGAAATCCTACTTAAATAATTGGGGTAAAATACAAATTTCATTAGTTGGTTCATGTTATTTCACATGGCCAAAACGATTAAATGAGAGCCCAAGAGTTAGTCCAAATTCAATTGGATATTCTAGTATCAAGTTAAGCAAATAAAATAAAATGTCAAATTGGGCAAATATTTTGGTGCAATGTGTCGGCACATAGAGGGAGTAAAAGCATGTGATTTTATTTCCTAAGTAATCTAAAGATAAGATAAGGAGAAGGAAAGAGAAAAAGAAAGGGGAAAAAAGAAGGAAAAAGAGAAAAGAGAGAAAGAAGAAACAGAGAAAGAAATAAAGGGAGAGAGAGAGAGAGAGAGAGAGACCAAGAGTGATCGTCAACCAAAAGGAGAAGGGAGAGAGAGGTAGCCATAGAAGCCAAGAAGAAGAAATCAAGAAGAAGAAAAGCTTTAAAGGTATAAAAATCCTAACCTAAGCTTTGTGTAATTTCTTTTGATGTTTTGAGGAAATGAAAAGTTATGATCTTGAGCTTCAAAACTTTAAATCTACAAGTTTTAGAGTGATTTAAGTTTAGATCTAACCATATAGGGTGTTAAAAAGAAAGAAGCAAAGAAGTAATTTCTTAAAACTCTAAACCCCCATTTTCCTCTTGAATCTTCAGATCTACTAAGTAAATGTATATGTTCATGTTTCTGGACTTGGTATGCTATAATTCTATGAGTTAGGAGTTCATAGAGTCTAAAATGAACTGATTTGGATGTTTACAACTCAAGATGTCAAGATTTGTATGAGAAGAGGTTTGAAATTTCGCAAGAACAAAATCTGCAGATTTATCACTGCTCAGCAGCGTTGCCGCGCCGCGTGTGCAAAGGATTCGGGCGCTGCCGCGCTGTTCCAATCGAGTCAACTAACTTCAGTTCATGGCGCTGCCGCGCTATCCCAAAGGCTTATTGGGGCGTGGTTGCGCCAAGGGCCAGTCAGACGCAGAGAAGAGCTATTTCAAGGATAGTCTAAAGAAATGCTTTATAATTAATTTTAAATAACATTTCACCCTTAGTGAGATACGAAGAGAGACTTTAAATACTTAACTTAACATTTAAGGATGATTTGAAAAGTAAATTTTAAAGAAAGATATGGAGGTTAATTTAATTAATCTAGTATACATCTAAAGTGATGTAAATGCAAGCTATGAGAACTCAACTAAATGTTAAGTCACCATTAAGAGGAATGTTTGGAAGCTTGACTAAAGAATAATTTGATTAATTTGAATTAATCTAATATACATCAAAGAGGATGTGAAGACATATTAGAGACTTAACTACATATTAAGTATTAGTTGAAAGAAATACTTTAAAAGTATAAGATGAGATTAAGGATTGATTTAAAGGTTGATTTAATTTCTTAATTAACCTAATAAACATCTAAAGGATGTGAAAATAAGATTATCAAGACTTAACTAAAATGTTAAGCAACCAATTAGGTGAAACGTAAATATATGAGTTGAAAGTTAATCTAATTAACTTCAATGAACGTAATTCATTTGTTATAATGTAACGTTAAGCTATATAGACTTAACCTAATATTAAGTGTCGATTGAAATGAAAGTATAAAGAGTAAGATACAAAGAATAACTTATTGAATGTTAACGAACATTATACATCAAGCGTGATGCAATGTCAAGATAGAAGGACTAAACTGAAGGTTGAGCGTAAATTAAAAGAGAGATATGAAACGATTGTTAACTAATTAACGTTAACGAATATATTACATCTAATGTGATGTGAAGACAAACTTTAAATGTGTGACAACCCGAGAATTTATAAGATTAATAAAATCTTAAATGATTAAATAAAGGTTAAATAATAAGACCTAGACTGGAAATAGAGTATGGATTTAAAAATTTTGTGAATGACTTATATGGTATGTTATGGTAATTGAATGATCAATCTTATAACTGATAGGTCTTTACAATAAAGCGATTAAATTATATTGCGTAATAGTAATCGACGGTATAGGCAAGTTTTCTCTAACTCAACTTTGATTTATATTTCAAAGCATGTTTGTGAATAATTATTATTAATTATTCACATCTATATTGATTATTGATTCGCACTTAGTGCATGTTGCATATGTTCATCAGGTATGAAAGGCTGATCACCTTCATTACCATAAGATTAAGTTGAATTTATTCATGTTCATTGTTGGCTGTTCAGCATTATTGATTCATGTTCTTTAACAATTCTTATATTGTTTAAAGTTTATCAACTTATTAATCTTTTCAATCATGATATATCTTCATTTGAACTTAAACTTCCTGGGCAAACTTGTTGCTCACCCTTGCTATATCATGATAAACATTTCAGATTAAAGACAAAACTTCGGACACAATCAAAGTCAAAGACAAGTTCCAGGATGAAATTATTATACGATTACAATGGTAATAGTATAGAATAAAAATGACATTGTATGTCGTGTAGGATATTGAATGCAGGTATTAAGTTAAGGTTACAAATCTTGGGAATTATGTTATAAAAGTTATTGTATAAACAATTTATGTTTATATATTCTGTAATAGTTATAAAAATGATGTATCGTAACGTACCAGGTCCGAGGTTCTGGGGAACCGAATTTGGGGGCGTCACAGTTGGTATCAGAGCTGTAGGTTATAAACCTTAGGTAGGGTTACCTTAAACTATAACCGCAGGGATGAGGACTAGGAATAAACTCAAATAGAGTTTAAATTCTAAGCGATGAATTTGGGCAAGGTATTAATAAGTTAATAAGATTTAAAGAAGAATCTTGACAAGCAATAAAGATCCAGAGTTACCTAACTCTGATAATAAAGATGAACAGTAGTAAGGAATAGATAGAGTCTAAAAGACTGAAAGTATAAAGGGAAAGAAGATCGTAAAATAAAACGATCATAAGATAGAAAAAAATTGTAATATAATACGATTATAATATCTAATTACAACGTGATCTGATGAGGTCATAAGAGGACAGATGATCAATTAAATGATTGAAAACTTTATAGCAGGATTGCTGTATGATAGTGGTACTATGAAATTGCACTATTAAAACTCAGGAAAGAGTTGTGAATTATTGATACGAATTAAATGAAATTCGTATTGAGTATTGAGGGAGCTAGGATTATGTGGGATTTCAATTGAGGACTCATCTGATAGCTGAGTTGTACAAACCTTTGTATGGGCAGGGGTTTTGTTCTTGGTCTAATGACTACTTAGTTTATCATTTTGATAATCATTGAAATGTTGGTGTCGCGCTATTCGCTATATGTATGTTGAGAAGGTGATTCTTTTCTCATGTGTATAACGGATAGGTAGAGAATATAAGATTAGGTGCTAGTTCTTTAAACTTATACGTATGGTAAGTTCGTGACTCATAATCGTATGGTGGAACCCCTCAGCGAATGGACGACTTTGGTCTGACTAGGATAAGTTCCAAAACCCATATGATTGTGAAAAGTTCCTGAACTCATAACATATGGCATGTTTGATGAACTATACTAGGATATAGAATTGTGTGAACGTCAAATTAAGGATTATAGGAATAGATAGAATTATTAAGCAATCGATCATTAGAAATTGAGGTTGTTGGTGGAAGTATAGGTATTCCAAATCTTCTAGCTATACTAGACTTTGAAATTTTTGGACATCAAGCTAAATTCGCACTAATGTGCCTTTACAAATATAAATGAATTTTGTTATCAGCAACACATGGTTACAATGGTGTAGAAGTGGGCTTCATACCACTAACACATCGTTACCTGTTGTGGCATGATAACACCAAAAAATAAAAATTTGTTATCCTCAAAATATGGTGATAATTGTGTATGTATGGACTTCGGGACCCTGACACATTGTTACCTATTGAATGATAACACAAACTAATTTTCAAAGATTTTTGAACCTTTTTAAAAAAAAGTCTACGCTAATTGTTTTGGCAAGATAAAGATTATTTAAAATATCAAAACGTATTTTTTATATCATTAATGCATCATTAAACCTGGTGCAAAGATGATAAAAATGATGGAGTTATTAATACAGTCTTACCTAGTGTTGGATGTGATCTAAAGATCGTCAGCCCACTATGGTATATTATTTTATGACAAAGTCGCAAAAATGACAGAATCTTCAACGGACTGTAAATACAGTGCGGTATAATGACGTCATAAAATAATTTTCAGAATTTTAAAGAATATTCAAGTGTCAATTAAATTTGGTCAGACACATGTTTTGATTAATATTGGAATTATTGGTATATGTCTAAAGCTATTTGATTCAGCTAGACAATGTTTATGAAAATTCAAGTATCTCTTTGATAACTTATCCCGAACCATATTGTTTTGATTCGGACTTCAGGTTGAGTATAAACATCCCTAAATTGGGAAATATTTTGCGCCAAAGGCGGTGATGATGAACGCGAATGTCGTTACAGCATGTAGCATTTGATCAATGCAGGGCATACGGGCTGATCACCCAATATGTCCGTAAGAACAGAGCGGTTTACTGATGAATTTCTGTTTAAATCTTTTCGAAATTGAAAAACAAAAGTTCATGGCCACTCAGCATAATTTGAAAAGTTTTTAACTCCTTGGGGAGAAGACTGGGTAGAATGTGATGATAGAATAATTCCTCATAGAAGGAAACCGTGTGTACTCATTAAATGAGAATGAAATCAGATAAAGGTTAAGTTAAAAACCTAGTTTTGATGAATAGAAGGAGTAGGAATTAGTAGGCTGTAATTTCGAGGACGAAATTCTTAGAAGAATGGGTGAATGTGACAACCCGAGAATTTATAAGATTAATAAAATCTTAAATGATTAAATAAAGGTTAAATAATAGGACCTAGACTGGAAATAGAGTATGGATTTAAAAATTTTGTGAAGAACTTATAAGGTATGTTATGCTAAATGAAAGATCAATCTTATAACTGATAGGGCTTTACAATAAAGCGATTAAATTATATTGCGTAGCAGTTATCGACGGTACGGGCAAGTTTTCTCTAACTCAACTTTGAGTTATATTTCAAAGCATGTTCGTGAATAATTATTGTTAATTATTTACATCTATATTGATTATTGATTCGCACTTAGTGCATGTTGTATATTTTCATCAGGTATGAAAGGCTGATCACCTTTATTACCATAAGGTTCAGTTGAATTTATTCATGTTCATTGTTGGCTATTCAGCATTATTGATTCATGTTCTTTAACAATTCTTATTTTGTTGAAAGTTTGTCAGCTTATTATTCTTTTCAATCATGATATATCTTCATTTAAACTTAAACTTGCTGGGCAAACTCGTTACTCACCCTTGCTATATCATGATAAATATTTTAGATTAAAGACGAAACTTCGGACACAGTCAAAGTCAAAGACAAGTTCCAAGATGGAATTATTATATGGTTAAAATGGTAATAGTATAGAATAAATGACATTGTATGTCGTGTAGAATATTGAATGCAGGTATTAAGTTAAGGTTACAGACCTTGGGAAATTGTTGTAAAAGTTATTGTACAAATAATTTATGTTTATATCTTCCACAATAGTTATAGAAATAATGTATCGTAACGTACCAGATCCGAGGTTCTGGGGACCCGAATTTGGGGGCGTCACAAAATGACTTAACTAATGTTAAGTGTCGAGTAAAGAGAAATGTAAGGAACCTAAGATAAAGGTTTATCTTAATTAATTATTTTGAATGAGAGGTTCTCAATATAGAATCATGACAAGCGTTAAGCACTTGAAGGAACTTCAAGTGTCGCCTAAAATGAGATAGTAAAGTGTAAACAATTAAATTAAATTGTTTATAAGTTTTATAAATGATTAAAATATTATTAGATGATTAATAATATTAGTATTTAACTAAAATATTATTGAATGATTAATAATATTAGATAGTGATTAAAATATTATTAAATAATTAATAATATTTGGAAATGAGGAATATATTATTAAGTGATTAATAATATCTGTGAATGATTAAGATTTTATTAAATGATTAAATATTATTAAATGATTAATAATATTAAGCGACTAAAATATTATTAAAAGATTAATAATATTAGACAAAAGTTTAGGATGATGATTAAATGATAGTAATATTATTGAGGGATGATAATATTACTAGTAAATTAAAGAATTATTCAAGGTTTGATTATGTGGCTAAATGTTAGCTAAATTATTATTCGACTAATAGTATTGTGAGATAAAGTGTATTATGCTAATTGAAAGATCAATCTTATAACTGTTAGATCTTTTTAATAAAGAGACTATATTAAATTGCATAGTAGTAATTGACAATACAGGACAAGTTTTCTTAACTCAAACTCGAGTTATTATGATTTAATTATTTATAATTATTCAACATCTTTGATTATTGATTCGCACTTAGTTTATATTGCATTTGTTCATCAGTATGAAAGGCTGATGACCTTGATCACCATAAGATTCAGTTAAATTTGTTCATGGTCATTGTTGACCACTCAATATTATTGATTCAATTACTCATTATTGAAACTTGATTCATGTTCTTTCATAATTATTATACATTGTTGAAAACCTGAAAGCTTATTCCTTCTCAAAAATGATATATTCTTGTTGTATTTAAATTTGTTGAGCAAAGTAGTTGCTCAGTCTTACTATATCATGATAACCAATTTCAGATTAAGACGGATGTTCAAGGAAAGACAGAGACAAAAGCAAAGGACAAGATTAGAGTGTTATGAACGTTAACTATTTAGTTATATTATGTAAGTTATTTATGTTAACCTTTTGTGAATCGAAAGGTATGTATGTAAGTTAAGGTTAGAAACCTTGGAAAATAATGTAGAATTATTTGAAAATGAATAGTGTATGTATGAATATTCCGCAATAGTTAGAACATGTATGAAGTGAATGTATTATGACGCACCAAGTTCGAGGTTTGAGGGACCCAGATTTGGGGGCGTTATAGTTGGTATCAGAGCTGTAGGTTATAAACTTTAGGTAGGGGTACCTTTAGGTATAACCGTAGAGATGAAGATAAAGAATAAACTCAGATCAAGTTTAAGTGATAAGAGATGAATTTAAAGAATTCATCATTAAGATAAGAAGAAGATAAATAATATTGAAAGAGGAATCTTAAACAGTTATAAAAGATAAGAACCCAGAGTTACCTGACTCCGATAATGAAGATAGAAAGTGATAGTAAATAGACAAGGTCTATAGGCTGAAATGTGATATGATATTTTATAATAAGATAAGATAAGATCACGACGTGATCAGATTAAATTGTTGACTAACAGATGATCTGTTAGACAATTAAGAAGATATAGCCTGACGTTATAAAGAGAAGGTATTATGAAATAGTACTAGTTAAACTCAAAAAAGTTGAAAAGGATGATAAACGAATTAAAGAAAATTTGTAGTGAGCAAAGAGGAAGCTAGGATTTTGTGGGATTTCAATTAAGGGACTCATGTGATAGCTAAGTTGTACAAACCTTTGTATGGACATGGATTTTGTGTTTAGTCTAACGACTACTTAGTTTAGCACATTGATAATCATTGAAATATTGGTGTCACGCTATTGATATACATATGGCGAGAATGTGATTCTTTTCTCATATTTATAAGTGATAGTTAGAGAATATCTGGTTAAATGCGAGTTCTTAAAACTCATATTTATGGTAAGTTTGTGACTCATAATCGTATGGTATGTTTTTGAACCCCTAAGAGTATAGACAGTCCCTGATTGGTTCTTGGACTATGTATTGCTAGGACAAGTTTTTAAACTCATATTATTGTGGTAAGTTCTTGAACTCATAACAGTGTGGTATGTTTGATGAACTATACTAGGGTATAGAAAAGTTATTTATTGGGAACTAAGGATTTTTAGTGTAGTAAACTTTAAGGATGATAGAAATAGATAGAATTATTAAGCAATGAAGCGTTGGAGAATATTTGAGTTGATGGAGGAAGCATAGGTATTACGAATCTTCTAGCTATGCTAGGCTTCAAAATTATTAACTTTGTGCTAATAAAAGAATTTTTGAAAAATATTGGGTCAGATTACTGAACCAATGAGTTTTAAAAGTTCTATTATTTATATGTCTATGCTAATTATTTCGGCTAGACAAAAATGATTTGAGAAAAATGTATTTTATATATCATCAATGCATCATTGAACCTGGTGCAGAGATGATAAAAATAATAGAGTTATCAATGCAAAATTACCTAGTGCTGGATGTGATCTAAGGATTGTCAGCGCACTATGGTACGATGTAGTATGACAAAGTCACGAAATGATGGAATCCTCAAACGGACTGTAAATACAGTGCGATATCATGAAGTCATAAAATAATTTTTAGAATTTTAAAGATAATTTATTGCCAATTGAATTTGGCCAGACACATGTTTTGATTGATGTTCGAATTATTGGTATATATCTAAGTTATTTGATTCAGCTAGACAAATATTTATAAAAATTCTGTTAGGTTTGTAAGAAATCATGGCGCAATCAAATTGCAAAAATAGCAGAAGCATGGTAAAATCAGAGTTTAAAATTTTCTACAAACTAATTTACCCGGATCATCCTTTATGCAAATTACTAATTTAAAACGATAAATAAGAAGTTATAGAATCATACATTTGTATAACTAAGCTTTCAAAGGTACGAGTTCAACTCCTTGTTCTTCGCGATCTCCTTGAATATCCAGGATTGATTCATTGCTTTGATCAACGTTAGCCTGTTGGGTTTGTACGAAATCGTGGGCGCTATCAAATTGCAAAATTAGAAGAAGAATGGTATATCAGAGTTTAAAATTTTCTATCAAATTATTACCCGGATCATCCTTTATGCATAGTTATTAATTAAAACAAAATATAAGAAGTTTAAATTCATACCCTTGTAGAACGAAGCTTCCACATGTACGAGTTCAACTCATTGTTCTTCGTAATCTCCTTGAATATCCGGGATTGATTCCTTCCTTTGATCAATGTTAGCCACCCAAGTATTTGGCCTCTAGAGGTGATCCACCAAGGAAGAAGAATTGTTCAAGAAGGAGGGTGGTTGACTAAACCCTAGTTTTCTATTCTTTATAGAAAAAGAGTACTCTCCAATAATTAGAATTTCGTCTACTGACATCTAACATAATACTCCTCTTATATAGATATTGGTCAACCCTTCTAATCCTATTAGACATAGGGTTTCATTTAATTAATTAAACTATTTTAATTAATTAGGCTTCCCAATATATTGAGATTAATTAATTAAACTCCTTTAATTAATTTGCCTCCTAATCTTATTAGGAGTAAATGGGAGTACTAATATTAAATTAATTCATAAACTCCTTTAGAAATTAAAATAATAATAATTATAATAATATTAATAAGACTCATCTTATTAATTTATATTTAATATTTCCAAAATATTAAATAATAAATATTAAGCTATTTAATTTATTCTATCACCATAGATGTTCTCCATATTAAACTGGTTGTGAATAAATAAATTAGAACAATTCTAATCTTATTTAAATAAATAAATTAAACTAATAGTCTATTTAAGTAAATAATAATTATTTTACAATAGGGATAAGCCTCCCTAGCGATCAACGACTTTTCAGATAATATAGATTTCAACATAAATCATAAAAGAAACTGTGAGTAAATAGTTACCGTACAATTCAATCCTTCCACCATAAGATGTCCCAATTAAATATAAGATATGGAATTACTGTCAAGTCTTATTTTATTTAATTATATGTATTTCGATTAGAAAATGCACAACTCCAAATAATGCAAATTAAAAACTCCTTTCTAATTTCATTCTGCCTTGGTCAATGACTACTGGGTTGTCATTTAACGAATCACATAGGATATATCTCTTCTTTTACTAGAAGTGGTAGATTCTTTATTGATCATTCATTATCTCCATATGTAACTTATTACACCCAAGCATACACTTTGATATACCATGTCGACGTTGAGAAAAGTCTTCTCTTTGGACAGATCTTCCTCTCCCTAAATTTTGTTGTTTTCTATCCATGTTTGTCTTATCTGTTTTATGAAGGGTGAAATTTTTAGGAAAAGGCCAACATGTATCAGGTCAACGATTTTGAAAGGTTTACAGAGTTGCCAGTTGGTATATTTTGAATGGTTGTACCAACTCAATCGAGTTTTGTTTGATTTTTGCAAGTAGGCCCAATTACTGGACACTGTCAAAACTTGGCCTTGGAAACCGAGATTCTTGAAGTTCGGGGGATTGGTTTAGCGGGGGGAAGGTGTTAGGCACCCCCCGACTTCCGTGAAACACGGTTACCGCATTTTTTCAATATTTTCCTTTTTTATTTGCAATGTGTGTGTATGCTGGAAGTAATTGAGCCTATATTTATTTGATTTAAATGTAGTACCATGCTTCGTTGGACCTATATACGAAGGGTTTGATTTATTTTGAAAAGTCTATTTTTTAGACAAGATATGAAAATGTCATTTTTAAAGATGATTTTCAAACCCTTACGCTCGCAAAGGAGTTGAAGCCTTTTGATACTTCCATTTTTATTTTATTCCGCATTCGGCTTGATTTGGATGTTTATTGTCGGGATGCGAAGCATCCTCGACTACAGAATGTATATACAAGTGCTGGTCTACTTATGGGCATGAAAGCCATCCAAGTGACTCTATCACTATAAACTATATTTCACTATGTTTGAGACCTTAAATCTGGAAAACGGTTTTATGGTCCCTCGGATGTACATTTTTACAGAAAATATCAAATGAATATTTAAAGAAAATATTTAATCACATCGAATAAAATATATATACATATATATATATATATATACTTATATATATATATATATATAAATTGTAAAGGGGCACAGATTTCTAATCCAGGCTCGACGAAGAAATATATATATATATAAGCGGTGAAGGGCTACGAATTTCTAATCCAGGCCTGACCAAAATGTAAATATATATATATACATATATATATATATATATATATAGAATAAGGATCTTAGGCTCACCCAACTAAAAGCTCACCCAAAGTCACCCACCTTTAGCGACGGACCGGGCGACGGTTCGTCCGTCCCTATATATACAATCGTCGCTATATGTTATTTGTCACTAAAAGCTAAGACCATGGTTGTATATATAGCAACGGACCAAATCGTCGCCCGGTCTGTCGCTAAAGAGGATGAGTTGGGTGAGCTTTTAGTTGGGTGAGCTTAAGATCCGAACCGTATATATATATATATATATAAAAGCTGTAAAGAGCCACAAATTTCTAATCCAGGCTCGACTGAAATGAAAATATATATGTATATTTATAAAAGTTGTAAAGAGCCACGAATTTTTAATCCAGGCTAGACTGGAATGTGTGTGTATATATATATATATAAAAGATGTAAAAAGACATGAATTTCTAATCCAGGCTCGACTAGAATGTAAATATATATATAAAAGCGGTAAATACCACGGATTTACAATCCAGGCTTGACGGAATTGAAAGTTAGTATATATATAATCAGTTATATATATAATAAAGCTGAAAAAGGCCACGAATTATCGATCCAGGCCGAACAAGTTAGTATATATATATATATATAAGCGAGTAAAAGACACAGATTAACAATCCAGGTTGTGCAAACAAAGAAAAATGTATATATATATATACTAAAAAATAAGCTAGAAATGCCACGGATTTGAAATCCGGGCAAAACCAGAAGGTGAAACTTTATATGCACATTCACATATACGTAATGAAGTAGGAAATGGTTTCTGATCGTAAAAAAACTTATAATGTACTGCTCCACGGGATTTTTGCCACTCGGTGGGCTTCAAATCTTCTTTTCCACCGATTAATTTTTGATATATTGTAGAATATACTTATGTAAACATATTGGAAGAATAAAATTGAAGTTTGGAGTACTAGAAGTAGGGCTAAAGGTCGAAATGGACAGAGTTTCTCTGTGTTTTCTATTTTTCTCTCTCTTTTTTTGCAAAGGTAGGGGGTGTTATTTATAGACCAGATAGTAGCGAGTCTACCTGCAGTAGCTACGGGTAGAGGTGCGGCTTCCCGAGTGGGGTCCACTCATATGGGTCTCATCGTCTCGAAGTACGTGCACGTCAACAAACGCTGAGTAGGCTTTGAATCTTCATAACTTTTGATTCGGGCGTCCGTTTGAGGCACGCTATACCTTTCCGAAAAGCCCTTTCCGAAAGCTACACAATGATATGGGATTTGTCAATTTATAAATCCAAGAAGATGGTTTTATGACCAGATCTTCATTTTTTCACAGTTCGTCCTTTGAGCTGTCTTGTGATGTTTTCACTCGGGATCGATGTTATGGCTCTTTCTGACCATCATTGCATCAATTTGGCTTGATTTTGACTTGATTTGGCTTCAAATAAGTAAAATAACCATTTTGCCCTTCCAGTGATTGTCTCTTGTATTGGCAAGGTTTTTGACTATTTTCTCGGGGTTGTCTCCAAGGTTTGATCCCAGCCAACTCTGTTCTTCCTCAAGGTTGTCTCCGAGGTTGATTTGGTCTCCCAGGATTATCTCTGGGGATGATTTGATGCTTCAGGGCAGTCTCCAAAGGTTGATCTAGTCTCCCGGGGTTGTCGCCGGGGCTACTATATCTCCCGAGGTTATCGCCGGGGTTTGACTTGACATCCCGATGTTGCCAGGACTTGACTTGACATCCCGGTGTTATGTCCGGGGTTGAGTTTGATCTCCCGGTGTTGTTGCCAGGGCTTTTGTACCTCCCGAGGTTGTCACCGGGGTTTGACTTGACGTCTCAGTGTTATCGGGGCTTGACTTGACATCCCGGTGTTGTGGCCGGGTTAAAAGACTATTTTTCCCTCCTGCAGGGTTAGTAACAGGGATGCAAAATTTCGAGTGTCTACAGATGCCCTTTTTTATGATGTTTATGCAATGTAATGGAATGAACAGGATAAAGATTGCTAGACACTGAAAAGATGACACATGCAAATGTATCGCAATGCATGATATATGACGAATGCTATAGGCCCTCGTGGTGTTAGTTGCTATGAGTAATCTACCACTGTCTGTTCTCGCACTTCTTATTGGGGGTGGAGTTGTTCATGATGGTTTTAACTGACTCTTATGATGTCTACTCGAATGGTAGTTTGTAACATTTGATCATCACCAGATCTTTCCCGATGTTGCATTGGGTTGAAGCCAATGATATACTATGTCCGTTGGTGCTATCAAGACTAATCCCATGACATGCTGGAGCTATAGTTTCAAGATCTCTAGTGGGGAAAATTCTTCCTTGGCTGATGCCTTTATACATTTTTGAATTCGATGTTGAGTTTGTCACCAACATCTTCTGTCTCTAATTAAGCTTTCTGACTTTTTCTCTGCTGGGGATGTTCCTCGTTTAACGAGTGACCTCATTGGGGATTCTTGATGCCAATCCTGATGATAGCTTACACTAGTTTACATCATCAAATCTTTCCCGATGCTACGTTGGAGTTGCCGCCAACGGTTTGGATTACTGTCCGGTTGATGGTGACATTTTTGTTGGGGGTAGAAGTCTCACGATCTACTCGAACAATAGTTGACCATGATTTGACCATCATCGAACCTCCTCGATGCCTAATCGAATGGTAGTTTACAACAGTCGATTGAATTAATTTAATTTGATACCTACTCGAACGAAAGTTTGCAAAGTTGACAATCACCGAACCTCCTCGGTGCCTATTTAAACAGTAGTTTACAACGGTCGGTTGAACTGAATTGATTCCTACTCGAATGGTAGTTTGCAGAGTTGACCATCACCGAACCTTCTCGGTGCCTACTCAAAAGGTAGTTTACATGGTAGGTTGAACTGACTTGATTCCTACTTGAATGGTAGTTTGCAGAGTTGACTATCACCGAACCTTCTCGGTGCCTACTCAAACGGTAGTTTACACGGTCGGTTGAACCACCGATCCTTCTCGGTGCTCCCGCTGGGGATTTGTAAAGCATATTCCAACGGTTGCAATGTCAGGCAATCTGACCCTCGCTGAAGTAGTTTTCAACGACTATCATCATCGGATCCTTCCCGGTGCTTCATTGGGGTTGTCGCTAACGGTTTGGATTGTCAGACCTAATCAATCTTGACTTTGGGGTTTCTTTCTGATAGGTCATATCCTCGGACCAATCCAGACACTTTGACGCATTCAAAACCCGTTGTCCACAACGCTGGACCTTCCCGATGCTCTAACAGAGGTAGTTTTCGGTAGTTTTTCGTCATCGACACTCAGAATACCACATCAGAGCTTCTACCAATTGCGTACAAGAAGTTCCTTTCTTCGTCAGGAGCTTGATGCTTAGAACCAGGGTTTCAGGCCATTCCGCTCAATTGCATAGCAGTTTTTTCCCTGATTTGACTTTTTAGCTTCTGTAAACTTTGCTTTGCCTTTAATTGGACCAAACTAGAGGGGATGGGACCCACCTTAGGGAGCCACAGGTCCACTTGCGATTGCCGCAAGTGGAGTTGCTACTCCCTACGAGTATAACTTAGGCACCCGAGGCTTTCATAATTCATTTTCAACTTTGAACTATAAAGAAAATCCAAAATTTCTTCTTCAGATCTACTGAGTTCGGGCTACTTTTTTCAAATTTCGTTACCGTACAAACGTTTTGCACATTTCTGGTAACGTTTACATCATTTTTTTTTTCAAGTTTTGACCGCTAAAATGTTAGATTTCATACAGTATGCTTCTAGACATAATATAGCGAATAGGCATGCTTATATGACTTGATAAAATTTTTCAAACTTAGTAAATATGCATGTTTTACTACGATGAATGTTTTGATGTAAAAAAATTTAATTTCTGAGATAGTCATTTGACGCTCTTTTTGGTCAGTTTACTCGTCCTATTTGAGGGCAAATGAGCCTGGATTTTTAACTAAAAATACACATGGTAATTTAATTGCCATGGGGAGTTTGATTTTTTAAGTTTTCTTTTCATAAATATGAACTGTTCATGTCTTTGGATAGGTATGCTACTGAATGGCCACCTAGTCATGCCTATGTGCATGCGGACAGTCCATTTTAACAAGGAGACTCAGGCAAAAGTTTTTCAAAAGCCTAAGCATTTAATGAACGTGCAATTTTGACTCTATTGAGGATTTTTGTTACCTAATGCATGTTTTAGGACTTAAAATAGGCATGAATCAATGATTTAATCTTACATACCATAAGTTTAAGGCTTACCTCACCTTTTCTGAGGTGATTTGGAGACTTTGTCCAGGTTATGGAGCCAGATAGACCAGATAGTGCTAGCAAGGTCAGTTCAGGTTTGAGGCAAAGGAGAGCTTCTGATGTTCCTCAGCCACGTCCAGCCTGATCGCCTTACCGGTTGGCTGAGTCTGTGATTCGTCCCATTCGGGTTGAGATGCTGGATGATGTGGACGACGATGATATCCCATTTGTGGATCCTGCTCCAGCTCATGCTCTACGTAGGGAGCTTCCATCCATCATTGTGCCGATTCTGAAGTTATTGGGCGATCTGAGACGTCATCCCTCGATATACCTTCATGCCAATGAGGTAACTGAAGTTTTCATTCTGGATTTTTCTTTTTTTTGCCATTTTAGGGCACATATTTAATTTGGACTTGTTTTTTGATGCAGGTTCCCGGCTTCACGCAGCCCAGGGTGAACTGGTTCAGCGTCCACTCTTTATATTATACTCTGTATCTAGAGTATCAGGCCATTGTCAACACTTAGGGGTTTGAGGCCTTCTTTTTTATTCCTCCCTGTCGTTGCCCCTAGGGTTATCTGATGGCATTATCTGAGCGCTGGTTCCACCCGACTCAGTCTCTCCATCTGTTGGACTGTGAGGTGATGGTGACACTGATGGACTGGCGATTCATCACCGGGATAGAGTTTGCAGGGGAGCCAGTGCCGTTGGTGCCTGACCTTTTACCTGTTGCCATTAGGTCCCTCTTGGGAGTTCCTGCTACGGCCATCAAGGGTCGGATTGTCCATTCCAGTCCCTTAAGTGTAAATACCTAGAGCGGGGCTTTGACTGAGCCTCTACTTGATGCTTAGAGGGTTAGTGATCATATTCTTTGGCGACTATTCTTGGTGATTATCAGGGGTTATTTCATTACAGACAACTCCTCGACGGTGTCTTTCACTTTGGTCAGCGCTACTCGATTCGTGGAGCGCCTCAGTGATTTTGATTAGGGCACCTATACCTTTGCCTACTTTCTTCGCTGGATGCGCCTATGCTCTGAGGGCGTGACAGAGGCTTGGCTAGGTTTTTATCCTTTCCTGCTTGCAGATAGAGCTATTGAATGTTGATTCTATCATGTGGGTCCCTTACACCCAAGATAATTTTGAAAGTCGGGTTAGTGGATGGCTTTCCAACTGGGATGGAGTTTACATTGTTCACTCTTCAAATTCCTCTTTTGACTAATGGAGGTTGGGAGCTCTGCTTGGGAGAGCGCGCTATTCAGAATGTCACGGGTGACTTTCATATTTCCTTTGTTGCTCTAGCTTGACATCATTGGCCCTTGGCCCAAACTATCATAGATATTCCCCTGATAGGCATAGATGGCTTCACCCTGTCAGAGGGTCCTCATACTCAAGAGGCATTTCATCGCTGGTGGAGTCCTTGCACTATCGGAGCTCAGACTCGTGCTACCCAATTTATGGCAGACATGGTGCCGGGGTCTGTAATGATGACAGACTGGATAGCTTGCCTCAGAATGCCGACTCATTTGGAGTAGATTTTAGGACTGACCCAGCGATTGGAGAGGGCTCATTTTTTCATCTGGCACTTTGGAAGGGATCTATTAGAGGAAAATTCGTTTGATCCTTCCAGCTATGGAGCTGGCCCTTCAGCAGATCCATATTCTGGCAGCTATAAAAGTGTCGATCCTCCTCAGTATCGACCGAACATTCCCATTGACTGAGATTTTATGACTCAGGAAGAGCTACAGCAGGTTGATCGCCTGGATATAGATATTATAGATTTCTTCTGATAGCTTTTCTCGCTATATCTTTTGATAGGCCTCTGTTAGATATTGCGTCGCTGTGCCCCATTTCTCGTTATATCTTTTGATAGGCCTCTGTTAGTTGTTACACGGTTGTACCCCATTTCCCTGTACTTTTTATTTTTGCATTTTATGAGCAGACAAAGATGATGCTTTTTGTAGATAGTGTATTTTAGAAATGCATAATGTTTTTCTATCTATTGCATCCTATTGTCATTTATTATTATCGTTATGCATGTATTATGTCATGGATATGCACTTATGCAGGTGAGTTTAGATTTGACCCCTGGATGGTCTCATGATATGGTTCTACAGATGTCTTCATCTACTGTCATCTATATCGAGCACTTGCCACCTTCTTTGATAGCATCATCGTTGAGATCTTGGTATGACAGTCTGCCCCCCATAGCCAGAGGGACAATTGATCAGATGCTGGGGCATTCTTTGGCCATTTTATAATTTCAGGTTCCACTGGGCTTCGTGGACAGCATGTTATTCTGTTGGATACCTGAGCGCCAGGTTTTCAGGTTTGGCCTTCATGAGTTGACTCCTATGCTGGAGGAGTATGAGCGCCTCATGGGTTTGGCCTTAAATCTGACCTGTGCTAGGACAGCCATTTGTGACATGAGACGTCCATTCATGACCATGACTGGTCTAAGACGCAGAGTCGTCAGTGAGGAGATTACTACGGGGCACGTGGTGTTCATAGATTTTTTTAATCGATCGCTTTGGCAGGATGGACAGCTACGAGCTATATTCAAAAGATTTCATCATCTCTGTAGATGAGTGGCAGTTTGCACGTGTTGACGTTTTGTTGATGTGCGTCACGACTTATTTGTACATGCCACTATATATGGACCACCTGGATACTGGCTTGATGGTAGTGGTTTGTGCTCTCAGACAGGGTTGTACTATCCAGGAGATGATATTAGCCAAGACCTTGAGGTCAGCTACATTCTTCCGTACCCATCCAGAGGGGTTTTTCAGGGGCAGCACCGTTCTGCTGTACGTGTGGTTCATGACACATTTGAGTCCTGTCGGCACTTTCAGACTTTCAGACATCATGGGTTCTGCTTTACCCATGAGATAGCCATGTCCTACTCTTTTTGGCAGATAGAGTGTATAGACGCGACATCCTGGTTGGCCTTTTTATCGGTGATCGAGCATCCTTTTTCAATCTTCCCCTGCTTAGGGTTTAGTTCCCCTTATAGCTTCATCACTCATACAGTTGGCATCGATTATCTACCCCTGGTGGGTTTGAGAAGGGTGACTATATATCATCCGCTGGCAATCATGGGCCAGTTTGATCAGTTCCAGAGCCTCCACCATTTTGAGGGGGCTATGGATCAGTGGATATCAGCTTCATCTTTGTCGTCAACTGATCTTATCAGGACTTATGAGTGTTGGACTCATAAGGAGATGGCTGATTTCTATACTAGCCATCCAGATTGTTCTCCAGAGTATTCGGCATGGTTGGAGGCCAATATTGCACTGGCTGTAGTTATTCACTCAAAGCCGGGCATTGATTCAGATGAGGAGAAGCCTATAGAGGATCCTGATTCTCCTACAGTAGATGATTTATTTGCTGGTTTGACAACATCCTTGGTTAGTGACCCCCCGAGCATTCTGACTGGGATAGATCCAACTCTTATTAATTCACTAGCTCGGATGTCCTTTGAGAGGGATCAGGCTAGAGCGTTGATGTTGACAGTCCTTTCTATTAGGGATACCACTTTTGCTGATAGAGACGATGGTCGAGCTACCTGGGACGCAGCATTTGTTGAGATTGAGGAGGCTTTAGTCGCCAGGGATGCTGCTTTCATTGAGAGGGATGAGGCCATAGCTACCCGGGATTTTTAAATTGTTGACAGCATTGCACTCAGATCATATACACACGACCTTGTTGCAGATATTAGTGCCTTCAGAGATGGGCACAGTAGTACTATACAGATGGCTGTGGATATCCTAGCCTGTATGGAAACCGTGGGACATGAGCTTACAGCTGCTTCTCCTTTTTCTGATAGGGATGCCGTGTTTGCACTGCTATCCCGTTTATCCACGAGTTTATAGACTAGCTTCCATTTTCCTGCACATACTAGATCAGCTATTTTTTGTCATGTACAGGATATAGTGTATATATCAAACAATATTATATAGCAGAGAAATATATTTTGATTCACTTCCCTATTGGATATGTATTGTCATTGTTGAGTGATTACCACTTTTTTCATAACTTTCAGTTTTGATGTATAGTGAGATTTTCCTTGATGGATTGACATTGAGATGTCAGAGAATACCTCAGCAGGGCCTGTTGACTAGGGAGGCTTGATAGTATTTGTGTTTTATAGGGTTTCGGTGTCTTGGGACTGGTTTTTATTGGTTTTTGTTTTTTTCTTGAAGGTCAGACCGCACCATGAATGGCTGCCTACGTACTCCCGGGTTGAGGGAGAACAGGTCATTCGTAGTTTGAGCTTTACCTGAAAGGTTTGAAAATTGTTTAATTTTGGGTTTGAGTTTGGTTTGATGGGTTTTTGATTTTTTTGTTTGGTTTGACCGCACAGTGAATAGCTTCCTACGTACTCCCGGGTAGAGGGAAATCAGGTCATTCGTAGTTTGAGCTTCTGTGGAAACCCGAAATGATTTAACTGATTCACAGGACCAGGATGATAGCTTACAGGTTTTTCAGACATAGTACCTTTTCATGTTGTCTGAATTGATAAGCTGGGGAAATTCTTTCCCATCCATTTCCTGTAATCTGATTGCTCCTCCTGTCAACACTTCTTTGATAATGAAAGGGCCTTCCTAATTCGGGGTAAACTTTCCTTTGGCTTCATCTTGATTGACCAGAACTTTCTTTAGTACCAAGTCATTCTCTTTGAATTGTCATTGTAAAACTTTCTTGTTATATGACTGAGCAATCCTTTGCTGATATAACCGCTCGTGGAAGATGGTTGTAGTCTTCTTTTCATCGATTAAGGACAACTGGTGGTACTTCTCTTGCAACTACTGGTCTTCTTCCATCTGAGCATCTATTAACCCTCTCAAGGACTCCATTTCTACTTCTATGGGAAGTACTACTTCCATGCCATAGACCAACGAGTAGGGGGTAGCCCCAGTAGAAATACGTATTGAGGTTCTGTATGCTAACAAAGTTAGAGGCAACAGGTCAGGCCATCCTTTGTGATTGGCGGACATTTTTTGCATGATCTTCTTGATATTTTTGTTGGCCGCTTCAACAGCACCATTCATCTTGGGCCGGTAGATGACGGAATTGAGATACTTGATATGGAACTTGCTGCATAACTCCCTCATCATTTGGTTGTTTACATTTTTGGCGTTGTCTGATACAATAACCTCCGGTTGTCCATATCGACAGACGACATTGTTTCTGATGAAACCAATAATTACCTCTTTGGTAACTTTGGGAAAAGGGGCAGTTTCGACCCATTTGGTGAAGTAATTAATCATGGTGAAGATGAATTGATGACCATTACTGGCTTTGGGTTCTATTGGCTAAATCACATCCATTCCCCACATGGAAAAAGGCCCTGGGGAACTCATATTGTGCAGTTCGTTTGGAGGACCGTGTATGGCATTTCTATGGACTTGGCATTGGTAGTATCATCTGACGTGATCATCATAGTTAGCTTTGAGAGAGATCCAGTAATGCCCGGTTCTCAATATTTTCTTAGCCAACAAATGACCGTTCGTGTGTGGACCATAGACTCCACCGTGTACTTCATCCATAAGTCTCTGGGCTTGATCCTTACCGAGGCATCTCAAAAAACCTATTCCAACATCCCTTTTATAGATTGTGTCTCCGCTCAGATAGAACTTTATGGCCATCTTATGAATCCGCTTTCTTTCGGCTTGGCTTGCTCCAGCGGGTGAAGATCCATCTCAGAGATATTTTTTTATATCTTGATACCAAGGCTGTTTGATAGGAGGTATTTCATCTGATCTTGTCCAATGTAATTTCTATATGATGGGGCCTTTTGGCTTGTGAATTTGATGTCGAGAATTCCCCTTCTATCAGATATGTGGATCAAGGAAGCCAATGTTGCCAATGCATCAGCAAAGTCATTCCTACCTCGAGGGATGTGGAGGAAGGTTATCTCTTCAAACTCCATGGACATCTTGATAACCTACCGATGATATAGCAGTAAATGGAATTCTTTGGTGTGATATGCCCCGGTGGTTTATCTGATAACCAATTTAGAATCCCCAAAGACAAGTAAACGCTTCATACCCATGGATTGGGCTAGCTTCAACCCTATTATACAGCCTTCATACTCAGCCGTGTTGTTGGTGTTGACAAACTACAACTTGGTAGCCACATGATACTGTTCTCCTGTAGTAGAGATAAGGACTGCCCCAACTCTGGCACCTTCCATGTTCACTGCTCCATCAAAATACATTTTCCAAGGTTGGACTGTATTCTCTTGAGGTATCTATTAAATTATCATGATTCCGTCATCCGATTAATAAGTTTCCAAGGGTTCAAAATCCCCTGATGGTGCTTCGACCAATTGATCTGTAATCCCCTGACCTTTGATAGACTTTTGAGTCACGTAAATAATTCGAACTATTATAGAATCAACTGCCATTTGGATAATAAATAATTCAACATTGGTTTGCTGAATACGTACTCTAAGGGATCTATACGGGATATGAGGTAGGTTGTGTGTCCATGCAAATACTGTAGTAATCTCATGGCGGCCCTTGCTAATGCACAACAGGTCCTTTCACTCAGGGTGTACTTCTGCTCGTCGCTGCAGAATCTTTTATTGAGGTAATAGATAGCTCTCTCTTTGCTTTTATCATCTTTTTGTCCCAACATACAGCCCATTGCCTTGGCATTGATTGGCAGGTACATAAACATGGGAACCTCATCCCTTGGGGGTACCAAGACAGGTGCTTCGATCAGCTTCTTCTTAATGGAAAGGAAGGTTTTTTGACAATCTTCATTCCATTTCATGGATGAATTCTTCCTTAGCAGTTTGAAGATGGGTTCACACGTTGCTGTAAGCTGAGAAATGAACCTACTTATAAAATTGATTCTTCCCAGGAACCCCCGTATTTCCTTTTCTGTTCAGGGCATAGGCATCTCAGTGATGGCTTTAATCTTGGCGGGATCCAGGTTTATGCCTCTGTTGCTTTGTTGCCCGATTTATATAACGACAATTAACGCGCAAGTATACGTGGCCAACGAGTAATAAAGAGTGAGTAAAGATATCGTTCCCACTAGGAATTAACAGATAAGAGGTCGCCAAAGCACCTAGCACGTAATTATTTCAGTCTTATTTAAACGAGCGGTAAAGAGATTAAATTTAAACTAAGTTAATTAGGCATGGAATTAATTTTAAACTAATTAATCCTAGAGTAAAATCAGATAATGAAGATAAGAGATTCCAATTTCCCCTAATGATTCTTCTAAGCCAACTATTTCTAATTAGGTCAAATTAATCGTCAAGTTTGTTAGCCGAGAACACTAAAGTAAGAGAAGACCATTTTTCGATGCACCTACTCCATACCACATACAATCCATAGATGATAGAATGCACGTGGACACCCACATTATCTAAACCCCTATATGTCTATAGTGTTTACAAATAATTAGGGATTAAGGTCAAGTTCTCTATTGACTACGAGCGGCGCTTCAGTATATGTCTATCCTAAGCACAAATCATACATCCAACGCCATGTGAACGTACAATCGCCCGCCACTACAATTATATCTAAACCTACATTTTGTCTTTCAAGTCCACATAGGTTATCACATTAATTGGTTATGACTCAATTAAGCAATGAAAACATAAATCGCAGTAGACAATCACATAGCAATCAAATAAGAACCAACATGGAAGAAAATCAAATTAAACTTGTCATTAGGTTCCATTGGAACCTCAAAATAAGGTCTAAGTCATAAATGACTCAAACATATCATCCACAAGTTGATTATACATCATAAGATTACAAATAGGAAGCAAAGAGATTCAAAAGATAAAAAATAGCAAATCTAAGTGCTCAAGCTCCTTGTTGAATCTCACATGGAATCCACTTACTTTAATCTTCAAACCTAATCTAACCCTAGAAACTAACTAACTAAACTAAACCCTAATCCAGACTTAATCTACTCCTAATCTATACAAGAAATGTAAAGAAAATGGAAGAACAAGCTAGGGCTAGGGCTTAAGGCCAATATCTGATCCCCTTTCTTACCAAAAACGAGCCCCCTATATATCTTTTGCTCAAGCCAAGCCGGTTCAATTGAAAAGTCAATTCTGGCAGCATGTTGGACTAGCGCGGCCGCGCCCAAAATGCACTAGAAATTCGCGCTCCTGCGCCAAGGATTTTCTGCTGCAGTGTCCTCTGGTAAAATAGCCATAGCTTTTTATCCGAGAGGAGTTACGAGGCTTGCCACCTGTCAAATCGAAGCTATCAAAGAGTTCTACAACTTTTATTCTTTGAGCATTGAGAAATAATTGATGGATGAAGGCTAAAATTGGGCTCCAAGCGACAGCTGTGCAATGAAAACCCAAAACCGGGAAGTTTAACGTCCGTTGGTATACGGAGCATAACTCTCTCCTCCGAACTCCGATTGGGATGATTCAAGATATTTCAGAAATCTTAGAAGACGCTCTACAATATAACCAAGCTCCAATCCAAGAATATGAAATGAACATGAACCACCCAAACGATATCCAGATTGCATTTTTGTCCCATTGTCATGCCATCATCCCATCCTTGCTCCTTTTGGTCTCATTTTGTCATTTTTAGCTCATTGAGCACCAAGGGAGTTCCAAAATATACAAACTACAAAACAAAGCAAAAATACCTGAAAAGCACAATGATACTTCATTTTATGCAACAAAACAAGTTGGTTACTATCCGAATAAGTGGTGATAAAAACCACTTATCATGCTTACTAGAAATCCCAACAACTTACCTGATTTGACACGAAAAACACATTTGGTTGGATTCAACTTTAGGTTGTACTTACGCAACCTGTTAAAAAGCTTTTTGAGATCGCTGATGTGGTCATCCTCCTTACGGGATTTGACGATGATGTCATCAACATAAACCTCTATCTCCTTGTGCATCATGTCATGAAAAAGGGCCATCATGGCTCGCTGATACGTGGCACCGGTATTGGTAAGGCTGAAAGACAAACGTCTATAACAAAAGGTTCCCCAGGGAGTGATGAAAGCTGTCTTCTCCCTGTCCTCTTTAGCGACCATCATTTGATGGTATCCAATAAAGCAATCCACAAAAGAATACATGTCATACTATGCCGTATTGTGTATCAGGAAGTGGATGAAAGGTACTGAGAAGTTGTCTTTGAGATAAGCTTTATTCAAATCACGGTAATCCACGCATACTTGTACCTTCCCTCCGGGCATAGGCACGGGAACTATGTTTGACAGCCACTCCGGGTATGTTGATACCATGATGATACAGGCTTTGAATTGTTTGACAACCTCTTCTTTGACTTTCACACTCCATTCAGGTTTCAATCTCCTGAGCTTTTGCTTGATTGGCTTGAATCCATCTTTAATGGGCAGTCGATGGATGACTATGTTAGTGGACAAGCCAATCATGTCTTCATGTGACCATGCAAACACTTCCTAGAACTGCGTTAAAAGTTCAATCAGGTCGGCTTTTTGGTCTTTAGTGAGGTCTATGCCTATTTGGATTTCTTTGAGGTTTTTTGAAATTTTGATATTGATAGTGGTGGTTTGATCAAGGTTGGGTTTGGGTTTATCTTTGACCCATTCTTTGATCTCCTCAGGCACCTCATAGTCATCTATCTCATCTTAATCAATCTCCATCAAGTCAAAGTCCAGTTCTACATCAAAGTTGTACTCACTGTGAAAATTTGGCATCTCATCAACAGGGACAAACAAATCCATTTCTGGAGTCCTGAAAACAAAATGCTTTCACTTTAATATATGAGACTGTTTAAACATACAAAGCATTTAGCAAAAGCATGACTAAAGTAACTGCTATAGCTGTGCAACAAAATAAGCAGTAAATGAAACCATGCTCCAGGGCAGATGGACTTTCTGCCCTTTTACCCTTTTTGAATGAGGCATAGGGTGCTGCTCCAACTGTCTAATGTCCAGTCCTCATGAATATGGTGGATAAAGGAGTTGTATTCATTTGTCTCCTCTTTGATGGCGACTGAGACATCCTTCATATCAGGGACGGGGTTCTTCTTTGAGCTGTTGCCTCTATCCCTTTTGATGCGAGGGATTCGGATCTTATCTTCTTCATCACTATCTGGGATATCATCATTCATACCCTCGTAGTGCATCAAAAAATACATGTTGGAAAATGGGTCTCGTCCTTCATGCAAAAACTTTTCTTTTCCCTTTTTGCTTTCCCCCTCAAGCTTTGGAGCTTTTCTCTCACTCATTGGTATGACTGGAGGAAACTGCATGGCTGACACAGTAGCAGGAATCTTCCTTATTGGTTTCACAAACCCGGTATCAGTGAGGTTTGGTAGCAGGATAGTGGAAGCTGGAACCGTTGGACACTTGTGTGGGTTCCGATGGTTCTCTTCGTATGAATAGCCTAATCCGGCTTTCCTTGACTGGCTAGGGATTTGCACTGGATTCTTGATTCCTTGCTGATTTTTCCCTAACCCTTTTCCAGGGTAAAATCCTAGGGATATCATTTCCTGACCGACTGTCATTACTTCGGGGGAAACTTTTTGTTTTAAGGCTGGTGCCCCAACAGGTAAGTATTGAGTATTGCTCACCTCCAAGGTTTGAAAACTGACAGGCTCAACCCCCTCGTTGAGACTGATTACCGGCATATCGCTCTGTGTGCAGACAGGATATTCTGGCTTGGCATTCACAGTGATCAGGTTGCCATTAATAATGTACTTGAGTTGCTGATGAAAGGTGGATGGAAATGCTCCTGCCATGTGGATCCACGGTCTTCCCAATAAAAAATTATATCCAGTGGTAATATTGAGTACCTAAAAGGATATATAGAAAGTATAGGGACCAATCTTTAGTGGAAGCGCAATCTCTCCCACAGCCTCTCGGCGAGATCCATTGAAAGTCCGAATAACTATATGACTGGTACGAATCCGGTTTGGGTTGATCTTCATTCTTTCCAAGGTGTCGTATAGATAGATGTTCAGAGACAATCCTCCATCTATTAGCACACCTCTGATCACATACCTTGATGACATCACTGGTATGTGCAGTGACTTGCAATGATCCGTCCCCTCTGCGGGTATATCATTGTCAGTGAAGGATATCACGTTGCTGTTGAAGATGTGCTCTATCACGTGATTGAACTTCCCAATATCTATCGTCTTTGGCAGATGTGCTTCCTCCAGTAAGTTCACCAGAATTTTTCGATGATCCTCCGAGGATAAGACCAGATCCAGGATGGATATCTATTTGGGTGCCTTTTTCAAACTTTGCACCACCTTGATTTCATTATGCCCCATTTTGATGATGAATTCTTTAATTTTATCTTCAGCCACTCTCCCCTAAAACTCAGCCAGTGCAAGTTTCACAAACGTATGCTAACATGGAAAAATCTAAGTTTACACTTCATTGTTTCAAGTTCATATAAACTATTAGAGTAGATGTTGATCAAGCATCTAGGCATACAAGCAACCATGTTAGGCAACCATATATTATCATCCATATATATCAAAGAGACATAAACCCTAGATTTAGCAAATAGAATCCATTAGAATCCCATAATGGAAGTTAGTTCATCACTGAACCTCCCACCATTATGGGATTCAAACCAAGCATTGAGCAACTATGAAATGAGAGAAAATAGAGAAAGAAAGTGCAAATCTTGTGGTTTCCCCATTTCAATAGAAGATAGCAAACTCGAGTCTGGACCACAAATGAGTTCCAAGATGAACCCTAGAAATGTAATACTACTAGAGTAAGAAGAAAGAAGAAGAAAAGCCTCTAAAACCCTCACACTCTCTAACCCTAGAATATGGGAACCCAAACTTAAAAGTTCATATGATAAGTCTAATAAATGCTAAGTGATATCTATACAAAAGAAAACCCAAGCCTTATAATTCCTACATTCAGTCGAGCAAACAAAATAAAAGGACAACTCTTCAGTCAAGCCCCGGCGCGGCTGCGCGACCTCACTATGCTTCTTTGGCGCGGGCGAGCCATTGCCCAGAAAATGCCCCTCTGGCCTGCCAACCGGCGCGGGCGCGCTGGCTTCCTATGTGTTCTGGGCGCGGCCCCGCGTGCTACTTCCTGCTGTAGCTTGATTTTCTGGTGCTTGCTTTCTTGCACAATCCTTTGCTCCTTTCTTAGTTGCTTTTTGCTCCTTCACAATGCTACATTGAGGCCATCATCATATGTTCCTCACCTCAAACCATCTTCAAGCCAAGCCCCCATCTGCTTCATATAGGTTCTCCACCAACTCCACAAGCCTGCTTTTTCCCATACCATGCCACTTTCTCCGTCTCCATGCCAATCCACCAGCCTTGTTGCCAAGTTCATACTATATGCTCATTTTTATGTCATATCATGCCGTTTCTTGCCTTTTGGAGTTTCCTACCTAAAACATGCAAAACAAAGATAAACGCATTAAAAGACACTAAAGTGCTTGAGTTTAAGCCATAATTAGAGTAAGTTGGCGTCCAATAAGTAGGTATAAAACCTACTTATCAAATACCCCCAAACTTGAACTATTGCTTGCCCTCAAGCAAAAACACAAATGTAACTACATGGTATGAAATTAACTACATGAAAATGCATCCCAAAGTAACAGCCATCATATGAATTCCAATCAGATTCGCCTCAGAGAGATAATAAGAGCAATGATCAATGCATCGGCTCAAGCTACAGTTATATAGACAGACAATCTGCAAATCACAACCTGTTACTCAAACGCAGTGTATGAGTGCAATGTCATGAACAAGCTTGATAAAAGCAAAGATTTCCCATGCTATACTTCTAAGGAAGGAAAAATTTAGGTTTTAAGATAAGAATTTCTTATGAAGACCAAACAATGACCAAACTAACACAAAGATACAAGCTGAAGCGCAACAAGGGCTTATTATGCTTTTATTCACCCGACTGTGCAATACTAGGCCTTCTTAAGCTTTTTAATGATACCCATTTAACGAGCTTTCGACCAACGACTCCCAGACCAGACGGCCTTAGGGCGCTAGGTGCAGAGACAATCCCCTAGGGCGTACTTGCTCTAGTATCAAAGGCCACAAGACTTCGCTAGCCAAGGCATTTATTCTATTTTTGCATTCTTTTTCTCAATTTCTTTTCTTTTCTTTTTCTTTTTTTTTCTAAGGAGAGTACGTCTTACGCTCCATCTCTCCTTACAACATGCATAACCAAAGTTTTTCTTCAGACTTTTATTCTAGCGTTGTTAAGGTCATTATTGCTTTTATTACACCATTCTAGCAATTAAAAACAAAAATTTTCCTCTTAGAAGACAAGCATGTATTAATCTAGCCAACAAGTAACAAAAGACACACTGAGCTATCCGGTAGCATTTAAGTAACAGATTTAGATTACATCATGTATAAAATATAACTAAGCCTAAACTACTAACAGAGCTTAATAATCTACCATATCTCGATGTCATCACTGGCCAGATCGGAATTCAACAGACTAAAACAAGGGATTATGCAATGCAATGCAATTAAACACTTACTAATGCAACAAACTGAAATAAATAAACTAAAAACTAAAAACTCTTATGCAACATTTAACTAAAACTATACCGGAATGCAATGCAACTACTATATACAACTTATATGAAAAATTACATGCAATCACAAAGCAAATTAACTAAAAGCAATAAAAACTAGATGTAGACATTTAACTATATGCAATAAACTACCTAACTACACCCAATACCCCCAAACTAGAAATATTCAATGTCCCCATTGAAGGTAAAGGGCTAGAAAACTCCCCTACTGCTTGGCATGGCCACCCTCCTCGGGTGGTGTATCTGGCGGAGGGTATGGCATCTCAGAAGCAAATACGGGCCACTCTAGAATGGTGCCCTGATGTGCAAAGGCCTCGGCAAGCGCATGCGTCAACCCATTAGCGAACCCAACAAATTTTACGTGTAGGGCATCGATCTTCCTCTCAATACGCCGCATTTGGCGACCATGATCTGTGGGAGGTGGGGCTGCTGCCTCATCTGGCTACGGCTGTGGGGGTGGGACTGGCGGAGGAGCTGATATAATAAATCCTTTTCCCCTCGGATGTGCTGTGCCCCCTGCCCAATCCTGAAAATGCTTGATTGTGTTATGAGTGACATCCCCACTGGGCATCTGAATTTGCTCATCGGGCCATTCAAGCCCTGCGTCAGCACAAAGATGGGCTACCATGGATGTGTGCGGGATAGCGCCTGTGGTACTTCCTCTCATAAATTGTAGCATGTTCTGATTAACTAAATGGCCCACATCAATGTATTTGCCCATTATAATGCCCCATAAGATGATGGCTCGCTCGACAGTAACTTCATGCTGATGAGTGGATGGCATCAGATTGGCACAAAGGAACAAGTTCCACGCCTTAGCGTAGCGGTTCAGTCCAGAGGCGGGAAATGTGGTATATTCATCAGTGGTGTCCTTTTTTATCTTCCACACTGTGCCAGGCGTACATAAGTCCCGAATCACCTGATCCAAATCAGTCTCAAATCTTTCGGCCTCAACCCAATTTACTTGCTCCGCCGGCACTGATGACAGACTCAGAATCTCCCAAATTGCAGCTGGGCATCGACTGCTTGGCCTCTAACAAAGGACCGACCGTTTTTTATGATGCTTGCATTCGCGTAGAATTCACGGACCAACGCCAACGGCACCGGTGGTGGCGTGGCATAAACAACTTGCCAGCCCATTTCACGAATCATAGCCCTCATGTCTCCATCCTCCTTCGTCGGCTTTAATCCTCTTTCCTTAACCACTGACTTAGCCGCAATCCTATAGTATATTATTTGGGCTTCGATGCTAGCGAACTTGGTCAAATCAACGGGGATGTCGTCGTCAGAGCCACTGCGATCAGGCGAAGCAGCCGAAGAGGAAGCGGCGGTGCGTGATCGTTTTGGAACCATGGCGAATTGTTCAGTACTTGGATAGAACCCTTGATGAAGAATACTGAAGAACAAAACCTCCAAACTTGTATGGCGGCTACTACTTCCACAAACCCTATGTACCCACTGTGAAGAACAAACCCTTACTTGGTGAAACTTCCCGCAACTGGTGATGGAAATCTCTGCAACATTACCCAAACCCTCACTTGGTTGATGACAAGGGGACGAAAATCGGACAGGGGATAGAGATGATTGAGTAATGGGAACAGGAATTAGGGTGTGGAGAGGGAGGGGAATATAACTGAGAAGTCGTATGATATGATAGTGGAGGGGGGGGGGGTTATAAGTTATAAGGCATAAAAGGGCTTGAAAGATTGGAACTTCTGTTTTAAATTGAAACTGCCGAAAGGCTTCGGGCGTGGGCGCGCCACCCCTTAACCTGGCCAAAAATTTCTGCCTTCTGCTCCTATTCTGCAGCAACTAAGTGAAGATATAAGAAGCAACTTGGACCCATTATCGCACCTACACATAAAGCAACCACAGTTAAATATTACTTGATTCCCGTATCCAATGTGCATGAGTAAGATGAATGAACTGCTATTCCTTAGCAATGCTATATATGAATCGTTTCTATGTAATTTCCCAAAAAAAAATTGCTCTAAGCTTCTATGCAGAATACTAACATGCCCAAAATATGTTCAAAGAGCTTCCAGCCGCAAAATTCTGTGCAAATATGGCTAATTGCAACAAAGTATGCAATGAATCATGTAAATCCCATAGAGGTATGTACAGAGCGTATCTACTCCCAAAAATTTCATGCTACATGCCTAAAGTTCAAAAATGTAGGCGATGAGCATTCTAACCCCTGCAATGTTCAAAAATAGGTAAACCTTTTCCACATGCTTAGAATTAAATGGGGAAAGAGAGATTGAAGAGATAAGTCACCAGAATTAAACAGGGGAGAGAAATGTATAGAAAAGCAATGTAAGAATTAACAAGAGTAAGAGATAGAGATGATGGGGTGGCTCCCATCTAGCGCTTGTTTATAGTCCATAAGCTAGACTCTGTCGGATTCGATCAAGTTGTCGAAAGGATTAAGGCGACCTCCTGCCTAGAAACCTCTCCACCATAGTAATGCTTCAGCCTTTGTCCATTGACTTTGAAGGGGTTATCTGGGTCCTTATCGAAAATCTCTATTGCACCGTGTGGATATACAGTCTTGATAGTAAAAGGCCCTGACCACCTTGACTTGAGCTTTCCTGGGAAGAGTCTAAGTCTGGATTTGAATAATAGCACTGCTTGCCCTAGCTCGAATGTTCTTTCCACGATCTTGCGATCATGCCACCTTTTCACCATTTTCTTGTACAATTTGGAATTTTCATAAGCCTGCAATCGAAATTCATCCAATTCATTGAGTTGGAATAACCGTTTCTCCCCTGCAGCCTTTAAGTCAAAGTTTAACTTATGGATTGCCCAATAGGCTCTATGCTCAAGATCCAGAGGAAGGTGACACGCCTTTCCATACATAAGCTGAAACATCGACATTCCCAGTGGTGTTTTATTGGCAGTCCTGTAAGCCCATACTGCATCATCCAACTTCAGTGACCAATCTATCCTTGTGGGGTTCACAATCTTTTCCAGTATTCTTTTTACCTCACGATTTGACGCTTCGGCTTGGCCATTGGTTTGGGGATGATAAGCTGTAGCTACTCGATGATTTACCCCATACTTAGCTAACAAAGCTGTAAACTGGCAATTGCAAAAGTGGGTGCCCTCATCGCTAATGATAGCCCTGGGAGTTCCAAACCTCGTGAAAATGCACTGTTGTAGAAACCTCAGAACCACCCTAGCATCATTCGTCGGTAGAGCTGCCACTTCCACCCATTTAGATACGTAATCGACTGCCAGAAGGATGTACACATTCCCACATGATGAAATGAACGGCCCCATAAAGTCTATCCCCCAGACATTGAAGATCTCTACCTCAAGGATTGTACTCAGGGGCAGTTCATTTCTCTTCGATATATTTCCTACGTACCCTCTAACATCTATAACATCTTTGAACAAAGATGTAAGCATCCTTAAAGATAGTAGGCCAACAAAAACCTGCTTGCAAAACCTTGGCCGCTGTCCTTTCACCTCCATAATGGCCTCCATACAAAGATGCGTGGCAATCCTGCAGCACATTCTCCGTCTCGCTAAATGGAATGCACCTTCTAATCATCTAATCAGCACACTGCTTGAACAAGTATGGTTCATCCCAAATAAACCATTTCACATCATGCAGAAACTTCTTCTTTTGATGCCTAGTTAAGTCATAAGGAATGATATTGCCCACTAGGAAGTTTGCAAAATTTGCGAACCATGGCACTTCGCCTTTCACCACAAACAATTGCTCATCTGGGAAGGATTCATTTATCATCACTTTGTCATTTGCATCGCTTCCCGGATTTTCCAATCGTGACAAGTGGTCAGCCACTTGGTTCTCAGTCCCTTTTCTATCCTTGATTTCTAGATCAAATTCTTGCAAAAGAAGGATCCACCTGATCAGACGGGGTTTGGCATCTTTCTTTGCTATCAAATATTGGATCGTTGTATGGTCGGTGTACACAATCACTCTAGTCCCAATCAAATAAGCATGAAATTTGTCGAATCCATACACCACCGCCAAAAGTTCTTTTTCTGTAGTAGTGTAGTTCAACTGGGCATCAGTAAGGGTCTTTCTAGCATAGTATATAACATGAAAGACCTTGTCCCTTCGCTGGCCCAATACAGCTCCCACAGCAAAATCGCTGGCATCACACATTAGCTCAAAAGGAAGGTCCCAATTCGGAGATGTGATCACTGGTGCCGTAGTTAACTTCTTCTTCAAGTGCTCGAATGCAATCGGGCATTCCTCATCAAATTTAAAGAGGACATCTTTTTCTAACAAACTGCAAAGTGGCTTCATAATCTTCGAGAAGTCCTTTATAAACCGACAATAGAAGCCTGTATGTCCCAAGAAGCTACGAACACCTTTTACAGAAATAGGCGGAGGCAAGTTCTCAATAGTCTCCAACTTAGCCCCGTCCACCTCTAATCCTTTCTTCGAAACCTTATGTCCCAAAATGATACCCTCTTGTACCATAAAATGGCACTTCTCCCAATTCAGGACAAGATTCGTCTCGACACATCGTTTTAACACCATCACCAAATTCTCCAAACATAGGTCAAAGGAGTCTCCAAAAATAGAAAAATCATCCATGAAGACTTCAACATTTTGCTCAACCATATCTGAGAAAATGGCCATCATACACCTCTGAAAGGTAGCCGGGGCATTGCACAAACCGAAAGACATCCTTCTAAACGCAAATGTACCATATGGACAAGTAAAGGTAGTCTTTTCTTGATCTTCTAGGGCTATCATTATTTGATTGTATCATGAGTACCCATCCAGAAGGCAGTAATATTCACGACCGGCCAGCCTATCTAGCATCTGATCAATGAACGGGAGGGGAAAATGATCTTTCTTGGTAGCCTTATTTAGTCTGCGGTAGTCCATGCAGACTCTCCACCCCGTCACTATTCTGGTAGGAATTAGTTCGTTATGTTTATTGGATACCACGGTCATACCCCCTTTCTTCGGCACACACTGCACCGGGCTCACCCAAGAGCTGTCTGATATTGGATAATTAATCCCTACATCTAACCACTTTAAAATCTCCTTCTTAACCACTTCCTTCATGATAGGATTTAATCTGCGCTGTTGCTCCACTGATGGTTTGCTATCATCTTCCAACAAGATTTTATGCATAAAAATGCTGGGCTGATCCCCTTTATATCTGCTATGGTCCATCCAATTGCCGATTTAAACTCTCTTAGTACCCGTAGCAGTTGTTCTTCCTGACAAGATGTTAGTGCAGCAGAAATAATAACAGGCAACTTTGAAAATTCACTTAAAATGCATACCTTAAATGATCTGGAAGAGGTTTAAGATCAAGATTTGGAGGCATCTCAAGAGAAGGCTTGTGTCATTTTGATGTCTCCCCAGTAAGTTTTAGTGGCTCGATAGGCATCTTAAACTTTCTCATCTTTGGTGTTGTGCCAAGAATTTGCACGTATTCAGCAACTTCAGTATCCTCAATATCTGAATCTCCCAATATAGCACTCTCCAAAGGCTCAGTACCCACCATATTTCCAACTCCTTCATTCATCACCCTATCTATCAAATTAATCCGGAAGCACTCTTCCTCGTCGGTGGGAAACTTCATAGCTTTAAAAACATTGAAAGTGACTTCTTGATCATGCACTCTCATTGTTAACTCTCCCTTCTGGACATCTATAAGAGTTCGCCCCGTGGCAAGGAAAGGTCTTCCAAGAATGATTGGGATATTTCTGTCTTCTTCGTAATCAAGGATGATGAAGTCAGCTGGGAAAATAAATTTGTCCACTTTAACCAAAACATCTTCAACAATACCCCTAGGATACGTGATGGATCTGTCAGCAAGTTGTAGTGATACATTTGTCGGCTTGGGAGCCGGCAATCCCAATTGATTGAATACGGACAGAGGCATCAAATTTATGCTAGCTCCTAAGTCACAGAGGCATTTGCTGAAAGATAAATTTCCAATGGAGCAAGGTATTGTGAAACTGCCCGAGTCCTTAAGCTTTGGAGGTAATTTACGCTATAATACCGCACTTCATTCTTCTGTTAAGACCACTGTCTCAAAGTCCTCTAATCATTTCTTCCTTGAAAAAATACCCTTCATGAACTTTGCGTAACTTGGCATTTGTTCTAATGCCTCTGCAAAGGGTATGTTTATTTGCAGTTTCTTAAACACCTTTAAAAACTTAGCGAACTATCTGTTGTCCCTTTGCTTGTGCAATCTCTGTGGGTAAGGAACAGTAGGGTACACAGGTGATGGTTTGGTTATGATTTCTCAGTGGTTTCCTCCTTATCTGCCGCAACAATCTTTCCTCCATCATTTCCATCAACCAACACTGTCTCAGGGTTATCTGCATCTTGGCGCGCCCATGCCAGGTTTTGGCCTTCATGGGGCGCGGCCGCGCGAGCCTCCAAGTTTGAAGTCTGCCTCCTAGACCTTAGGGAATTGGCTTGGCACTGCTCTTTTCCCTCCCTTTTCCCTGGATTTGTCTCTGTATTACTGGGAAGAGTCCCTTGAGGTCGATTGAGAACCGCATTGGCAATTTGACCAATTTGAGTCTCCATCATCTTGAGAGATATAGCTTGGCTCTTCACGATTAACTTAAGTTCATCTATTTCCACTCTCTCCTCCGACTTCTTTTTTGGCTGAGGTACAGGTGGGGGAAGATGTTATTGTTGAAAACCAGGAGGGTAGGGGGGGTTTTGGTGCAAACTGGTGATGAGCTTGATGTGGTTGATATTGTTGTTGAGATTGAAATTGTTGTGGTTGTGATTGTGCCGATTGATATTGGTGTTGTTGGTTTGATGTATGGTACTGTGGCTGAGATGTTTGAGGATGGGGGTGTTGGACATTCTGAGTATTACTCCAACTAAAGTTAGGATGGTTCCTATTGTTGGGACTGTAAGAATTTTGAAATTGACTATGGGGTTTTTAGTAGTTGCTCACAAACTATACTGATTCTGTACTAATAGCACATTGGTCTGTTTGATGTGACCCTGCATAAATCTCATAGACACAAGCAACTTTCTTGACTTTTTCTTCCGCCAATGAATCAATCTTCTTTGCCATGACTGTCATCTGAGTAGACAATGCTGTAATGGCATCCACTTCTAACATCCCTGTAACTTTTGGTTGTACCATCCTGGCCGTTGGATTCTGATACTTGTTTGCTGCCATGGTCTCAAAGAGCTCATATGCAGTCGAAAAATCTTTTTTCCAGATAGATCCCCCCGATGCAGCGTCAATAATTGGCCTTGATTGCCATCCCAAACCTTTGTAAAAAGAGTTAATCACCATCCACTCTGGCATGCCATGGTGTGGGCATTTCCGGAGCATTTCCTTATAACGTTCCCAAGCTTCATATAACGTTTCCCCTGGATGCTATGCAAAGGTACTCAAGTCTCTCCTCATTGCAGCAGTCTTGGCCATAGGAAAGAACTTGGTAAAGAATTTCTGAGCACAGTCTTCCCATGTAGTTATTGACCCTGAAGGCAGTGAGTGCAACCAACTTTTTGCCTTATCCCTCAAGGTGAAAGGGAATATTCTAAGTTTCACTGCATCATCGGGGACGTTGTTATATTTAAACGTGTCACATATTTTTATGAAGCTCATAATATGCTCGTTGGGATCTTCGGAAGGCAAACCCCCAACTTGGAGATTGTTTTGTATCATTTGCAATGTTCCTGGCTTTATCTCAAAAGTGTTCGTCGCAATTGCTGGCCTCACTATACTTGATTGCAGATCGGTGAGTTTGGGGGAATAGTCTTGCAATGCCCTCTGCTCTTCAGCCATTTGATGAAGTGGTTCAGGCTCTTCTCGAGGATTGATGTTTCGGATATTAGCACTCCACGCTCGACCGTTGATGTGCTCTTGGTGAGGCACTAATTCAGGATGTAAGGCTCGAGTGTGCATAAACTATCCACGAGTACCTGAAACACAAGTAAAAATAAAATAAGAAATGAGGTAAGAAGAGATTTGTTCAAGTCAGTCAAATTTAATGAAAACTGATGTCAATAGGATTAAACTAAAACCATTTCCCCGGCAACGGCGCCAAAAACTTGTTGCGCCATTTACGTGTTAACAAAAATGGACACAAAAACACTTGCAAGTGTACACGATCGGCAAGTAATAACTCGGTAAGTCGAGATCGTCCCACAGAGAACGGATTCAGGCCTAATCTATTATGCAATAGTCCATTAATTATCTTTGTCTGCTTAAACGGTTGTCACAATGTTCTTTAAATAATTATACTAAATTTAAACTAAACTTAACCAATTAATAAACGAGGGGTTCAAATTAGAGGGATATGAGATCCTAACTTCATCTAAAGCATCATCTAGGTTAACCACACCTCAAATTATATACGGATAATCATATAAGAATGCTAGTCGGGAGCACGATTGTGAGACTTGGCTATCTTTCAATACACCAAGTCCAAATCATATAATGTCCACAATTAAGATAGAAACCACATGAACGTCAGTAAAGCCCAAACCACTATATTTTTATGCAATTTACAAGCTAAACCAATTTACGCACAAGCTCCCATTAGACTACATACGACCATATGGTATATTTCTATCCGGCTAGCGAATTATAAAACTCAGCCAGTGCAAGTTTCACAAATGTATGCTAACATGGAAAAATCTAAGTTTACACTTCATTGTTTCAAGTTCATATAAACTATTAGAGTAGATGTTGATCAAGCATCTAGGCATACAAGCAACCATGTTAGGCAAACCATATATTATCATCCATATATATCAAAGACACATAAACCCTAGATTTAGCAAATAGAATCCATTAGAATCCCATAATGGAAGTTAGTTCATCACTGAACCTCCCACCATTATGGGATTCAAACCAAGCATTGAGCAACTATGAAATGAGAGAAAATAGAGAAAGAAAGTGCAAATCTTGTGGTTTCCCCATTTCAATAGAAGATAGCAAACTCGAGTTTGGACCACAAATGAGTTCCAAGATGAACCCTAGAAATGTAATACTACTAGAGTAAGAAGAAAGAAGAAGAAAAGCCTCTAAAACCCTCACACTCTCTAACCCTAGAATATGGAACCCAAACTTAAAAGTTCATATGATAAGTCTAATAAATGCTAAGTGATATCTATACAAAAGAAAACCCAAGCCTTATAATTCCTACATTCAGTCGAGCAAACAAAATAAAAGGACAACTCTTCAGTCAAGCCCCGGCGCGGCTACGCGACCTCACTATGCTTCTCTGGCGCGGGCGAGCCATTGCCCAGAAAATGCCCCTCTGGCCTGCCAACCGGCGCGGGCGCGCTGGCTTCCTATGTGTTCTAGGCGCGGCCCCGCGTGCTACTTCCTGCTGTAGCTTGATTTTCTGGTGCTTGCTTTCTTGCACAATCCTTTGCTCCTTTCTTAGTTGCTTTTTGCTCCTTCACAATGCTACATTGAGGCCATCATCATATGTTCCTCACCTCAAACCATCTTCAAGCCAAGCCCCCATCTGCTTCATATAGGTTCTCCACCAACTCCACAAGCCTGCTTTTTCCCATACCATGCCACTTTCTCCGTCTCCATGCCAATCCACCAGCCTTGTTGCCAAGTTCATACTATATGCTCATTTTTATGTCATATCATGCCGTTTCTTGCCTTTTGGAGTTTCCTACCTAAAACATGCAAAACAAAGATAAACGCATTAAAAGACACTAAAGTTCTTGAGTTTAAGCCATAATTAGAGTAAGTTGGCGTCCAATAAGTAGGTATAAAACCTACTTATCAAATACCCCCAAACTTGAACTATTGCTTGCCCTCAAGCAAAAACACAAATGTAACTACATGGTATGAAATTAACTACATGAAAATGCATCCCAAAGTAACAGCCATCATATGAATTCCAATCAGATTCGCCTCAGAGAGATAATAAGAGCAATGATCAATGCATCGGCTCAAGCTACAGTTATATAGACAGACAATCTGCAAATCACAACCTGTTACTCAAACGCAGTGTATGAGTGCAATGTCATGAACAAGCTTGATAAAAGCAAAGATTTCCCATGCTATACTTCTAAGGAAGGAAAAATTTAGGTTTTAAGATAAGAATTTCTTATGAAGACCAAACAATGACCAAACTAACACAAAGATACAAGCTGAAGCGCAACAAGGGCTTATTATGCTTTTATTCACCCGACTGTGCAATACTAGGCCTTCTTAAGCTTTTTAATGATACCCATTTAACGAGCTTTCGACCAACGACTCCCAGACCAGACGGCCTTAGGGCGCTAGGTGCAGAGACAATCCCCTAGGGCGTACTTGCTCGAGTATCAAAGGCCACAAGACTTCGCTAGCCAAGGCATTTATTCTATTTTTGCATTCTTTTTCTCAATTTCTTTTCTTTTCTTTTTCTTTTTTTTTCTAAGGAGAGTACGTCTTACGCTCCATCTCTCCTTACAACATGCATAACCAAAGTTTTTCTTCAGACTTTTATTCTAGCGTTGTTAAGGTCATTATTGCTTTTATTACACCATTCTAGCAATTAAAAACAAAAATTTTCCTCTTAGAAGACAAGCATGTATTAATCTAGCCAACAAGTAACAAAAGACACACTGAGCTATCCGGTAGCATTTAAGTAACAGATTTAGATTACATCATGTATAAAATATAACTAAGCCTAAACTACTAACAGAGCTTAATAATCTACCATATCTCGATGTCATCACTGGCCAGATCGGAATTCAACAGACTAAAACAAGGGATTATGCAATGCAATGCAATTAAACACTTACTAATGCAACAAACTGAAATAAATAAACTAAAAACTAAAAACTCTTATGCAACATTTAACTAAAACTATACCGGAATGCAATGCAACTACTATATACAACTTATATGAAAAATTACATGCAATCACAAAGCAAATTAACTAAAAGCAATAAAAACTAGATGTAGACATTTAACTATATGCAATAAACTACCTAACTACACCCAATACCCCCAAACTAGAAATATTCAATGTCCCCATTGAAGGTAAAGGGCTAGAAAACTCCCCTACTGCTTGGCATGGCCACCCTCCTCGGGTGGTGTATCTGGCGGAGGGTATGGCATCTCAGAAGCAAATACGGGCCACTCTAGAATGGTGCCCTGATGTACAAAGGCCTCGGCAAGCGCATGCGTCAACCCATTAGCGAACCCAACAAATTTTACGTGTAGGGCATCGATCTTCCTCTCAATACGCCGCATTTGGCGACCATGATCTGTGGGAGGTGGGGCTGCTGCCTCATCTGGCTACGGCTGTGGGGGTGGGACTGGCGGAGGAGCTGATATAATAAATCCTTTTCCCCTCGGATGTGCTGTGCCCCCTGCCCAATCCTGAAAATGCTTGATTGTGTTATGAGTGACATCCCCACTGGGCATCTGAATTTGCTCATCGGGCCATTCAAGCCCTGCGTCAGCACAAAGATGGGCTACCATGGATGTGTGCGGGATAGCGCCTGTGGTACTTCCTCTCATAAATTGTAGCATGTTCTGATTAACTAAATGGCCCACATCAATGTATTTGCCCATTATAATGCCCCATAAGATGATGGCTCGCTCGACAGTAACTTCATGCTGATGAGTGGATGGCATCAGATTGGCACAAAGGAACAAGTTCCACGCCTTAGCGTAGCGGTTCAGTCCAGAGGCGGGAAATGTGGTATATTCATCAGTGGTGTCCTTTTTTATCTTCCACACTGTGCCAGGCGTACATAAGTCCCGAATCACCTGATCCAAATCAGTCTCAAATCTTTCGGCCTCAACCCAATTTACTTGCTCCGCCGGCACTGATGACAGACTCAGAATCTCCCAAATTGCAGCTGGGCATCGACTGCTTGGCCTCTAACAAAGGACCGACCGTTTTTTATGATGCTTGCATTCGCGTAGAATTCACGGACCAACGCCAACGGCACCGGTGGTGGCGTGGCATAAACAACTTGCCAGCCCATTTCACGAATCATAGCCCTCATGTCTCCATCCTCCTTCGTCGGCTTTAATCCTCTTTCCTTAACCACTGACTTAGCCGCAATCCTATAGTATATTATTTGGGCTTCGATGCTAGCGAACTTGGTCAAATCAACGGGGATGTCGTCGTCAGAGCCACTGCGATCAGGCGAAGCAGCCGAAGAGGAAGCGGCGGTGCGTGATCGTTTTGGAACCATGGCGAATTGTTCAGTACTTGGATAGAACCCTTGATGAAGAATACTGAAGAACAAAACCTCCAAACTTGTATGGCGGCTACTACTTCCACAAACCCTATGTACCCACTGTGAAGAACAAACCCTTACTTGGTGAAACTTCCCGCAACTGGTGATGGAAATCTCTGCAACATTACCCAAACCCTCACTTGGTTGATGACAAGGGGACGAAAATCGGACAGGGGATAGAGATGATTGAGTAATGGGAACAGGAATTAGGGTGTGGAGAGGGAGGGGAATATAACTGAGAAGTCGTATGATATGATAGTGGAGGGGGGGGGTTATAAGTTATAAGGCATAAAAGGGCTTGAAAGATTGGAACTTCTGTTTTAAATTGAAACTGCCGAAAGGCTTCGGGCGTGGGCGCGCCACCCCTTAACCTGGCCAAAAATTTCTGCCTTCTGCTCCTATTCTGCAGCAACTAAGTGAAGATATAAGAAGCAACTTGGACCCATTATCGCACCTACACATAAAGCAACCACAGTTAAATATTACTTGATTCCCGTATCCAATGTGCATGAGTAAGATGAATGAACTGCTATTCCTTAGCAATGCTATATATGAATCGTTTCTATGTAATTTCCCAAAAAAAAATTGCTCTAAGCTTCTATGCAGAATACTAACATGCCCAAAATATGTTCAAAGAGCTTCCAGCCGCAAAATTCTGTGCAAATATGGCTAATTGCAACAAAGTATGCAATGAATCATGTAAATCCCATAGAGGTATGTACAGAGCGTATCTACTCCCAAAAATTTCATGCTACATGCCTAAAGTTCAAAAATGTAGGCGATGAGCATTCTAACCCCTGCAATGTTCAAAAATAGGTAAACCTTTTCCACATGCTTAGAATTAAATGGGGAAAGAGAGATTGAAGAGATAAGTCACCAGAATTAAACAGGGGAGAGAAATGTATAGAAAAGCAATGTAAGAATTAACAAGAGTAAGAGATAGAGATGATGGGGTGGCTCCCATCTAGCGCTTGTTTATAGTCCATAAGCTAGACTCTGTCGGATTCGATCAAGTTGTCGAAAGGATTAAGGCGACCTCCTGCCTAGAAACCTCTCCACCATAGTAATGCTTCAGCCTTTGTCCATTGACTTTGAAGGGGTTATCTGGGTCCTTATCGAAAATCTCTATTGCACCGTGTGGATATACAGTCTTGATAGTAAAAGGCCCTGACCACCTTGACTTGAGCTTTCCTGGGAAGAGTCTAAGTCTGGATTTGAATAATAGCACTGCTTGCCCTAGCTCGAATGTTCTTTCCACGATCTTGCGATCATGCCACCTTTTCACCATTTTCTTGTACAATTTGGAATTTTCATAAGCCTGCAATCGAAATTCATCCAATTCATTGAGTTGGAATAACCGTTTCTCCCCTGCAGCCTTTAAGTCAAAGTTTAACTTATGGATTGCCCAATAGGCTCTATGCTCAAGATCCAGAGGAAGGTGACACACCTTTCCATACATAAGCTGAAACATCGACATTCCCAGTGGTGTTTTATTGGCAGTCCTGTAAGCCCATACTGCATCATCCAACTTCAGTGACCAATCTATCCTTGTGGGGTTCACAATCTTTTCCAGTATTCTTTTTACCTCACGATTTGACGCTTCGGCTTGGCCATTGGTTTGGGGATGATAAGCTGTAGCTACTCGATGATTTACCCCATACTTAGCTAACAAAGCTGTAAACTGGCAATTGCAAAAGTGGGTGCCCTCATCGCTAATGATAGCCCTGGGAGTTCCAAACCTCGTGAAAATGCACTGTTGTAGAAACCTCAGAACCACCCTAGCATCATTCGTCGGTAGAGCTGCCACTTCCACCCATTTAGATACGTAATCGACTGCCAGAAGGATGTACACATTCCCACATGATGAAATGAACGGCCCCATAAAGTCTATCCCCCAGACATTGAAGATCTCTACCTCAAGGATTGTACTCAGGGGCAGTTCATTTCTCTTCGATATATTTCCTACGTACCCTCTAACATCTATAACATCTTTGAACAAAGATGTAAGCATCCTTAAAGATAGTAGGCCAACAAAAACCTGCTTGCAAAACCTTGGCCGCTGTCCTTTCACCTCCATAATGGCCTCCATACAAAGATGCGTGGCAATCCTGCAGCACATTCTCCGTCTCGCTAAATGGAATGCACCTTCTAATCATCTAATCAGCACACTGCTTGAACAAGTATGGTTCATCCCAAATAAACCATTTCACATCATGCAGAAACTTCTTCTTTTGATGCCTAGTTAAGTCATAAGGAATGATATTGCCCACTAGGAAGTTTGCAAAATTTGCGAACCATGGCACTTCGCCTTTCACCACAAACAATTGCTCATCTGGGAAGGATTCATTTATCATCACTTTGTCATTTGCATCGCTTCCCGGATTTTCCAATCGTGACAAGTGGTCAGCCACTTGGTTCTCAGTCCCTTTTCTATCCTTGATTTCTAGATCAAATTCTTGCAAAAGAAGGATCCACCTGATCAGACGGGGTTTGGCATCTTTCTTTGCTATCAAATATTGGATCGTTGTATGGTCGGTGTACACAATCACTCTAGTCCCAATCAAATAAGCATGAAATTTGTCGAATCCATACACCACCGCCAAAAGTTCTTTTTCTGTAGTAGTGTAGTTCAACTGGGCATCAGTAAGGGTCTTTCTAGCATAGTATATAACATGAAAGACCTTGTCCCTTCGCTGGCCCAATACAGCTCCCACAGCAAAATCGCTGGCATCACACATTAGCTCAAAAGGAAGGTCCCAATTCGGAGATGTGATCACTGGTGCCGTAGTTAACTTCTTCTTCAAGTGCTCGAATGCAATCGGGCATTCCTCATCAAATTTAAAGAGGACATCTTTTTCTAACAAACTGCAAAGTGGCTTCATAATCTTCGAGAAGTCCTTTATAAACCGACAATAGAAGCCTGTATGTCCCAAGAAGCTACGAACACCTTTTACAGAAATAGGCGGAGGCAAGTTCTCAATAGTCTCCAACTTAGCCCCGTCCACCTCTAATCCTTTCTTCGAAACCTTATGTCCCAAAATGATACCCTCTTGTACCATAAAATGGCACTTCTCCCAATTCAGGACAAGATTCGTCTCGACACATCGTTTTAACACCATCACCAAATTCTCCAAACATAGGTCAAAGGAGTCTCCAAAAATAGAAAAATCATCCATGAAGACTTCAACATTTTGCTCAACCATATCTGAGAAAATGGCCATCATACACCTCTGAAAGGTAGCCGGGGCATTGCACAAACCGAAAGACATCCTTCTAAACGCAAATGTACCATATGGACAAGTAAAGGTAGTCTTTTCTTGATCTTCTAGGGCTATCATTATTTGATTGTATCATGAGTACCCATCCAGAAGGCAGTAATATTCACGACCGGCCAGCCTATCTAGCATCTGATCAATGAACGGGAGGGGAAAATGATCTTTCTTGGTAGCCTTATTTAGTCTGCGGTAGTCCATGCAGACTCTCCACCCCGTCACTATTCTGGTAGGAATTAGTTCGTTATGTTTATTGGATACCACGGTCATACCCCCTTTCTTCGGCACACACTGCACCGGGCTCACCCAAGAGCTGTCTGATATTGGATAATTAATCCCTACATCTAACCACTTTAAAATCTCCTTCTTAACCACTTCCTTCATGATAGGATTTAATCTGCGCTGTTGCTCCACTGATGGTTTGCTATCATCTTCCAACAAGATTTTATGCATAAAATGCTGGGCTGATCCCCTTTATATCTGCTATGGTCCATCCAATTGCCGATTTAAACTCTCTTAGTACCCGTAGCAGTTGTTCTTCCTGACAAGATGTTAGTGCAGCAGAAATAATAACAGGCAACTTTGAAAATTCACTTAAAATGCATACCTTAAATGATCTGGAAGAGGTTTAAGATCAAGATTTGGAGGCATCTCAAGAGAAGGCTTGTGTCATTTTGATGTCTCCCCAGTAAGTTTTAGTGGCTCGATAGGCATCTTAAACTTTCTCATCTTTGGTGTTGTGCCAAGAATTTGCACGTATTCAGCAACTTCAGTATCCTCAATATCTGAATCTCCCAATATAGCACTCTCCAAAGGCTCAGTACCCACCATATTTCCAACTCCTTCATTCATCACCCTATCTATCAAATTAATCCGGAAGCACTCTTCCTCGTCGGTGGGAAACTTCATAGCTTTAAAAACATTGAAAGTGACTTCTTGATCATGCACTCTCATTGTTAACTCTCCCTTCTGGACATCTATAAGAGTTCGCCCCGTGGCAAGGAAAGGTCTTCCAAGAATGATTGGGATATTTCTGTCTTCTTCGTAATCAAGGATGATGAAGTCAGCTGGGAAAATAAATTTGTCCACTTTAACCAAAACATCTTCAACAATACCCCTAGGATACGTGATGGATCTGTCAGCAAGTTGTAGTGATACATTTGTCGGCTTGGGAGCCGGCAATCCCAATTGATTGAATACGGACAGAGGCATCAAATTTATGCTAGCTCCTAAGTCACAGAGGCATTTGCTGAAAGATAAATTTCCAATGGAGCAAGGTATTGTGAAACTGCCCGAGTCCTTAAGCTTTGGAGGTAATTTACGCTATAATACCGCACTTCATTCTTCTGTTAAGACCACTGTCTCAAAGTCCTCTAATCATTTCTTCCTTGAAAAAATACCCTTCATGAACTTTGCGTAACTTGGCATTTGTTCTAATGCCTCTGCAAAGGGTATGTTTATTTGCAGTTTCTTAAACACCTTTAAAAACTTAGCGAACTATCTGTTGTCCCTTTGCTTGTGCAATCTCTGTGGGTAAGGAACAGTAGGGTACACAGGTGATGGTTTGGTTATGATTTCTCAGTGGTTTCCTCCTTATCTGCCGCAACAATCTTTCCTCCATCATTTCCATCAACCAACACTGTCTCAGGGTTATCTGCATCTTGGCGCGCCCATGCCAGGTTTTGGCCTTCATGGGGCGCGGCCGCGCGAGCCTCCAAGTTTGAAGTCTGCCTCCTAGACCTTAGGGAATTGGCTTGGCACTGCTCTTTTCCCTCCCTTTTCCCTGGATTTGTCTCTGTATTACTGGGAAGAGTCCCTTGAGGTCGATTGAGAACCGCATTGGCAATTTGACCAATTTGAGTCTCCATCATCTTGAGAGATATAGCTTGGCTCTTCACGATTAACTTAAGTTCATCTATTTCCACTCTCTCCTCCGACTTCTTTTTTGGCTGAGGTACAGGTGGGGGAAGATGTTATTGTTGAAAACCAGGAGGGTAGGGGGGGTTTTGGTGCAAACTGGTGATGAGCTTGATGTGGTTGATATTGTTGTTGAGATTGAAATTGTTGTGGTTGTGATTGTGCCGATTGATATTGGTGTTGTTGGTTTGATGTATGGTACTGTGGCTGAGATGTTTGAGGATGGGGGTGTTGGACATTCTGAGTATTACTCCAACTAAAGTTAGGATGGTTCCTATTGTTGGGACTGTAAGAATTTTGAAATTGACTATGGGGTTTTTAGTAGTTGCTCACAAACTATACTGATTCTGTACTAATAGCACATTGGTCTGTTTGATGTGACCCTGCATAAATCTCATAGACACAAGCAACTTTCTTGACTTTTTCTTCCGCCAATGAATCAATCTTCTTTGCCATGACTGTCATCTGAGTAGACAATGCTGTAATGGCATCCACTTCTAACATCCCTGCAACTTTTGGTTGTACCATCCTGGCCGTTGGATTCTGATACTTGTTTGCTGCCATGGTCTCAAAGAGCTCATATGCAGTCGAAAAATCTTTTTTCCAGATAGATCCCCCCGATGCAGCGTCAATAATTGGCCTTGATTGCCATCCCAAACCTTTGTAAAAAGAGTTAATCACCATCCACTCTGGCATGCCATGGTGTGGGCATTTCCGGAGCATTTCCTTATAACGTTCCCAAGCTTCATATAACGTTTCCCCTGGATGCTATGCAAAGGTACTCAAGTCTCTCCTCATTGCAGCAGTCTTGGCCATAGGAAAGAACTTGGTAAAGAATTTCTGAGCACAGTCTTCCCATGTAGTTATTGACCCTGAAGGCAGTGAGTGCAACCAACTTTTTGCCTTATCCCTCAAGGTGAAAGGGAATATTCTAAGTTTCACTGCATCATCGGGGACGTTGTTATATTTAAACGTGTCACATATTTTTATGAAGCTCATAATATGCTCGTTGGGATCTTCGGAAGGCAAACCCCCAACTTGGAGATTGTTTTGTATCATTTGCAATGTTCCTGGCTTTATCTCAAAAGTGTTCGTCGCAATTGCTGGCCTCACTATACTTGATTGCAGATCGGTGAGTTTGGGGGAATAGTCTTGCAATGCCCTCTGCTCTTCAGCCATTTGATGAAGTGGTTCAGGCTCTTCTCGAGGATTGATGTTTCGGATATTAGCACTCCACGCTCGACCGTTGATGTGCTCTTGGTGAGGCACTAATTCAGGATGTAAGGCTCGAGTGTGCATAAACTATCCACGAGTACCTGAAACACAAGTAAAAATAAAATAAGAAATGAGGTAAGAAGAGATTTGTTCAAGTCAGTCAAATTTAATGAAAACTGATGTCAATAGGATTAAACTAAAACCATTTCCCCGGCAACGGCGCCAAAAACTTGTTGCGCCATTTACGTGTTAACAAAAATGGACACAAAAACACTTGCAAGTGTACACGATCGGCAAGTAATAACTCGGTAAGTCGAGATCGTCCCACAGAGAACGGATTCAGGCCTAATCTATTATGCAATAGTCCATTAATTATCTTTGTCTGCTTAAACGGTTGTCACAATGTTCTTTAAATAATTATACTAAATTTAAACTAAACTTAACCAATTAATAAACGAGGGGTTCAAATTAGAGGGATATGAGATCCTAACTTCATCTAAAGCATCATCTAGGTTAACCACACCTCAAATTATATACGGATAATCATATAAGAATGCTAGTCGGGAGCACGATTGTGAGACTTGGCTATCTTTCAATACACCAAGTCCAAATCATATAATGTCCACAATTAAGATAGAAACCACATGAACGTCAGTAAAGCCCAAACCACTATATTTTTATGCAATTTACAAGCTAAACCAATTTACGCACAAGCTCCCATTAGACTACATACGACCATATGGTATATTTCTATCCGGCTAGCGAATTATAAAACTCAGCCAGTGCAAGTTTCACAAATGTATGCTAACATGGAAAAATCTAAGTTTACACTTCATTGTTTCAAGTTCATATAAACTATTAGAGTAGATGTTGATCAAGCATCTAGGCATACAAGCAACCATGTTAGGCAAACCATATATTATCATCCATATATATCAAAGACACATAAACCCTAGATTTAGCAAATAGAATCCATTAGAATCCCATAATGGAAGTTAGTTCATCACTGAACCTCCCACCATTATGGGATTCAAACCAAGCATTGAGCAACTATGAAATGAGAGAAAATAGAGAAAGAAAGTGCAAATCTTGTGGTTTCCCCATTTCAATAGAAGATAGCAAACTCGAGTCTGGACCACAAATGAGTTCCAAGATGAACCCTAGAAATGTAATACTACTAGAGTAAGAAGAAAGAAGAAGAAAAGCCTCTAAAACCCTCACACTCTCTAACCCTAGAATATAGGAACCCAAACTTGAAAGTTCATATGATAAGTCTAATAAATGCTAAGTGACATCTGTTCAAAAGCAAACCCAAGACTTATAATTCCTACATTCAGTCGAGCAAACAAAATAAAAGGACAACTCTTCAGTCAAGCCCCGGTGCGGCTACGCGACCTCACTATGCTTCTCTGGCGCGGGCGCACCATTACCCAGAAAATGCCCCTCTGGCCTGCCAACAGGTGCGGGCACGCCGGCTTCCTACGTGTTCTTGGCGCGGCCGCGCGTGCTACTTCCTGCTGCAGTTTGATTTTCTGGTGCTTGCTTTCTTGCACAATCCTTTGCTCCTTTCTTAGTTGCTTTTTGCTCCTTCACAATGCTACATTGAGGCCATCATCATATATTCCTCACCTCAAACCATCTTCAAGCCAAGCCCCCATCTGCTTCACATAGGTTCTCCACCAACTCCACAAGCCTGCTTTTTCCCATACCATGCCACTTTCTCCGTCTCCATGCCAATCCACCAGCCTTGTTGCCGAGTTCATACTATATGCTCATTTTTATGCCATATCATGCCGTTTCTTGCCTTTTGGAGTTTCCTACCTAAAACATGCAAAACAAAGATAAACGCATTAAAAGACACTAAAGTGCTTGAGTTTAAGCCATAATCAGAGTAAGTTGGCGTCCAATAAGTAGGTATAAAACCTACTTATCAAATACCCCCAAACTTGAACTATTGCTTGCCCTCAAGCAAAAACACAAATGTAACTACATGGTATGAAATTAACTACATGAAAATGCATCCCAAAGTAACAGCCATCATATGAATTCCAATCAGATTCGCCTCAGAGAGATAATAAGAGCAATGATCAATGCATCGGCTCAAGCTACAGTTATATAGACAGACAATCTGCAAATCACAACCTGTTACTCAAACGCAGTGTATGAGTGCAATGTCATGAACAAGCTTGATAAAAGCAAAGATTTCCCATGCTATACTTCTAAGGAAGGAAAAATTTAGGTTTTAAGATAAGAATTTCTTATGAAGACCAAACAATGACCAAACTAACACAAAGATACAAGCTGAAGCGCAACAAGGGCTTATTATGCTTTTATTCACCCGACTGTGCAATACTAGGCCTTCTTAAGCTTTTTAATGATACCCATTTAACGAGCTTTCGACCAACGACTCCCAGACCAGACGGCCTTAGGGCGCTAGGTGCAGAGACAATCCCCTAGGGCGTACTTGCTCGAGTATCAAAGGCCACAAGACTTCGCTAGCCAAGGCATTTATTCTATTTTTGCATTCTTTTTCTCAATTTCTTTTCTTTTCTTTTTCTTTTTTTTTCTAAGGAGAGTACGTCTTACGCTCCATCTCTCCTTACAACATGCATAACCAAAGTTTTTCTTCAGACTTTTATTCTAGCGTTGTTAAGGTCATTATTGCTTTTATTACACCATTCTAGCAATTAAAAACAAAAATTTTCCTCTTAGAAGACAAGCATGTATTAATCTAGCCAACAAGTAACAAAAGACACACTGAGCTATCCGGTAGCATTTAAGTAACAGATTTAGATTACATCATGTATAAAATATAACTAAGCCTAAACTACTAACAGAGCTTAATAATCTACCATATCTCGATGTCATCACTGGCCAGATCGGAATTCAACAGACTAAAACAAGGGATTATGCAATGCAATGCAATTAAACACTTACTAATGCAACAAACTGAAATAAATAAACTAAAAACTAAAAACTCTTATGCAACATTTAACTAAAACTATACCGGAATGCAATGCAACTACTATATACAACTTATATGAAAAATTACATGCAATCACAAAGCAAATTAACTAAAAGCAATAAAAACTAGATGTAGACATTTAACTATATGCAATAAACTACCTAACTACACCCAATACCCCCAAACTAGAAATATTCAATGTCCCCATTGAAGGTAAAGGGCTAGAAAACTCCCCTACTGCTTGGCATGGCCACCCTCCTCGGGTGGTGTATCTGGCGGAGGGTATGGCATCTCAGAAGCAAATACGGGCCACTCTAGAATGGTGCCCTGATGTGCAAAGGCCTCGGCAAGCGCATGCGTCAACCCATTAGCGAACCCAACAAATTTTACGTGTAGGGCATCGATCTTCCTCTCAATACGCCGCATTTGGCGACCATGATCTGTGGGAGGTGGGGCTGCTGCCTCATCTGGCTACGGCTGTGGGGGTGGGACTGGCGGAGGAGCTGATATAATAAATCCTTTTCCCCTCGGATGTGCTGTGCCACCTGCCCAATCCTGAAAATGCTTGATTGTGTTATGAGTGACATCCCCACTGGGCATCTGAATTTGCTCATCGGGCCATTCAAGCCCTGCGTCAGCACAAAGATGGGCTACCATGGATGTGTGCGGGATAGCGCCTGTGGTACTTCCTCTCATAAATTGTAGCATGTTCTGATTAACTAAATGGCCCACATCAATGTATTTGCCCATTATAATGCCCCATAAGATGATGGCTCGCTCGACAGTAACTTCATGCTGATGAGTGGATGGCATCAGATTGGCACAAAGGAACAAGTTCCACGCCTTAGCGTAGCGGTTCAGTCCAGAGGCGGGAAATGTGGTATATTCATCAGTGGTGTCCTTTTTTATCTTCCACACTGTGCCAGGCGTACATAAGTCCCGAATCACCTGATCCAAATCAGTCTCAAATCTTTCGGCCTCAACCCAATTTACTTGCTCCGCCGGCACTGATGACAGACTCAGAATCTCCCAAATTGCAGCTGGGCATCGACTGCTTGGCCTCTAACAAAGGACCGACCGTTTTTTATGATGCTTGCATTCGCGTAGAATTCACGGACCAACGCCAACGGCACCGGTGGTGGCGTGGCATAAACAACTTGCCAGCCCATTTCACGAATCATAGCCCTCATGTCTCCATCCTCCTTCGTCGGCTTTAATCCTCTTTCCTTAACCACTGACTTAGCCGCAATCCTATAGTATATTATTTGGGCTTCGATGCTAGCGAACTTGGTCAAATCAACGGGGATGTCGTCGTCAGAGCCACTGCGATCAGGCGAAGCAGCCGAAGAGGAAGCGGCGGTGCGTGATCGTTTTGGAACCATGGCGAATTGTTCAGTACTTGGATAGAACCCTTGATGAAGAATACTGAAGAACAAAACCTCCAAACTTGTATGGCGGCTACTACTTCCACAAACCCTATGTACCCACTGTGAAGAACAAACCCTTACTTGGTGAAACTTCCCGCAACTGGTGATGGAAATCTCTGCAACATTACCCAAACCCTCACTTGGTTGATGACAAGGGGACGAAAATCGGACAGGGGATAGAGATGATTGAGTAATGGGAACAGGAATTAGGGTGTGGAGAGGGAGGGGAATATAACTGAGAAGTCGTATGATATGATAGTGGAGGGGGGGGGTTATAAGTTATAAGGCATAAAAGGGCTTGAAAGATTGGAACTTCTGTTTTAAATTGAAACTGCCGAAAGGCTTCGGGCGTGGGCGCGCCACCCCTTAACCTGGCCAAAAATTTCTGCCTTCTGCTCCTATTCTGCAGCAACTAAGTGAAGATATAAGAAGCAACTTGGACCCATTATCGCACCTACACATAAAGCAACCACAGTTAAATATTACTTGATTCCCGTATCCAATGTGCATGAGTAAGATGAATGAACTGCTATTCCTTAGCAATGCTATATATGAATCGTTTCTATGTAATTTCCCAAAAAAAAATTGCTCTAAGCTTCTATGCAGAATACTAACATGCCCAAAATATGTTCAAAGAGCTTCCAGCCGCAAAATTCTGTGCAAATATGGCTAATTGCAACAAAGTATGCAATGAATCATGTAAATCCCATAGAGGTATGTACAGAGCGTATCTACTCCCAAAAATTTCATGCTACATGCCTAAAGTTCAAAAATGTAGGCGATGAGCATTCTAACCCCTGCAATGTTCAAAAATAGGTAAACCTTTTCCACATGCTTAGAATTAAATGGGGAAAGAGAGATTGAAGAGATAAGTCACCAGAATTAAACAGGGGAGAGAAATGTATAGAAAAGCAATGTAAGAATTAACAAGAGTAAGAGATAGAGATGATGGGGTGGCTCCCATCTAGCGCTTGTTTATAGTCCATAAGCTAGACTCTGTCGGATTCGATCAAGTTGTCGAAAGGATTAAGGCGACCTCCTGCCTAGAAACCTCTCCACCATAGTAATGCTTCAGCCTTTGTCCATTGACTTTGAAGGGGTTATCTGGGTCCTTATCGAAAATCTCTATTGCACCGTGTGGATATACAGTCTTGATAGTAAAAGGCCCTGACCACCTTGACTTGAGCTTTCCTGGGAAGAGTCTAAGTCTGGATTTGAATAATAGCACTGCTTGCCCTAGCTCGAATGTTCTTTCCACGATCTTGCGATCATGCCACCTTTTCACCATTTTCTTGTACAATTTGGAATTTTCATAAGCCTGCAATCGAAATTCATCCAATTCATTGAGTTGGAATAACCGTTTCTCCCCTGCAGCCTTTAAGTCAAAGTTTAACTTATGGATTGCCCAATAGGCTCTATGCTCAAGATCCAGAGGAAGGTGACACGCCTTTCCATACATAAGCTGAAACATCGACATTCCCAGTGGTGTTTTATTGGCAGTCCTGTAAGCCCATACTGCATCATCCAACTTCAGTGACCAATCTATCCTTGTGGGGTTCACAATCTTTTCCAGTATTCTTTTTACCTCACGATTTGACGCTTCGGCTTGGCCATTGGTTTGGGGATGATAAGCTGTAGCTACTCGATGATTTACCCCATACTTAGCTAACAAAGCTGTAAACTGGCAATTGCAAAAGTGGGTGCCCTCATCGCTAATGATAGCCCTGGGAGTTCCAAACCTCGTGAAAATGCACTGTTGTAGAAACCTCAGAACCACCCTAGCATCATTCGTCGGTAGAGCTGCCACTTCCATCCATTTAGATACGTAATCGACTGCCAGAAGGATGTACACATTCCCACATGATGAAATGAACGGCCCCATAAAGTCTATCCCCCAGACATTGAAGATCTCTACCTCAAGGATTGTACTCAGGGGCAGTTCATTTCTCTTCGATATATTTCCTACGTACCCTCTAACATCTATAACATCTTTGAACAAAGATGTAAGCATCCTTAAAGATAGTAGGCCAACAAAAACCTGCTTGCAAAACCTTGGCCGCTGTCCTTTCACCTCCATAATGGCCTCCATACAAAGATGCGTGGCAATCCTGCAGCACATTCTCCGTCTCGCTAAATGGAATGCACCTTCTAATCATCTAATCAGCACACTGCTTGAACAAGTATGGTTCATCCCAAATAAACCATTTCACATCATGCAGAAACTTCTTCTTTTGATGCCTAGTTAAGTCATAAGGAATGATATTGCCCACTAGGAAGTTTGCAAAATTTGCGAACCATGGCACTTCGCCTTTCACCACAAACAATTGCTCATCTGGGAAGGATTCATTTATCATCACTTTGTCATTTGCATCGCTTCCCGGATTTTCCAATCGTGACAAGTGGTCAGCCACTTGGTTCTCAGTCCCTTTTCTATCCTTGATTTCTAGATCAAATTCTTGCAAAAGAAGGATCCACCTGATCAGACGGGGTTTGGCATCTTTCTTTGCTATCAAATATCGGATCGTTGTATGGTCGGTGTACACAATCACTCTAGTCCCAATCAAATAAGCATGAAATTTGTCGAATCCATACACCACCGCCAAAAGTTCTTTTTCTGTAGTAGTGTAGTTCAACTGGGCATCAGTAAGGGTCTTTCTAGCATAGTATATAACATGAAAGACCTTGTCCCTTCGCTGGCCCAATACAGCTCCCACAGCAAAATCGCTGGCATCACACATTAGCTCAAAAGGAAGGTCCCAATTCGGAGATGTGATCACTGGTGCCGTAGTTAACTTCTTCTTCAAGTGCTCGAATGCAATCGGGCATTCCTCATCAAATTTAAAGAGGACATCTTTTTCTAACAAACTGCAAAGTGGCTTCATAATCTTCGAGAAGTCCTTTATAAACCGACGATAGAAGCCTGTATGTCCCAAGAAGCTACGAACACCTTTTACAGAAATAGGCGGAGGCAAGTTCTCAATAGTCTCCAACTTAGCCCCGTCCACCTCTAATCCTTTCTTCGAAACCTTATGTCCCAAAATGATACCCTCTTGTACCATAAAATGGCACTTCTCCCAATTCAGGACAAGATTCGTCTCGACACATCGTTTTAACACCATCACCAAATTCTCCAAACATAGGTCAAAGGAGTCTCCAAAAATAGAAAAATCATCCATGAAGACTTCAACATTTTGCTCAACCATATCTGAGAAAATGGCCATCATACACCTCTGAAAGGTAGCCGGGGCATTGCACAAACCGAAAGACATCCTTCTAAACGCAAATGTACCATATGGACAAGTAAAGGTAGTCTTTTCTTGATCTTCTAGGGCTATCATTATTTGATTGTATCATGAGTACCCATCCAGAAGGCAGTAATATTCACGACCGGCCAGCCTATCTAGCATCTGATCAATGAACGGGAGGGGAAAATGATCTTTCTTGGTAGCCTTATTTAGTCTGCGGTAGTCCATGCAGACTCTCCACCCCGTCACTATTCTGGTAGGAATTAGTTCGTTATGTTTATTGGATACCACGGTCATACCCCCTTTCTTCGGCACACACTGCACCGGGCTCACCCAAGAGCTGTCTGATATTGGATAATTAATCCCTACATCTAACCACTTTAAAATCTCCTTCTTAACCACTTCCTTCATGATAGGATTTAATCTGCGCTGTTGCTCCACTGATGGTTTGCTATCATCTTCCAACAAGATTTTATGCATAAAAATGCTGGGCTGATCCCCTTTATATCTGCTATGGTCCATCCAATTGCCGATTTAAACTCTCTTAGTACCCGTAGCAGTTGTTCTTCCTGACAAGATGTTAGTGCAGCAGAAATAATAACAGGCAACTTTGAAAATTCACTTAAAATGCATACCTTAAATGATCTGGAAGAGGTTTAAGATCAAGATTTGGAGGCATCTCAAGAGAAGGCTTGTGTCATTTTGATGTCTCCCCAGTAAGTTTTAGTGGCTCGATAGGCATCTTAAACTTTCTCATCTTTGGTGTTGTGCCAAGAATTTGCACGTATTCAGCAACTTCAGTATCCTCAATATCTGAATCTCCCAATATAGCACTCTCCAAAGGCTCAGTACCCACCATATTTCCAACTCCTTCATTCATCACCCTATCTATCAAATTAATCCGGAAGCACTCTTCCTCGTCGGTGGGAAACTTCATAGCTTTAAAAACATTGAAAGTGACTTCTTGATCATGCACTCTCATTGTTAACTCTCCCTTCTGGACATCTATAAGAGTTCGCCCCGTGGCAAGGAAAGGTCTTCCAAGAATGATTGGGATATTTCTGTCTTCTTCGTAATCAAGGATGATGAAGTCAGCTGGGAAAATAAATTTGTCCACTTTAACCAAAACATCTTCAACAATACCCCTAGGATACGTGATGGATCTGTCAGCAAGTTGTAGTGATACATTTGTCGGCTTGGGAGCCGGCAATCCCAATTGATTGAATACGGACAGAGGCATCAAATTTATGCTAGCTCCTAAGTCACAGAGGCATTTGCTGAAAGATAAATTTCCAATGGAGCAAGGTATTGTGAAACTGCCCGAGTCCTTAAGCTTTGGAGGTAATTTACGCTATAATACCGCACTTCATTCTTCTGTTAAGACCACTGTCTCAAAGTCCTCTAATCATTTCTTCCTTGAAAAAATACCCTTCATGAACTTTGCGTAACTTGGCATTTGTTCTAATGCCTCTGCAAAGGGTATGTTTATTTGCAGTTTCTTAAACACCTTTAAAAACTTAGCGAACTATCTGTTGTCCCTTTGCTTGTGCAATCTCTGTGGGTAAGGAACAGTAGGGTACACAGGTGATGGTTTGGTTATGATTTCTCAGTGGTTTCCTCCTTATCTGCCGCAACAATCTTTCCTCCATCATTTCCATCAACCAACACTGTCTCAGGGTTATCTGCATCTTGGCGCGCCCATGCCAGGTTTTGGCCTTCATGGGGCGCGGCCGCGCGAGCCTCCAAGTTTGAAGTCTGCCTCCTAGACCTTAGGGAATTGGCTTGGCACTGCTCTTTTCCCTCCCTTTTCCCTGGATTTGTCTCTGTATTACTGGGAAGAGTCCCTTGAGGTCGATTGAGAACCGCATTGGCAATTTGACCAATTTGAGTCTCCATCATCTTGAGAGATATAGCTTGGCTCTTCACGATTAACTTAAGTTCATCTATTTCCACTCTCTCCTCCGACTTCTTTTTTGGCTGAGGTACAGGTGGGGGAAGATGTTATTGTTGAAAACCAGGAGGGTAGGGGGGGTTTTGGTGCAAACTGGTGATGAGCTTGATGTGGTTGATATTGTTGTTGAGATTGAAATTGTTGTGGTTGTGATTGTGCCGATTGATATTGGTGTTGTTGGTTTGATGTATGGTACTGTGGCTGAGATGTTTGAGGATGGGGGTGTTGGACATTCTGAGTATTACTCCAACTAAAGTTAGGATGGTTCCTATTGTTGGGACTGTAAGAATTTTGAAATTGACTATGGGGTTTTTAGTAGTTGCTCACAAACTATACTGATTCTGTACTAATAGCACATTGGTCTGTTTGATGTGACCCTGCATAAATCTCATAGACACAAGTAACTTTCTTGACTTTTTCTTCCGCCAATGAATCAATCTTCTTTGCCATGACTGTCATCTGAGTAGACAATGCTGTAATGGCATCCACTTCTAACATCCCTGCAACTTTTGGTTGTACCATCCTGGCCGTTGGATTCTGATACTTGTTTGCTGCCATGGTCTCAAAGAGCTCATATGCAGTCGAAAAATCTTTTTTCCAGATAGATCCCCCCGATGCAGCGTCAATAATTGGCCTTGATTGCCATCCCAAACCTTTGTAAAAAGAGTTAATCACCATCCACTCTGGCATGCCATGGTGTGGGCATTTCCGGAGCATTTCCTTATAACGTTCCCAAGCTTCATATAACGTTTCCCCTGGATGCTATGCAAAGGTACTCAAGTCTCTCCTCATTGCAGCAGTCTTGGCCATAGGAAAGAACTTGGTAAAGAATTTCTGAGCACAGTCTTCCCATGTAGTTATTGACCCTGAAGGCAGTGAGTGCAACCAACTTTTTGCCTTATCCCTCAAGGTGAAAGGGAATATTCTAAGTTTCACTGCATCATCGGGGACGTTGTTATATTTAAACGTGTCACATATTTTTATGAAGCTCATAATATGCTCGTTGGGATCTTCGGAAGGCAAACCCCCAACTTGGAGATTGTTTTGTATCATTTGCAATGTTCCTGGCTTTATCTCAAAAGTGTTCGTCGCAATTGCTGGCCTCACTATACTTGATTGCAGATCGGTGAGTTTGGGGGAATAGTCTTGCAATGCCCTCTGCTCTTCAGCCATTTGATGAAGTGGTTCAGGCTCTTCTCGAGGATTGATGTTTCGGATATTAGCACTCCACGCTCGACCGTTGATGTGCTCTTGGTGAGGCACTAATTCAGGATGTAAGGCTCGAGTGTGCATAAACTATCCACGAGTACCTGAAACACAAGTAAAAATAAAATAAGAAATGAGGTAAGAAGAGATTTGTTCAAGTCAGTCAAATTTAATGAAAACTGATGTCAATAGGATTAAACTAAAACCATTTCCCCGGCAACGGCGCCAAAAACTTGTTGCGCCATTTACGTGTTAACAAAAATGGACACAAAAACACTTGCAAGTGTACACGATCGGCAAGTAATAACTCGGTAAGTCGAGATCGTCCCACAGAGAACGGATTCAGGCCTAATCTATTATGCAATAGTCCATTAATTATCTTTGTCTGCTTAAACGGTTGTCACAATGTTCTTTAAATAATTATACTAAATTTAAACTAAACTTAACCAATTAATAAACGAGGGGTTCAAATTAGAGGGATATGAGATCCTAACTTCATCTAAAGCATCATCTAGGTTAACCACACCTCAAATTATATACGGATAATCATATAAGAATGCTAGTCGGGAGCACGATTGTGAGACTTGGCTATCTTTCAATACACCAAGTCCAAATCATATAATGTCCACAATTAAGATAGAAACCACATGAACGTCAGTAAAGCCCAAACCACTATATTTTTATGCAATTTACAAGCTAAACCAATTTACGCACAAGCTCCCATTAGACTACATACGACCATATGGTATATTTCTATCCGGCTAGCGAATTATAAAACTCAGCCAGTGCAAGTTTCACAAATGTATGCTAACATGGAAAAATCTAAGTTTACACTTCATTGTTTCAAGTTCATATAAACTATTAGAGTAGATGTTGATCAAGCATCTAGGCATACAAGCAACCATGTTAGGCAAACCATATATTATCATCCATATATATCAAAGACACATAAACCCTAGATTTAGCAAATAGAATCCATTAGAATCCCATAATGGAAGTTAGTTCATCACTGAACCTCCCACCATTATGGGATTCAAACCAAGCACTGAGCAACTATGAAATGAGAGAAAATAGAGAAAAAAAAAGTGCAAATCTTGTGGTTTCCCCCTTTCAATAGAAGATAGCAAACTCGAGTCTGGACCACAAATGAGTTCCAAGATGAACCCTAGAAATGTAATACTACTAGAGTAAGAAGAAAGAAGAAGAAAAGCCTCTAAAACCCTCACACTCTCTAACCCTAGAATATAGGAACCCAAACTTGAAAGTTCATATGATAAGTCTAATAAATGCTAAGTGACATCTGTTCAAAAGCAAACCCAAGACTTATAATTTCTACATTCAGTCGAGCAAACAAAATAAAAGGTCAACTCTTCAGTCAAGCCCCGGTGCGGCCGCGCGACCTCACTATGCTTCTCTAGCGCGGGCGCACCATTACCCAGAAAATGCCCCTCTGGCCTGCCAACAGGTGCGGGCGCGCCGGCTTCCTACGTGTTCTTGGCGCGGCCGCGCGTGCTACTTCCTGCTGCAGTTTGACTTTCTGATGCTTGCTTTCTTGCACAATCCTTGCTCTTTTCTTAGTTGCTTCTTGCTCCTTCACAATGCTACATTGAGGCCATCATCATATATTCCTCACCTCAAACCATCTTCAAGCCAAGCCCCCATCTGCTTCACATAGGTTCTCCACCAACTCCACAAGCCTGCTTTTGCCCATACCATGCCACTTTGTCCGTCTCCATGCCAATCCACCAGCCTTGTTGCCGAGTTCATACTATATGCTTATTTTTATGCCATATCATGCCATTTTTTGCCTTTTGGAGTTTCCTACCTAAAACATGCAAAAAAAGATAAACGCATTAAAAGACACTAAAGTGCTTGAGTTTAAGCCATAATCAGAGTAAGTTGGCGTCCAATAAGTAGGTATAAAACCTACTTATCAGGACCCACGGGACCGGCGGCACCCGGGTTAGCCGCAAGTAGACCCGCAGCTGCCGCAGGTGGACTTGCGGCTCCCTGGTCTATAAATAAGACCCCCCACCAGCAAAGAAAAAGAAGAAAAAAGGGTAAAATAGAGGAAATTTTTCCCATTTCAGCTCTTAACCCTACCTACAGTGTTTCAAACTTCAATATTCTTCTTTCTAAACACTTGTATACATATATATACTAACATATTAAGTTTTAACTGGTGAAAACGGAGTTTTCAAGCTACAAAAGAAGTTCAAAGCCCGTCTCACTTTACACTGTGAGATTTCTTCAGATCTTAAGTTTTTTATTGCTTTAATATATATATATATATATATATAAGCATAAGCATATATATATTTATAACTTTTATTTTCGCCTTGAATGCAAATCTGTGGCTTTTCTGGCTTTAATATATGTATATATAAATGTGTGTGTATATATATATATATATATTAATAAGTGCTATTTCGGCCTGGATTGCAAATCTGTGGCTTTTCTCGCTTTAATATATATATAAGTGTATATATATATGTGTATATATATACATATATATATTATAATGACTCGTTTGACTTGGATTGCTAATCTGTGGTTTTTTCAGCTTTAATATATATATAATCAATATATTTATTTATTTATTTATTTATATTGATCAGTCAAGCTTGGATTGTGAATCCGTGGCTCTTTTCAGCTTTAATATATATATATATATATATATATATTATTTATTCAATGTGATTAAATATCAATTTTAACTGTTCATTTGATATAAACATGTTCTAATGTAAAGGTTGTGGACTAGATTTATCTAAATCTAGCCATATCTAACTTTTAACCTGTTCAAAAGTTGTAAAACTAGAACCGTTGAGCTAGAATGGCTAAAATTTATTTAAATATAGTTTTCTTTCTAGTTTTGTAAATATTAAGCAACTACGCGACCCTAGATCTGTATCTAGAGGGAACGAGAAGCTTGGATATGCGCTTGCAAGGATTTAACTGATGAATCCTTTGTTTTGCGTTGTCTAGATTATAATTTGCATTTTTATGTCAATATATATGTCATGCAAGCGTTTTGATGATATTGTGTGAGCCTAGGAATCACGTGATCTACGATTAATCACATGGATCTGGATCCGATTCCCATAATGGACAAATTTCAATTGTATATACAGCTTGCAAACCCCTTTGTAAATGTAACCATGGGCCTTAAAGCGGGGATACAAATTTAAGGCCTCGACATAATTAAATTATGGTTTGTGGTGCTCGGATCACTTTGATGGCTTTCATGCCCATAAGAGGTCCGACACTTTTGTAGATATTTATTTATGCTTTGCATCTCCCATAAAATCCAAATAAAGCCAAATATAGAATAAAAATGGAAGTATCAAAAAGGCTTTAATTCCTATGCGAGCGAAAGGGTTTGAAAATCACTTTTCAAAACATCACTTTCATATCTTGTCTAAAAAGGACTTTTCATTAAAACAAACCCTTCGTATATAGGTTCAACGAAGCATAACACTACTTTCTAATAAATCACTTAGGCCCAATTACTGCAATTTACACACACACACACATATAATGATTAGGGAAATTGAAAAGACGCGGTAACCATGTTTCACGGAAGTCGGGGGGGATGCCTAACACCTTCCCCCCGCTTAATCAAGCCCCGAACTCTATGAAATCTCAGTTTTCAAGACCAATTAAATAGAGTCCAGTATGTTGGGTTTGTACGAAATCTTGACGCAATCAAATTAAAAAAATTAGCGGAAGCATGGTATATCAGAGTTTAAAAATTTCTACAAAACCATTACCCGGATCATCCTTTATGCAAATTATTAATTTAAAATGATAAATAAGAAGTTATGGAATCATACCCTTGCAGAACGAAGCTTCCACAAGTACGAGTTCAACTCCTTGTTCTTCCTGATCTCCTTGAACTTCTGGGTTAGATTCCTTCCTTTGATCAACATTAGCCACCCAATTGTTTGGCCTCTAGAGGTGATCCACCAAGGAAAAAGAATTATCAAGAAGGAGGGTGGTTGGCTTAATTTTCTATCCTCTATAGAAAAGGAGTACTCTCCAACAATTGGAATTGCATCAACTGATATCTATTATAAGACTCCTCTTATATAGATATTGGTCAACCTTTCTAATCCTATTAGACATGAGACTTCATTTAATTAATTAAACTCCTTTAGTTAATTTAAGCTTTCCACCACATTGGAAATAATTAATTAAAGTAATTTAATTAATTTGTCTCCTAATCTTATTAGGAATAAATGAGAGTACTAATATTAAATTAATTACTAAACTCCTTTAAAAATTAAAATAATAATAATTGTAATAATATTAATAAGACTCCTCTTATTAATTTATATTTATTATTTCCAAAATATTAAATAATAAATATTAGGCTATTTAATTTATTCTATCACCATAGATTAAATTCATTACACTTAATGCATTATTACGATTATGCCATTACCTTCTTAAATAACTATTCTTCCTTTTATGGTGTGACCCTTTAGGTTCTCCATATTAAACCGGTTGTGAATAAATTAATTAGTACAAATATAATCTTATTTAAATAAATAAATTAAACTAATAATCTATTTAAATAAATAATATTTATTCTATAATAAGGATAAGCCTCCCTAGCGATCAACGACTTTTCAGATAATATAGATTTTAACATTAATCATAAAAGAACCTGTGAGTAAATAGTTACCGTACAATTCAATCCTTCCACCATACAATGTCCCAATTAAATATAAGATATGGATTTACTGTCAAGTCTTATTTTATTCAATTATATGTATTTCGATTAGAAAATGTACAACTCCAAATAATGCAAATTAGAAACTTCTTTCTAATTTCATTCCACCTTGGCCAAGGATTACTGGGTTGTCATTTAACGAATCACATAACATATCTCGTCTTTTACTAGAGGTGATAGATTCTTTATTGATTATTCATTATCTCCATATGTAACTCATTATAGCCAAGCAATCCCTTTTATATACCCTAAAGGGGTTTAAGGAATAAGTCAAAGTATAATTCATTACATACAAGATACTATGATGATCTCAAGTCCAAGGATCACTTGTACTACTATCACATTAGGAATTCCTATTGACAGGCGAGTAAAACTCCATTAGGCATTCCATAGCGAGTCAAGTTCAGTGAACTTATTCTCCAATAAGTACCTACATACTTGCTTTAGTGTCTCCACACAAATGATCATGAGATCAATCATCCTCATCCAATGAGCAAGCAACATATGTACCAATCTATCCGAATTTACTAATCCCTTTTTTAGTAATCGCACGATTGGGAACTATTTTAGTTTCAAAGCTTTCTAAGAATTTAGATCTCATTAGCATGATCATCATCATGATTCTAAAAGCATTGCTTAAAACTATGGGTTATTTACATATTATAAAAACAGTACCATGTAGATAATTAAATGCCTTTAATAAATGAATATTTTTATTAATAAATAAATAAGATTGTCTCCAAAGTATATGCTTTATCATCATACATGATTGGCTTGTATGCATACTACTTTCAATCTCCCACTTGCACTAAAGCCAATCGCCATGGTATCTCATACCAACTTCTCTAAGTGACGATCAAACTATTGTTGTGTTATAGCTTTAGTAAATGGATCTGCAATGTTATCTTGAGATACTACACGCTCTAAGGTGACACCTCCTCTTTCAATGATTTTTTTAATCAAAGTGCCGCAACACATGTTTAGATTCAAGATGAGACTTAGGAACTATTTCTAGTTCTGTAATGAACTTTTCATCTGAAACATCAACTTGCAGCTTCACTTACAGTTATATACTTTGTCTTTGTCACTAAACAAACAACCTTTTGTTGTTTGGAATTTTTTCAATTCACTACACCATCTTTCAAGGTAACGACTTACCCTAAAGTGGATTTGCTATCGTCTTGGTCAGTCTGAAAACTTGAGTCTATTTAGTCCTCTAGTTTAATTCAGACCCATCATGTGTCATGATGACATCCTTAGTGTCAGTTAAGTACTTTGAGATGTTTATCACTGTCTCACAGTGATCTTCTCCAGAATATGACTGATCAACATCAAGTCTCGTATATTTCATTGCATACATGATAGTAACTCATGCGATCTCTCTTTTACTAAGGACAATTTTAGAGAGATACACTCTATGGCTCATCATCACGAGGCACCTTTTAGAGTTTTCATGCTAAACGCCTTTAGCATCTAATGAATATACGTTTTCTTGGGTTAAGCCGAACATCCTTTTAAATTTATTAATACAGATTTATATACCCAATGCGGGATGTTCTACCCAAATCATTCATGGAGGAATGTTTAGACAACTTTATTTTGATCGATTTTAGCATAGGAATTTCATTCCCTATCAGTAATATATCATCAACATATAATACATGGAATGAAACAACGCTCCCACTAACCTTCTTTTACACATATGGTTCATCCTCATTTTTTGATAAAATCAAACTCTTTGATTGTCTCATCAAAACGAATGTTCCATCTACGAGAATCTTGCTTCAATCCATGAATGGATTGTTGTAGCTCATATACATGATTTGCTTCAACCATTGCAACAAAAAACCATCTGGTTGTATGATACATACATTCTCCTCTAATAATGTATATTTAAGGAAGGGCGTCTCCACGTCCATTTTGCCAGATTAAGTAAAAATAAGCTGCAATCGCAAGAAAAATTCAAATGGACTTGAGCATAGCTTCAAAATCCATTTTAGATTTTATGGTCATCTACCATTTCTCTGAGTCTTTATTACTTATAGTCTGTTCGTAATTCAATGGATCATCATCATCTATGATATGTACCTCATCGTCATCCTCTATGACGAATCCATAACTTTTAGGTATCTTCGGTACTTTTCCAGATTTACAAATAGGGTGTTGTACAGTAGGTGTTTCTACTTGGACAGGTTCATCCACTTGACCTGTAGTGGTTTGTGGTTCTTCAAGATCTATTTTTCTCACACTAGCCCCTTCAAGGATAAACTCCTTTTCCAAGAAGGCAGTGTGTTTTGCAACAAACACCTTTTTCTTAGTAGGATTGTAGAAATAGTATGCCAAACTTTCTTTAGGATATCCCACAAACGTTCACTTATCAGATCTTGTCCCTAGCTTATCATTTTGAAACTTTTTCACATAAGCTAGACATCCCCAGATCTTAACATGCTTAAGACTAGGTTTCCTCCCTGTCCACATCTCATATGGGGTCTTGGGGACGGATTTCAAGGGGACCTTATTTAGTAGATATGAGCCGTTTCTAGGGCATGACACCAGAATAAAATTAGAATATCGGTAAAACTCATCATGGTTCGAACCATATCCAACAATGTTCAATTTCTCCTTTCAGATACTCCATTTAACTGTGGTGTACCTACTGGAGTTCATTGTGAGATTATACCATTTTCTTTGAGACAAATGAGAAACTCACCGCTTAAGTATTCTCCACCTCGATCTGATCGAAGAGTCTTAATACTCTTTCCCGTTTGTTTTTCTACTTCACTTCTGAACTCTTTGAACTTTTCAAATGATTCTGATTTGTATTTCATTAAATACACATATCAAAATCTTGAGTGATCATCAGTGAAAGTAATAAAATAAGAATACCCACCCCGTGCAATCGTTGTCATAGGTCCACAAATGTCTGTGTGAACCAACGCTAACAATTCTGTAACTCTTTCTCATTTTCCACTAAAAGGAGATTTAGTCATTTACCCATGAGACTAGATTCACAAGTTGGATATGATTCATAATCAGATAGCTCTAAGAGCCCATCCTTATGTAACTTGGATAATCTCGTCTCATTGATATGACCGAGTCTACAGTGCCACATATAGGTATAATTAATATCATCTCTTTTTTTTTCTTAGTTTGTTCTATTTGAAGTATATTTTCATGCAAGTCAAGTATATAAAGTCCATTTCGCAGTTTTCCAATACCATATAAAACATTGTTTTTATAAATTGAACAACTGTTGTTCTTTATTATAATTTCAAATCCATCCATATCTAATACAGAATTTGAAATAATATTTCTAATGATATTCGGAATAAAATAATAATTATTTAAATAAATGGACTTGTCCGTAAGCAGTGCTAAACAATAAGTGCCTACAGCTAATGCAGTAACCTTTACTTCATTTCCCACTCGTAGGACAACCTCATCCTTGTTCAGCTTTCTACTTCTGACCTAGTCCCTTCACAATATTACATATGTGAGAACCATAACCGGTATCCAATACCCAAGTAGAATGTTGACTTTCTGAAAAATTAATTTCAATCATAAACAAACCTTGATTGGAAGTCGAAGCTTCTCGAAGCTTCTTCTCTGCTAGATACTTCTTGCAGTTCCTTTTCCAATGTCTCGGCTCGTCGTAATGGAAGCACATTCCTTTGCCAGCTGGTTCAGGTTTCTTTTGCTCCTTATCTTTCCCCTTTCCCTTAGCCTTCTTAGATTTTTTTCTTTTCAGAAGACACCTTGGGCCTCTTCCTTTTATTGGAAGAATCCACCATCAAAACTTGGTTCTTCTTGGATGGGAAGTGACCTTCTGTAGTTTTCAACATGTTAAGCAGCTCAGGCAAGCTGACATCTAGCTTATTTATGTGGAAATTTACCATAAACTACGAGAAGGTTTGAGGGAGTGACTGCAAGACCAAGTCTTGACTCAACTCCCCATCCATAACGAACCCAAGCTGTCCAAGGCGTTCAATCAGATTGATCACCCTAAGGGCATGAGTCTCGATGGCTGTGCCCTCGGTCATCCGAGATTGGAAGAGCTCCTTAGATATCTCATATCTAGCAGCCCTACTCTGTTCACCATACAACTCCTTGAGGTGAAGCAGCATAGTAGGAGCATCCATGTTTTCGTGCTAGCGCTGAAGCTCGTTATTCATGGATGCGAGCATGATTCATTAAGCTATAAATGCATCATCTTGCCACTTTACAATGGTGCCAATCTCTTCCTTAGAGGCTGTTTCTGGAACAGTTTCAGGGACAGGTAAATTTAGGACATAAGAAATCTTTTCAGCAGTGAGAACTATTCTCAGATTTCTTAGCCAGTCCGTATAATTCAGTACGGTAAGCTTATTAGCATCAAGTATGCTTCGCAGTGAAATTAGTGATTTTGACATTTTTAAAATTCTGCATGTGAAAAACAACATTTTTAGCAAACATTCATTTTATTAATTTTGCATACCAAAATAAATTTAGGTCTTTATTTTAAATTGGTATCTCCCACTATTTTTATCAAACTATATTACCCTCACTTATATAGTTCGGCAACATCTAATTAAAGATTTGCTAGTGAGATTAAGGAACACATTTCAAATGTATATAGCCTTGTGGATAACACAACAAACGATATATAAATAAATAGGTAGACAACTCTTGTCAATTACATCAACATGTAACTCCTTTTATTTTGCCACTTAAATCATAATGGTCAAGTGTGTGCACATTCGAACTAAAATGATTTAAGTTAAGTCCAGCCTAGCACTTCCATAAATTCAAAAAAAAAATGTTCGTTCCTATAGATAGCACAACAAGACTATATTATTCAATTTTCTTGATAAGCATCAAATGTGATTAATTAATATCTTAAATACGCAATACTCGCCTTGTGGATAGCACAACAAGCTCATATTAAATAATTAATACTCTATTAATTTATCATGCTGGAAGGCGACGTTCGATATTTCAAATATAATTTGAATGCTTCGGACTTAATATAATTTCTTTGAGAGTTTGTTATTATTTGTCTCATCTTGTTTAGCACGCATGCATACACACACACACGTATATATATATATATATATATATATATATATAAATACGCGTCATTTAATTATACATGCGAGGCATGCCTGCATAAAATATAATATATATAATACTTAGCATGCACATATAGAATACTATATTCTACCCAGATTGATTATGGACTTTTGTTCTAGTTTGGTTCACTGGAGCCACCAAGTGAACCAAAAGGTCAAACCTAGGAGTGCAAGAATTTAAATTTAAACGTAACTATTACATTTAAACCCGGGCTCCATACAAACGGGTCTTCACACACTCCTTGCTCTCCAATTCCTTCAAGATAATTCTAACTCTTTCTATTACATTAAACTATTTAATTACAATAGAAACCTTGATCAGCAGTCAAAGGGAAGTACATAGGAGAGAGATAGAATTTACATCAAGAATAAACCAGAGAAGACGAGGTATACAACTAAAATAAAATTCAATCACATTGGTCAAATAGTCCATAATCAATCCATATTTATTATCATACATATCACCATATATATCAATAAATAAATATACATCTCATGAATTAAAATATTCTATATATATATATATATAAGTATCATTTAATGGGCAATTTTAAATTATATGAAATCCAATTTCAAGATTAAAATAAACTCTTTATTTTAATTATAAAATTATTAAGAATAATACATATATATATATATATATATGATAACGGACCTATCTATATTAAAATCCTGATAACATGTAAACTTCCTATATGCTTTCAGGTAACCTTTTTTAAAAGGAATACATGAGTCCATCCCATGTTCACGTTTTTGAAAAAAAATAATCATGACGCAAACTCCTTTTTTCCTTCTAACTTGAATCACCCCTTGTAGTAAAAAAACATCTACGGGTTATCAGCAACGAACGAAAAAAATGCTTTTCGATATTATTATTATTATTTTCTTACAAAAAATAATAATAATAATTTTATGCAATTAATTATGCCCGATAAATTATTCTAAATACATACCCATAAATATATGAAATCAAAACAATTAATAATTGCATAAAGGTTTGCCTTTGATGCTATTGTTGGGTTTGTACGAAATCGTGACGCAATCAAATTGCAAAAATTAGAGGAAGCATGGTATATCAGAGTTTAAAAATTTTTACAAAACCATTACCCAGATCATCCTTTATGCAAATTATTAATTTAAAACGATAAATAAGAAGTTATGGAATCATACCCTTGTAGAACAAAGCTTCTACAGGTACGAGTTCAACTCCTTGTTCTTCGTGATCTCCTTGAACTTTTGGGTTAGATTCCTTCCTTTGATCAACATTAGCCACCCAAGTGTTTGGCCTCTAGAGGTGATCCACCAAGGAAGAGGAATTATCAAGAAGGAGGGTGGTTGGCTTAGTTTTCTATCCTCTATAGAAAAGGAGTACTCTCCAACAATTGGAATTGCATCAACTGATATCTATTATAAGACTACTCTTATATAGATATTGGTCAACCCTTCTAATCCTATTAGACATGGGATTTCATTTAATTAATTAAACTCCTTTAATTAATTTAGGCTTTCCACCACATTGGGAATAATTAATTAAATTCATTTAATTAATTTGTCTCCTAATCTTATTAGGAATAAATGAGAGTACTAATATTAAATTAATTACTAAACTCCTTTAGAAATTAAAATAATAATAATTGTAATAATATTAATAAGACTCCACTTATTACTTTATATGTATTATTTCTAAAATATTAAATAATAAACATTAGGCTATTTAATTTATTCTATCACCATAGATTAAATCAATTACACTTAATGCTTTATTACGATTATACCATTACCTTCTTAAATAATTATTCTTCCTTTTATGGTGTGACCCTTTAGGTTCTCCATATTAAACCGGTTGTGAATAAATCAATTAGAACAATTCTAATCTTATTTAAATAAATAAATTAAACTAATAATCTATTTAAATAAATAATATTTATTCTACAATAGGGATAAGCCTCTCTAGCGATCAACGATTTTTTAGATAATCTAGATTTTAACATTAATTATAAAAGAACCTGGGAGTACATAGTTACTGTACAATTCAATCCCTCCACTATACAATGTCCCATTTAAATATAAGACATGGATTTACTTTCAAGTCTTATTTTATTCAATTATATGTATTTCGATTAGAAAATGCACAACTCCAAATAATAGAAATTAAAAACTCCTTTCTAATTTCATTCCACCTTGGCCAAGGATTCCTGGGTTGTCATTTAACGAATCACATAGGACATATCTCCTCTATTACTAGAGGTGGTAGATTCTTTATTGATCATTCATTATCTCCATATGTAACTCATTATACCCAAGCATACCCTTGTATATACCCTAAAGGGCTTTAAGGAATAAGTCAAAGTATAATTCGTTACATACAATATACTATGATGATCTCAAGTCCAAGGATCACTTGTACTACTATCACATTAGGAATTCCTATTGACAGACGAGTAAAACTCCATTAGGCATTCCATAGCGAGTCACGTTTAGTGAACTTATTCTCCAATAAGCACCTACATACTTGCTTTAGTATCTCCACACAAATGATCATGAGATCAATCATCCTCATCCAATGAGCAAGCAACATATGTACCAATCTATCCGGATTTACTAATTCCCTTTTTAGTAATCCCACAATTGGGAAATATTTTAGTTTCAAAGCTTTCTAAGAATTTAGATCTCATTAGCATTATTATCATCATGATTCTAAAGCATTGCTTAAAACTATGGATTATTTACATATTATAAAAACAGCACCATGTAGATAATTAAATGCCTTTAATAAATAAATTTTTTTTTAATAAATAAATAAGATTGTCTCCAAAGTATATGCTTTATCATCATACATGATTGGCTTGTATGCATACAACTTTCACAGTAATTGGTTCATATTGCAAAAAACATTCAAAAATCGGTTGAGTTGGTACAACCATTTAAATCATACCAACTGGCGACTTTGTCAAATCAAGCTTTTCAAATTCCATGTAAATATCAAATAAATGTAAATATACATTCCATTTCATGTCAAATACTCTCATACTATCCTATCATCAAAACAACTGACCTTTGTTTTATAGGAAAAGATTAAAAAAACTTCAAAAATAACTCATTGCATAGCATGTATCCTGTTAATATATACATCAAAAATTAACATACCTACTTTTATTGTAGGAAAAAATTGGTCCCGTTACCAGATCAAAGTCTAAAAAGGCATTAAGCCCATCTCCAGATATAGCTTCAAGTGCCTAACCTGAATCCACCCTGGTGTCTCAGGAAGAGTTCAAAGGATTAAAAAGCCAGATAGCTGAATTGGCTATTTTCCTAAAGAAACAAAGCAAAAGTCTTTAGGGTAAACAAATACCCGTTCAAACAGAATCGTCCACACAAGGTGGCATTCAGGATATAGCCAAGAAGAAAGATACTCAGATACTTGAGCATCAAAATAAGGATCTGACCAACAAAACTCCTGAAATCACTAATGATCAAGAAGTTGGTGATATTAGGAAAAAGGTCCAACAAATGGAAGAAACAATCCGGTTCATCAAAGGATCTGGAGCATTTGGGAGTGTAAACTACTCAGATCTATGTATATTCCCAAGGGCTCGATATCCAGACAAATTTTAGGTCTTGAATTTTGAAAAGTATTACAGATTAGGAGATCCTTACACTCATTTAAAAGTGTTCATTAGAGAACTCGGATCCTATGCTGAAGATGAAAAACTCAGAATGCAGTTATTCCAAAAGAGTCTGACTGGGGAAGCCCAAGCTTGGTATACCCGACTTGATAATTCCAAAACCCACAGTTGGGAGGAGTTAGCCCATGCCTTCCTAAATCAATACAGCTTCCAGTCTCAAATGGCTCCGGATCGATATCAAGTAACTAAGGTCAAAAAGCAAAACAATGAGTCTTTCAATGAATATGCCCAAAGATGGAGACGGATGGCGGCACAAGTCACCCCACCTATAACAGAGACTTAGATAGTAATGACTTTCATAGACATCCACAAAGCTCCATATTATGAGAGGATCCTAGCCGGGATAGGAAAACCATTCTCAGAAATGATTAAACACGGAGAAATGGCTGAAATGAGACTAACGTCTGGGAAGATCAAAGACCTTACTGCTTTGGAGGCCGTGGCCTAGCATATTCAAGCTGGAAGCTATCGGAAAAATCCTCGAAGAGTTCACAAAAAGAAGGAGGAGGATGTGTCCTTGATACTTCAGGGACAGAATCAGAGAGGCAATCCAAGCTTGCCCATTTAAAGGAGAAATTATTCCCCTTTTCCAACTCCTACACAATCTTCGAACCCTCCCTTTCAAAAAGCTAGAGAAGTTAAACGTCGAAGAACGTTCACACCCTTGGGGGACTCGTTGGAAAATGTGCTAAAACTCCTAACAACACAAAAGAAGATTGTCTAGCTCCTTCCTTCAGCCAATTCAAGCGGATGAAATTTTGACCCAAGTAAGAAGTGTGCTTATCATTCTGGAGCACCGGGACACGATACCCAAGATTGTTGGTCTCTCAAACATAAAATCCAAGACCTAATAGATAATGGAAAGATTGTAATGACAACACAAGAACAACCACATGTTCAAGATAATGCTCTACCTCAACACAATGAGGAGAACGTCAATATTATGATGCCCCCAAATCCGGGTACTTTCAACCCATAGATATGGTGCTACACTGTGCTATTATCTACTCATACATTCCATTGAATACTTCAACAACATGCATGAGTTTACTAAATGTTTCATTATCATAATCTCTTCCCAAGTTTGGTACAACCTTTACATATGTTCATCGTCATAATATCATTCTTTACAATAATAATGCTATACTATTACAAGGATAACTATGTATCCATCTTGGACTTGTCCTTGTCCTTATCGGATCCTTCGGTCTTATAGCTCTTAGCTAAAATATATGATTTAAGCAAGAATGAGCATAACTAGCTCAGCAAGTTTAACATTTTAATATGCAACCACAAAATCAAGAATCATATAGTTTCATTTCCATAACTGTACAATAGTTATAAAATAGTCGGAATAATCAAAATAGTGTTTTGAGTTCCTTTAAAACCATTCTTAAGGACACGTAGTCACTTAAGAATCTGAGCTGGTCCTAGATCATGAACATCATTCGCATTTTCAAGCATAAAAGAACATCCTGACACTAAGGCCATATGCTCGAAGTATCTTATGAGCACGTCTAGGTGATCAGCCTGTAGTACTCTATGTTGATCAACACTCTATTCTTTAAACGTTTTCACGTTTAAATTTTGTGGAAACTCAGTGCCTATCGAGTTAACGACATTAAAACCTTTGAGTATTCATACTCAGGTTTTCCCTTGAATCCGTACCAAATCAATTGACATAGGATAGTACATCAATAATACTTTGAAAGATCTATGCAGAAATAATCAAAATACTTTACAAATACGTCTAGCCGAATCAAATGGCATCGACTATCCAATAACAGTTTATGCATAGGCAACTATGCATCATAACAACTTGTCCAACATAAAGTATAGACAAGAGATTTAGAAAGCTTGCAACAAGCATAAACTGAACAAGGTTCAAAAACTTGCATAACGTAACATTAATATAAGAGTTAGAAAACTTGCCTTCGTGTCTTTAAACCTTTTAGATATAATTTACTCGTCTTTATACTTCTACAAGATATAAACACATAGCATATCCATTAGATTATCACAATCGATATACATTGTGTAACCTAACTTCTCCTTCTCGTATAACTTAACCAAATTGTTAACCTAATAACATCCGTTTAAGTTATTTAACATTCTTCACAGCTTATTAACATTTATTAGTTGTAAGCCGACTCTTGTCGATCATCGTTATGCACAACGACCGACAGTCCCTAATCGTTTTGATATGTCGAACATATTTTCATCGGATTCCCGTTATCGGACTTCGTATGGAAATCAAGTAAATTGTAACTTCATTTCATAACATTCATATACCTCGTACCTCTATTACATGTTATGTTACCCGTTAGGTATTCTTACAACTCAATTACGATTCACATTTACATTATCAGTTTTGGTCATTTTACATGTACTAAGGGTATTTTGGTAATTTCCTACTTAAATCCAAGGGTAATTTAGTCTTTTCAAATTTTCTCTAAAAACTTAAAAACTAGAATGAACAATTAGGTTTTGTTAGTTTAGAATTAGGGTTTATAATTGAAATTAGGATTTTATAATTAGGGTTAGTGTTTCCTAATCCCTAATTAGGGTTTTCTTACAATCTCTTTCATTTAAATCTTTAATACATCATATTAAATATATATATATATATATATATATAATCATAATCCTATATAACATTATCAATGTAATATGTTATAATTCCCATTTATTATAACAATTAGGGTTAGGTTTTCTTATTTAGATAAAATCTTAATTTAGGATTTACTTATAAAACCTTCCATATATATTTATATAGTTATATCTTATGTGTTGATATATCATCATATTGTTGGTTTTGTACGAAATCGTGATGCAATCAAATTGCAAAACTTAGCGGAAGCATGGTATATCAGAGTTTTAAAAAAATTTCTACAAAAACCATTACCCGGATCATCCTTTATGCAAATTATTAATTTAAAACGATAAGTAAGAAGTTATGAAATCATACCCTTGTAGAACGAAGCTTCCACAGGTACGAATTCAACTCCTTGTTCTTCGTGATCTCCTTGAATTTCTAGGCTGGATTCTTTCCTTTGATCAACGTTAGCCACCCAAGTGTTTGGCCTCTAGAGGTGATCCACCAAGGAAGAGGAATTATCATGAAGGAGGGTGTTTGGCTAAACCTTATTTTTCTATCCTCTATAGAAAAGGAGTACTCTCCAACAATTGGAATTGTATCAACTGATATCTATTATAAGACTCCTCTTATATAGATATTGGTCAACCCTTCTAATCCTATTAGATATGAGATTTCTTTTAATTAATTAAACTCCTTTAATTAATTTAGGCTTTCCACCACATTGGGAATAATTAATTAAATTCATTTAATTAATTTGTCTCCTAATCTTATTAGGAATAAATGAGAGTACTAATATTAAATTAATTACTAAACTCCTTTAGAAATTAAAATAATAATAATTATAATAATATTAATAAGACTCCACTTATTACTTTATATGTAATATTTCTAAAATATTAAATAATAAACATTAGGCTATTTAATTTATTCTATCACCATAGATTAAATCAATTACACTTAATGCTTTATTACGATTATACCATTACCTTCTTAAATAATTATTCTTCCTTTTATGGTGTGACCCTTTAGGTTCTCCATATTAAACCGGTTGTGAATAAATCAATTAGAACAATTCTAATCTTATTTAAATAAATAAATTAAACTAATAATCTATTTAAATAAATAATATTTATTCTATAATAGGGATAAGCCTCCCTAGCGATCAACGATTTTTTAGATAATCTAGATTTTAACATTAATTATAAAAGAACCTGGGATTACATAGTTACTGTACAATTCAATCCCTCCACTATACAATGTCCCAATTAAATATAAGACATGGATTTACTTTCAAGTCTTATTTTATTCAATTATATGTATTTCGATTAGAAAATGCACAACTCCAAATAATAGAAATTAAAAACTCCTTTCTAATTTTATTCCACCTTGGCCAAGGATTCCTGGGTTGTCATTTAACGAATCACATAGGACATATCTCCTCTTTTACTAGAGGTGGTAGATTCTTTATTGATCATTCATTATCTCCATATATAACTCATTATACCCAAGCATACCCTTTTATATACCCTAAAGGGCTTTAAGGAATAAGTCAAAGTATAATTCATTACATACAATATACTATGATGATCTCAAGTCCAAGGATCACTTGTACTACTATCACATTAGGAATTCCTATTGACAGGCGAGTAAAACTCCATTAGGCATTCCATAGCGAGTCACGTTTAGTGAACTTATTCTCCAATAAGCACCTACATACTTGCTTTAGTATCTCCACATAAATGATCATGAGATCAATCATCCTTATCCGATGAGCAAGCAACATATGTACCAATCTATCCGAATTTACTAATCCCCTTTTTAGTAATCCCACGATTGGGAACTATTTTAGTTTTAGAGCTTTCTAAGAATTTAGATCTCATTAGCATGATCATCATCATGATTCTAAAAGCATTGCTTAAAACTATGGGTTATTTACATATTATAAAAATAGCACCATGTAGATAATTAAATGCCTTTAATAAATGAATATTTTATTAATAAATAAATAAGATTGTTTACAAAGTACGTGCTTTATCATCATACATGATTGGCTTGTATGCACACTATTATCAATCTCCCACTTGCACTAAAGCCAATCGCCATGGTATCTCATACCCATCTTCTCTAAGTGACGATCAAACTGCTGTTGTGTTAAAGCTTTAGTAAATAGATCTGCAATGTTGTCTTGAGAGTCTACACGCTCCAAGGTGACGTCTCCTCTTTCAATGATCTCCCTGATCAAGTGAAATCGCCGCAACACGTGTTTAGATTTTTGATGAGACCTTGGTTCCTTAGCCTGTGCAACTGCTCCTGTGTTGTCACAGTAAACGGGAACTTCTTTTCCAATGCTAGGAATCACACCAAGTTTAGTTATGAACTTCTTCATCCAAACAGCTTCCTTTGCAGCTTCACTTGTAGCTATATACTCTGCCTCTGTCACTGAATCAGCAACTGTTTGCTGCTTAGAACTCTTCCAACTCACTGCGCCTCCATTCAAGGTAAAAATATATCCCGAAATAGATTTACTGTCATCTTGGTCCGTTTGAAAACTTGAGTCAGTGAAGCCCTCGAGTTTTAATTCAAACCCACTGTAGACAAGAAAAATATCCTTAGTCCTTCTCAAGTATTTTAGGATATTCTTCACTGCCTTCCAGTGCTCTTCTCCTGGATTCGACTGGTATCTGCTCGTTACACTAAGTGCATGAGCAACATCCGGTCTAGTACATATCATACCGTACATGATAGATCCTATTACAGAAGCATAAGGGATCTTACTCATACGGGCTCTCTCCTCAGGTGTCTTTGGGGCCTGTTTCTTGGAGAGATGTATTCCATGGCTCATCGGCATGAGACCTCTTTTGGAATCTTCCATGCTAAATCTCTTTAGCATTACATCAATGTACGTTCCTTGGGATAAACCAAGCATCCTTTTAGATCTATCTCTATAGATATTTATCCCCAAAATATAGGATGCTTCTCCCAAGTTCTTCATGGAGAAGTGTTTAGATAACCAGATTTTAATTGATTGTAGCATAGGAATGTCATTCCCTATCAGTAATATATCATCAATATATAATACAAGGAATGAAACTGCGCTCCCACTGACCTTCTTGTACACACATGGTTCATCGTCGTTTTTGATAAAATCAAACTCTTTGATTGTCTCATCAAAACTAATGTTCCATCTACGAGAAGCTTGCTTCAATCCATAAATGGATCGTTGCAGCTTACAGACTTGATTTGTTCCAACCTTTGAAACAAATCCCTCTGGCTGTGTCATATACACATCCTCCTCAAGTTTCCCATTGAGGAAGGCCGTTTTCACGTCCATCTGCCAGATCTCATAGTCGTTATAAGCTGCAATCGCAAGCAAAATCCGAATGGACTTGAGCATAGCTACTGGTGAAAAGGTTTCATCATGGTCAACTCCTTGTCTTTGTTTGAAACCTTTTGCAACCAGTCGGGCCTTATAGGTCTCTACCTTGCCGTCCGCTCCAGTCTTTCTTTTAAAGACCCATTTACTCCCAATACGCTTAATGCCTTCAGGTGGTGAAACCAAAGTCCATACTTTGTTTTCATACATGGAGTCCATTTCGGATTTCATGGCTTCAAGCCATTTTCCTGAGTCTTTATTACTCATAGCCTGTTCGTAATTCAATGGATCATCATCATTCATGATGTGTTCCTCATCGTCATCCTCTATAACGAATCCATACCTCTCAGGTATCTTCGGTACTCTTCCAGATTTACGAACAGGGTGTGGTATAGTAGGTTCTTCTACTTGGTCAGGTACCTGACTTTGATCCGTGGTAATTTGTGGTTCTTGAACTTCTTCAAGATATATCTTACTCCCACTGACCCCTTTATGGATAAACTCCTTTTCCAAGAAGGCAGCATGTTTCGCAACAAACACCTTTTGATCAGTTGGATGATAGAAATAATACCTTAAAGTTTTTTTTAGGGTATCCCACAAATCTACACTTATTGGATTTAGTCTGTAGCTTATCATTTTCAAACTTTTTGACATAAGCTAGGCAACCCCAAGTCTTAAAATGCTTAAGATTTGGTTTCCTCCCCTTCCACATCTCATATGGAGTCTTTGGGGAGGATTTGGTAGGTACCTTATTAAGTAGGTATGCAACCATTTCTAGGGCATATCCCCAGAAAGAAATTGGAAGGTCGGTAAAACTCATCATGGATCGAACCATGTCCAACAGTGTTCGATTTCTCCTTCCAGATACTCCATTTAACTGTGGTGTACCTGGAGGAGTCCATTGTGAGATTATACCATTTTCTTTGAGATAATTGAGAAACTCACCACTTAAGTATTCTCCACCTCGATCTGATCGAAGTATCTTTATACTCTTGCCCGTTTGTTTCTCTACTTCACTTCTGAACTCTTTGAACTTTTCAAATGATTCTGACTTGTATTTCATTAAATACACATATCCAAATCTTGAGTGATCATCAGTGAAATTAATAAAATAAGAATACCCACCCCGTGCACTTGTAGTCATAGGTCCACAAACGTCTGTGTGAATCAATGCCAACAACTCTGTAACTCTTTCTCCTTTTCCACTAAAAGGAGATTTAGTCATTTTACCCATAAGACAAGATTCACAAGTTGGATATGATTCATAATCAGATAACTCAAGGAGCCCATCTTTATGCAACTTGGATAATCTTGTTTCATTGATATGACCGAGTCTACAGTGCCACATGTAGGTATAATTAATATCATCTCTTTTCCTTTTCTTAGTTTGTTCAATTTGAAAAATATTTTCTTGTAAATCAAGTGTATAAAGTCCATTTCGTAAATTTCCAACACCATATAAAACATCGTCTTTATAAATAGAACAACTATTGTTCTTTATAACAACGTTAAATCCTTCCATATCCAATACAGAAATTGAAATAATGTTTTTAATAATATTCGGAACATAATAACAATTATTAAGATAAATGGACTTGCCCGAAGGCATTGCTAAATAATAAGTTCCTACAGCTACCACTCGTAGGATCACCTCATCATTGTTTTGCTTTCTACTTCTGACCAGTCCCTTCACATTATTACATATGTGAGAACCACAGCCGGTATCTAATACCCAAGTAGAATTTTGACTTTCTGAAAAATTAATTTCAATCATGAACAAACCTTGATTGGAAGTCGAAGCTTCTCCAAGCTTCTTCTTTGCTAGAAACTTCTTGTAGTTCCTCTTCCAATGACCCGGCTCGTTGCAATGGAAGCACATTCCTTTGCTAGCTGGATCAGATTTCTTTTGTTCCTTTATGTTCACTTTGCCCTTGGTCATCCGAGATCGGAAGAGCTCCTTAGATATCTCATATCTAGCAGTCATACTTTGTTCACCATACAACTCCTTGAGGTGAATCAACATAGTAGGAGCATCCATGTTTTCGTGCTAACGCTGAAGCTCGTTATTCATGGATGCGAGCATGATGCATTGAGCCACAGATGCATCATCTTGCCACTTTACAATGGTGGCAATCTCTTCCTCAGAGGCTGTTTCTGGAACAGTTCCAGGGACAGTTGAGTTTAGGAAATAAGAAATCTTTTCAGCAGTGAGAACTATTCTCAGATTTCTTAGCCAGTCCGTATAATTCGGCCCGGTAAGCTTATTAGCATCAAGTATGCTTCGCAGTTAATTAGTGATTTTGACATTTTTAAAATTCTGCATGTGAAAAACAACATTTTAGCAAACATTCATTTTATTAATTTTGCATACCAAAATAAATTTAGGTCTTTATTTTAAATTGGTATCTCCCACTATTTTTATCAAACTATATTACCCTCACTTATATAGTTCGGCAACATCTAATTAAAGATTTGCTAGTGAGAATAAGGATCCCATTTCAAATGTATATAACCTTGTGGATAGCACAACAAGCGATATACAAATAAATAGGTAGACAACTCTTGTCAATTACATCACTATATAACTCCTTTTATTTTGTCTCTTAAATCATAATGGTCAAGTGTGTGCACATCCGAACGAAAATGATTTAAGTTAAGTCCAGCCTAGCACTTTCATAAATTCAAAAAAGAAAAATGTTCGTCCTTGTGGATAGCACAACAAGACTAGATTGTTCAATTTTCTTGATAAGCATCAAATGTGATTAATTAATATCTTAAATATGCAATACTCGCCTTGTGGATAGCACAACAAGCTCATATTAAATATTTAATACACTATTAATTTATCATGCTAGAAGGCGACGTTCGATATTCCAAATATCATTTGAACGCTTCGGACTTAATATTATTTCTTTGAGGGGTTTGTTATTATTTGTCTCATCTTGTTTAGCGCGCATGCACACACACACACACACACACACACACACACACACACACATATATATATATATATATATATATATATATATATATAAAATACGCGTCATTTTATTAAACATACGAAGCATGTTTGCATAAAATATAATATATATATAATATTTAGCATGCAATATAGAATACTATATTCTACCCGGATTGATTATGGACTTTTATTTTAGTTTGGTTCACTAGAGCCACCAAGTGAACCAAAAGGTCAAATCTAAGAGTGCAAGAATTTAAATTTAAATATAACTATTACATTTAAACTCGGGCTCCATACAAACGGGTCTTCACGCGCTCCTTGCTCATAGGTCTCCAATTTCTTCAAGATAATTCTAACTATTTCTATTACATTAAACTATTTAATTTAAATAGAAACCTTGATCAGCAGTCAAGGAGAAGTACATAGGAGGGAGATAGAATTTTACATCAAGAAAAAAAAATTTAGAAAAGACGAAGTACACAGACCCCATTTAATAAAACCCATTCATTCAAGCATTCAACTAAAATAAAATCCAATCACATTGGTCAAATAGTCCATAATCAATCCTTATTTATTATCATACATATCACCATATATATCAATAAATAAATATTCATCTCATGAACTAAAACATTCCATATATATATGAGTATCATTTAATGGGCAATTTTAAAATGCATGAAATCCAATTTCAAGATTAAAATAAACTCTTTATTTTAATTATAAAATTATTTAGAATATAATATATAAATATATCATATATATATATATATATATATATCATATATATATATATATATATTTGATATTACCGTATATATTATATATATTTATATAACGAATCAGGTTATATATATATATATATATATATATATATATATATATATATATATAATATAAATTCACATTTATTTTTTAAAAAGAAGTCACCTTCTTTTATTAAAAGAGTCCTACAGGTTTATTAAAAAAGTCCTTTCCTGATGGATCACCTTCTTTTTGGAGTAAGAAAGAGACAACACCTTTTCTTTGCAGAATTCAAGATTAGCACCCAAAAAAAAATTGTGATTCGTCCCAAAAAAAATGTCATTTTTTTTCTTAAAAAAAATAATTTTATACAATAAAATTATGCCCAATAAATTATTTTTAAATACATACCCATATGTATATGAAATCAAAAATAAATTAATAATTGCATAAAGGTTTGGCTCTGATGCCACTATTGGGTTTGTACGAAATCGTGATGCAATCAAATTGCAAAAATTAGCGGAAGCATGGTATATCAGAGTTTTAAAAAAATTTCTACAAAACCATTACCCGGATCATCCTTTATGCAAATTATTAATTTAAAACGATAAATAAGAAGTTATGAAATCATACCATTGTAGAACGAAGCTTCCACAGGTACGAGTTCAACACCTTATTCTTCGTGATCTCCTTGAATTTCCGGGCTAGATTCTTTCCTTTGATCAACGTTAGCCACCCAAGTATTTGGCCTCTAGAGGTGATCCACCAAGGAAGAGGAATTATCAAGAAGGAGGGTGTTTGGCTAAACTTTAGTTTTCTATCCTCTATAGAAAAGGAGTACTCTCCAACAATTGGAATTGTATCAACTGATATCTATTATAAGACTCCTCTTATATAGATATTGGTCAACCCTTCTAATCCTATTAGATATGGGATTTCTTTTAATTAATTAAACTTCTTTAATTAATTTAGGCTTCCCACCACATGGGGAATAATTAATTAAATTCATTTAATTAATTTGTCTCCTAATCTTATTAGGAATAAATGAGAGTACTAATATTAAATTAATTACTAAACTCCTTTAGAAATTAAAATAATAATAATTGTAATAATATTAATAAGACTCCTCTTATTAATTTATATTTAATATTTCAAAAATATTAAATAATAAACATTAAGCTATTTAATTTATTCTATCACTATAGATTAAATTAATTACACTTAATGCATTATTACGATTATGCCATTACCTTCTTAAATAATTATTTTTCCTTTTATGGTGTGACCCTTTAGGTTCTCTATATTAAACCGGTTGTGAATAAATCAATTAGAACAATTCTAATCTTATTAAAATAAATAAATTAAACTAATAATCTATTTAAATAAATAATATTTATTCTACAATAGGGATAAGCCTCCCTAGCGATCAACGACTTTTCAGATAATATAGATTTTAACATTAATCATAAAAGAACCTGTGAGTAAATAGTTACCATACAATTCAATCCTTCCACCATACAATGTCCCAATTAAATATAAGACATGAATTTACTGTCAAGTCTTATTTTATTTAATTATATGTATTTCGATTAGAAAATGCACAACTCCAAATAATGAAAATTAGAAACTCCTTTCTAATTTCATTTTACCTTGGCCAAGGATTCCTGGGTTGTCATTTAACGAATCACATAGGACATATCTCCTCTTTTACTAGAGGTGGTAGATTCTTTATTGATCATTCATTATCTCCATATGTAACTCATTATACCCAAGCATACCCTTTTATATACCCTAAAGGACTTTAAGGAATAAGTCAAAGTATAATTCATTACATACAAGATACTATGATGATCTCAAGTCCAAGGATCATTTATACTACTATCACATTAGGAATTCCTATGGACAGGCGAGTAAAACTCCATTAGGTATTCCATAGCGAGTCACGTTCAGTGAACTTATTCTCCAATAAGCACGTACATACTTTCTTTAGTGTCTCCACACAAATGATCATGAGATCAATCATCCTCATCCAATGAGCAAGCAACATATGTACCAATCTATCCGGATTTACTAATCCCATTTTTAGTAATCCCACGATTGGGAACTATTTTAGTTTTAGAGCTTTCTAAGAATTTAGATCTCATTAGCATGATCATCATCATGATTCTAAAAGCATTGCTTAAAACTATGGGTTATTTACATATTATAAAAACAGCACCATGTAGATAATTAAATGCCTTTAATAAATGAATATTTTATTAATAAATAAATAAGATTGTTTACAAAGTACGTGCTTTATCATCATACATGATTGGCTTGTATGCACACCTACAATCACATATATACTAATAAAAAAAATTAAATACACATCACACAAGATTTAAACATATTAATATTTACTTTTTATACTAATATTCCTGTTCAAAGTTTGGAATATTACAATCACCCCCTCTTATAAGAATTTCGTCCCAAAATTGAAATTACACCCTATGAAAACAACTATGAAAAATCTTCTCACATCTTATCCTCCAGTTCCCATGTAACTTCTTTAATATCATGATTCTTCCAGATTACCTTAACCGATGATATAACCTTATTTCTCATCACATGTTCTTTTCGATCAACTATCTCTACCGAAACTTCTACACACGATAAATCTTTCTCTATCTGAACAGGTTCATAGTTTATCACGTGCTTATAATCAGGTTTATACAGACGTAGCACAGACATATGAAACATATTATGGATGTGTCCTAACTTTGGGGGTAGGGCTACCTCATAGGCTACCTCACCTATTCTCCTTAGTACCTGAAATGTGCCAATGAATCTCGGGCTCAACTTTCTTTTACCAAAACGAATTTTGCCTTTCCAAGGAGACACTTTCAGAAACACATGACTCCCAACACTAAATTCTCTTAGTTGTATGTGTTGATCTGCATATTTCTTCTGTCGGTCTTGAGATGCTTGCAACCGTTGTCGTATAACTCGGATCTTCTCAGTGGTTTGTTGAACTAACTCAGATCCAAGCATTTGCCTTTCCCCAACTTCATTCCAGCATAAAGGTGTTCTACACTTCCTACTATACAAGGCTTCATACGGTGGCATTCCAATACTGGCATGATAACTATTGTTGTACGCAAACTCTACCAAAGTCAACTGATCCTCCCAACTCCCTTTAAAATCCATAATGCAGGTTCTCAACATATCCTCCAACGTCTGAATGGTTCTCTCACTTTGTCCATCGGTTTGCAAATGATATGTTGTACTCAACTTCAGCTAGGTTCCCAAGTGCGTCTGAAGACTCCTCTAAAAGTTTGAAGTAAACTGTGAATCTCTATCTGATACTATGGAAAAAAGAACTCCATGTCTAAAATAATCTCTTTTATATATAACTTTGCTAACTGATCGAGATTATAAGTAACCTTAATAGGTAAAAAATGGGTTGTCTTGGTGAGACGATTAACTATTACCCAAATAGCATTGTGGCCTTTTTGAGTGACAGGAAGTCCTACCACAAAGTCCATGGTGATGTGCTCTCACTTCCATTCAGGGATCGGTAGAGGTTGTAGTAATCCACTCGGTCTTTGATGCTCGGCTTTAACTCTTTGGCATGTGAGACACTTGCTTACCCATTCTGCTATCTCTCTTTTCATGTTCGACCACCAAAAATGCTGACTCAAATATTTATACATCTTAGTACTTCCTGGGTGCACAACAAACTTAGAGTTATGGGCTTTCGTTAGGATTTCATCGTTCAGTACCTGTACTGATTGAACCCAAACTCTATCCTCATACCTTAGTACTCCCTCTTTATCCAATCGAAACTTAATGTTATTCTCCTGAGTTATCTCGTCTTTATATTTCTGACATGCTTCATCCTTCTCTTGTATCTCCTTTATTTTATCCATTAAAGTTAAGGTTGTCTCTATCACAAATAGCTTTTGGTTAGAGTTAGTTGGAGCTCTTACTTCGATCTCGAGTTTTTTAAACTCTTTTATCAGTACCTCATTGTTTGTGATGATATTCAACCTCTCTTGATTCTTTCAGCTCAATGCATCGACAACTACATTGACTTTACAAGGATGATATAGGATCTCACAATCAAAGTCCTTGATTAACTCTAACAACCTTCTCTGTCTCATATTCAACTCCTGTGTAAAAATATACTTCAGACTTTTGTGATCTGTGTATATTTCACACTTTCCCCCATACAAATAATGTCCCCAAATCTTCAAAGCAAAAACTACTGCGGCTAATTCCAGATCGTGAGTAGGATATCTCTTCTCATAATCCTTAAGTTGTCGCGAAGAATAGGCGATCACCTTCCCATGTTGTATTAATACACATCCTAATCCCCTGTGTGAAGCATCACTATAAACCACAAGACCCCCAGTATCATATGGTAATGATAGTACTGGTGCCCTACTCAATAATTTCTTTAATTCTTGAAAACTTTCCTCACACTTGTCTAGTCCAAATGTACTTCACCATTTTTCGAGTTAAATTGGTTAGCGGGGTCGCTATTTTGGAAAAATCTTTTATAAAACGATGATAGTACCCGGCTAAACCAAGAAAACTACGAACTTCTGTTGGTGTTGTTGGTTGATCCTTTATCATAATTGTTTCTATCTTTGCCAGATCTACTGCCACCCCATTCTTATCAATTACGTGACCTAGGAACTGAACTTTTTCTAACCAAAACTCACACTTGGAAAATTTTGCGTAGAGTTGTTCCTTTCTTAATATCTCTAATACCTCTCTTAAGTGCTCCGCATGTTCCTCCCGTGTCTTAGAGTATATTAAGATATCATCAATAAACACCACCGCGAACTTATCCAAGCATGACTTAAACACTCGATTCATTAAATCCATAAAAGCTACTGGTGCGTTTGTTAATCCAAAGGACATCACAAGAAACTTATAACGTCCATTTCGTGTCCTAAACGTGGTCTTTAGCACATCTTCTTTTCTTACCTTCAGTTGATGATAACCCGATCGTAGATCAATTTTTGAAAAATGTTCGGCTCCTTTTAACTGATGAAACAAATCATCAATCCTAGGTAAGGGGTACTTATTCTTGATAGTCAACTTATTTAACTCCCGATAATTTATACATAATCTTAACGTCACATCCTTCTTCTTTACAAACAACATAGGTGCTCCCCATAGTGAAACACTAGGTTGTATGTACTTCTTGTCTAAAAGTTCTTGCAACTGAACATGCAACTCCTTCAATTCTACTGGTGCCATTCAATATGGTGTCTTTGAAACTGGTGCTGTACCAGGTGCAAGGTCAATCACAAACTCAATCTCTCTTTCAGGTGGAAGACCAGGTAGATCACTTGGAAACACGACCGAAAACTCATTTACTATAGGGATCTAATCTAACTTTCCCCCTTCTTTCCTCGTATCCACAACATAGGCTAAATACCCCGTACCACATTTTCGAAGCAATCTCTTAGCATGTATAACTGTTAAACACCGGACTTGCTTTGATGAACAATTACCATTGAACACTACCTTTGTTTTCAAAGATGAACTTAAACTTACTTGTTTCTGCTTACAATCAATTACTGCCTTATGCCTACCCAACCAATCCATACCCAAGTTTACATCAAACTCCCCTAGTTGTATAGGAATAAGGTTTATGGGTAACTTATGTCCTTGAATTTCTACACTACAATTCTTATGTAATGTATGAATAGGGATTATTTCTTTGTTAGCAATTTCTATGTTGAAAGGTACAACTAGAACTTCACATGGCATTTTTAATCTCTTAACAAAATTAACAGATACAAACGAACAAGAAGCACCAGAGTCGAACAACACATAAGCATTTACAACATCAATTGGTATAATACCTATCACCACGTTTTGTGCCGCCACAGCATCCCTCACTGTCATGTTAAAAGTTCTTACATTCGGACTGATTCTGAGCAACTCCTACAGCCACCGCTCTGGGGGTTATTGTTGAAATTCTGACCTCCTCCCACATTTGCCCTCTTGGGTTTTGGAAAAAATTAGACATATGACCCTCTGCCCCACAGTTGAAACATTTGACACCCTTGCTCTTCTCCTTCTTTTGTGGACACCAGTTGGAATAATGTCCATCTTCTCTGCAGGTATAACACTTTGTCCCTTTGAAATATCATTCTCGTTTGTGATTCTTTCCACATATCTGACAGCGCTCAATTCTTTGATTGTTGTTGTTGTTCCCTCCTTTGTTGGCATTGTTGCTAGGGTTATATCCTTCTTTTCCAGGGGATTTTGGAAAAGCTACCTCCCTTCTTCTCTTTTTGTTGTTGCTGCTGTTGTTGTTGTAACTCCCACTTGTGTTTTATTTTCCTGTGATAACCCTCTTCTCCTTATGGAACTATAATAAATCCTCTCATTCCTTCTCTGTTATAATGGCCTTTTCCAAGATCTCTGCAAAAGTCTTCACCTGAAATGCCGATATTCTGCTCCTAATTTGGGGTTTCAGCCCTCCTTCATATCTCATTATCTTTCTTACCTCGGTATCTACCTAATATGATGTGAACCTAGCCAACTCATTAAATTTGGCTGCGTATTGTGACACCGTCATCTTCCCTTGTTTCAATTCTAAGAATTAAACCTCCATACGATCCTGCATTGAAGTTGGAAAATAATTGGCAAAGAAAAACTCCTTAAACTTGTCCTAATTAGTAGTACCTTCTCCAGCTATCCCCTTGTTTGCTTCCCACCAGTGGTTAGCTTCCTCCTTTAAAAAGAAAGTGGTAAAATTCACTTTTTGGTCGTCATTCACCTTGGTTACTTTAAACATCTTCACCATCTCTGCAATCCAAGTCTAAGCCTTTATTGGCTCATCTGTTCCCCTGAATTTTGGTGGTCCCACTAGTTTAAAATCTTTAAACTGAGTTGTGGTTGGGTTATTGGGTGCAGCTGGTAATGCGTTGGCTTGCCTTCCTTGCAAAGCTCCCACCAGAATATTTACTAGAGTTTGGGTAGGGTCTGCCTCTGCTTGTTCTTCCTCAAGTTCTCCACGAGTTCTTCTTTTGGGTGCCATTTATCTAAATATAACAAATAACTAAGTATGAATACCAGTTCAATAATTAAATAACTCAGTTTGATAAACAAAAATTTGTATTTCACATTGCAAGTCTATATATACATATCTAGTGACTCATTCTAGCTCACTAGTTTTACACACGACAGAAAAGAAGCTACATAGCATAGCCGACTAGTGATTTATCCCTATCACTAGCTATATTATGAAATTCCCTTAATCTACAGTTCTTTCTTCTTTGTTGCTATCATTTTCTTTAGTTTCTCCACCATCTTCTCTAACTTTTGCAACCTTTCCTCTAGGTACTTGACCTCTTGAGCCACACTAGGTCCTGAACTGAAAGCCCTATTTCTCTACGCATGATGAGGAATTATCATATGGAATGGTACATCGTCTATGACCTATTCAAATATGATTAGCTGACGTTCATCTGACATCCTACAATCATATTTATAAAATAGATTATTATCTAAAAATCATAACTTAATACTTTATTTGTATTCTTATCTATTAACTTTCCTAACAACTTTCCCCCCTCTCGTAATAATTCTATTTGAGCTTATCTCCTATATCGTCTAAATACTTCCGAGGTTATAGCCTAAGGGTTTCCTACTAAGGTTTCTAACCTAAGGCTTTGATACCAAATTGTGACGCCCCAAATTCTCTACATTTCCTGTAGCAGATTTGGTGCTCACGTAAATATTCTATAAGACAATAACTTGTATAAATCCAAAATTCATAGTATCCCAATCAGTTAAGAGTTCTCGTTAGAACAATTATCAAATCTGGATACCCTCACTTGGATGTATAGATTTATGATCTTACAGATATTTCTTGCATATCACTAATTCTTATCTATCTGACATTCACAGTACAAATGATAAGATTGTTCTTGGAACTGAGGGGCAACCTCAGTGCTTACAGAACTCCCAATATCATTCAATACCCTCATTCAGATGTATAGTTCATATAGATATTGTACTTGTTACTATTCTCTATTAATAATGTAAAACTATTCAATTAATAAACTAACAACATAATAACATCCGGTTATATAAAGTTCAACCATTACATCAAAATATTAATAATTACAATGTAGTCTTACTACAACAAAACCATTATTATAGAGTTACTCTCTACGTACCCATAAGTATGATTGCTTGAACTTCCTGGTGTGTGAGATGCAGCTGCAAAGAAAAAGAATAATTGCAAAGATGAGCTTTAAAAGGCTCAGCAAGTTTTAAAGATTTATAATTGATACTCACACAATATTTGAATTGAAGGAACATATAGTTCAGAGTATTTTTTCATATATATACTGAGGTTTGATTTGCCAAACCCCACATATTACGAGTTTCTGTCAGTCATATAGACTTAGCAACCCGAGTTGATTTGTTCAACCAAACAATCTAGGAGTATGCATATCATCCTACTAATTTAACAAGGTCAGTGCTATAACTGCTTGTAATTGAAATCTAGGGTTAGTATTATAACTGCCAATAAATGTAAACCAGGGTCGGTGCTATGACTGCCAATAATTTCTGGACAAAACAATATCAGTATATATATATACCAAACAACATTGGTTTTTCTACAGTTTATGCTTTGATAGCAAATTAAACACATTTTACGCAAACAACAACTCATATGGTTTGGTTATGCTTGAACAATAAGTCATAACCTTATTTAAATCACAGATATTTTGAATAACTTTTATAACAAGTTCGTACGTATGTCAATATACAAGACTTACATTTAATATATAAATTAAATGAAGGTAGAAAACTTGCCTTTATCAAGATCGGCTACTTAAGCTATTTGAAAGTATACACGCAACATATATATGTTATAACAGTCATTAAAAATGATAATAATTAATTTCTAATTAAACTATTAGTGTCTGGGTTGATTTTGGTGTCCGTTTGGTGTTTTATCGCTTTATTGAATAGTTATTGAATTAGTTTTTCAATAAACTTTATTTAAAATTTTCAGTACCTTATTAGATGTTTTAGTTATTATTTATAATAATTTTCAAATTCTCAATTTAAAATGATTTTTAAATTATTAATATCATTTTTTAAATATTTAATAACCATTTAAAATGATTTTTAAATCAACAATATTATTTTTAAATAATTTTTTTTTTAATAATGATTTTTAAATCAATAATATCATTTTTAAATAATTTATTATTATTCACAATAATTTTTAAATCGTTAATATTATTTTTAAATACATTTATTATCAGTAATATTTAAATAAATTAAATATTAATAAAATTTTATGTCAAAATATTAAAATTTATTTATTATAATTAAAAATAATTTTTTAGAATTTTTTTATTAATTATTTAGTATTTATTTCTATTTATTGTAATTATTTTAATTAATTTTAATTTTCTATCCGTCGCTATAGGTGTTCTTGGTTGGGCCAAGAACACGCCGGTCAATGCTAAGGGTCTCCGTTTGACTCGGTCTGGCTGTCAATTCGATTGGTTTCTGGACAATCACTTGTGATGAAGTTGTAGTACTAGTGTAATACTATACACCTATGTTCATTTCACTACATAACAACATGTTTACAGGTTCCCATGGCCGGTCAAACCACCTAACCTAGACTGTTCTTGCAGTTATGGGTTGCCCAGAAACAAACGGTCAATGCCGGTCAACGCTTTCTCCAGCCTTATATCGAGTAGCCTAATCTTACTTTAGGTGTTATAGTGGTCGGGGATTGTAGTATAACTACCAGGGTACACGGTTAGAGCACTAACAGGGTCTGGATATCACCACCCAACAAGATCTAAGTCTCTAAACTACTTGTCAGACCGCTGCCTACAATTTTTGGGTTACCCAGAAATCGAATCTGGATGGTCAATGACTTTTGGCCCTTAATAATTTTCGATCCATGACTATTTCAGACTTGAAAATGCTCTAGTTGTGTAGTACTCGTGTGAAGGTATAATCTAACTAACAACTAACACCAAAACAAATTGACAAAGTGAGAGATCAAGGCGGTCAAACCACCTGTCAGACGTGTTCTTCAATCTTTCTGGGTTACCCAGAAAACGGCCAGTCAACGTCGGTCAACGGGTTTTGACACCTTATATCTTCGAATATATTATTCTGATTATCACTTTACCACTTCTAGGTTACTAACAACACTTCATATTATAACTACAAACTTTAAACACACCTAAACAACAAACATATAACGATCTACAAGCCCTAACATTCACTGTCAGTCCCTATTTTTCAATTTCAGCAATTTTTCTTAAATCTCCATTTTGATGCTTTTAAATGTTATAGATCCACGTTTTAGCAACCCATATCACTAAATAACTTACTAATTAACATCCTTAAATAATAACAACAACAATATAATTTTCAGAATTAAGATTCAAGCTAGGGTTAGGTTTTTATCCCTTTTTGAGCACTTTTGGTTCTTCTCTTTCTGATTCTGTTTCTGGATTGCTGAGTGTTGTTTGTGAGTCAGTTGGTTATGTATATTAAGTAGAAATTTAGTGGCCTTGTCTTCTTATAACCTAGCCTTATATGAAAACTCCATGTGGGGTGAAAAATCTAAGTTTCCTACTCTTTTGACAAGTAAGCCTATGTTATTAATTGAGTAGGTTGTGTTGTCAAGCAAATATGGTAAGGTTAGCATGGGGCAAATCTTTTGCTTGTTAAGCAAAATATTTGTTCATATCTCATTTTAAAAGAAAACAAATAACGGCATTTTGGTCATTTTACATGTACTAAGGGTATTTTGGTAATTTCCTACTTAAATCCAAGGGTAATTTAGTCATTTTATATTTTCTCTAGAAACTTAAAAACAACAATGAATAATTAGGTTTTGTTAATTTAGAATTAGGGTTTATAATTAAAATTAGGATTTTATAATTAGGGTTAGGGTTTCCTAATCCCTAATTAAGATTTTCTTACATTCTCTTTCAATTAAATCTTTAATACATCATATTAAATTAATATATGTATATAATCATAATCATATATAACATTATCAATGTATTATGCTATAATTCTCATGTATTATAACAATTAGGGTTAGGTTTCCTTATTTAGATTAAATCTTAAATTAGGTTTTACTTATAAAACCTTCCATATATATTTACGTAGTTATATCTTATGTGTTGATATATAATCACATATACTAATAATAAAATTAAATACACATCACACAAGATATAAACATATTAATATTTACTTTTTATATTAATATTCCTTTTCAAAGTTTGGAATATTACAACTTTCCCACCAAGTTTGTGACTCATGTGCTAGCACATACCCACTCATGACTCCACAAGTGTTATGGGTTGCCCCATGGGTTTAACCCATCCGTTAACCCATCGGTTCGACCTACGTGTTTAATTAATAAATTTAATTCAATTTGAATGTATTTACTTTGTATAAAATTCATATTATACGTCGTATTAATTCACGTATCCACTCCGTATTATACTCGTATAATAACTTGTATTATACTCGTATAATAACTTGTATTATATTCGTATTCATACCGTATAATAATCATTATTGTTATACCTAACCTATTTATTCTTAGGTTTTAATCTTTCTAACCCTTAGGGTTTTAAGTCCTCACGCGAAAACTTCATGAGCTATAACTGGAATATAATTAGACATTCTATCCCGTCTTGAAATCATATCATTACGCGTTTCTCGAAAATTCAAATATAATTCTCAAGCAGAAACGGATGAATAGTGATTTTACGGAAATTTCTCAAAAAAAAATTCATTTTCGTCTTGGAAAATCATATGATTTAATTCTAGCACATAGCTAGAATACTAACCATATTTGCATATTCTAGGTCATAAAACGACCTAGAAATAGCTTACTCACTTAAATAAACATTTAATATGATTTTATTCAAATAATCAAATAAAATTCATTTATATAAACTTTTAAATTTCTCGGGCGTTACAAATATGATCAACATGGGAAACAGAGAAGGATCCAAATACCTCTAATATGTTAAAGAGTCATCCCAAGTAAACAAAGATAGGCCGGACAATTGGGAATATTCAGAAAGGGAGTTCATGATAGAACAAGAAATCAAATCTATCAAAGAGCAGGTTGGTCAATTGGCAAAACTGGTAGTCTATCAACATCAGATAACGAGGCAATTGATAAATCAGGCCAACCAACAAGAATCAAATCTTTCGACGCCTGAAATTAGTCCCATTGCCATGAGGGATCATTACTGGTTCCACAAGCATAAACCCTGGGCCGACAAGGTTGCTAAGGAAGAGAAGTTCCGAGCTAACAGGAAGTTCGCCTTCAAAAAGAAATTTCACTCATTTGAACCAGCCCATGAAAGAAATTCTCCAAATATTGATGAACGAGGGGAAAGTCACAGAATTGTTACCCCCAGTGGACCCTCAATCCAGGAAGTTCAAACGTGATAGGATCTGTCAATATCATTCTAACACGCCTAGTCATGACACAAAGGATTGTTGGGGACTTCGTCATTTGATTCAAAATCTAATTGAAAGCGGTGAACTGCTGAAGGCAAACCAAGATTATGGCTATCCCGGTGAGGAAGTAATCTTTCTGCCTATGGCATGTAATCTGAAAGAAGTAGTAGCTGTCATTTCTTGTGAAAAGGATCTAGCCATAACACCCCTGATACTTCAAGGAAAATGGGCCCAAGAAGGAAAGAATCTTGTGAAATTGGCTGTGCCCGAGCCTCTAATATTGCCATTCAGACCGTAATATCCTGTAGTCAGCTTGAAGAAGTCCCATGGAACTATGAAAAAGATGAAGGATCAACATAAAACCACATTGCTATTATATCAAAGGAAAACCCGATGTTACTGCCTCAGCGAGTAATCAACTCAATTATTAAAGCCAAGGGAAGAGTGTCTGAGGAGGAAATTGAAGAATTCCTCAGCAAGATGGGGTATAATGAAGTCAAAGTGGTGCAAAGATTAAAAGAGGCACCTTGACAGATATCTATTTTGGATCTGGTCTTATCTTCAAAAGATCAACGCAAGATTCTAGTGAAAGTACTGGAAGAAGCACATCTGTCGAATACGGTAGATACTGAGAAGTTTCATCACGTGGTAGAGCACATCTTTAACAGTAATGTGATATCTTTCACTGACGATGATATACCAGTGGAAGGAATTGGTCATTTCAAGTCATTGCACATAGCAGTGATGTCCTCAGGATATGTGGTAGGAGGTGTGTTGATAGATGGAGGATCATCCCTGAACATCTGCCCCTACGACACATTGGAGAGAATGAAGATTAATCTGAACCGAATTCGAACTAGTCATGTAGTCATTCGGGCTTTTGATGGATCTCGCCGAGAGGCTGTGGGAGAGATCGAGCTTCCACTGGAGATTGGTCCCCATACTTTCTACGTATCCTTTCAGGTACTAAATATTACCACATAATACAATTTACTGTTGGGAAGATCGTAGATATATATAGCAATAGCAGTGTCGTCCACCCTTCATCAACAACTCAAATACATCATTAATAACAATCTGATAACTGTAAATGCCGAGCCAGAATATCCTATCTATATACAAAGCGATATGTCGGTAATATGTCTAGATGAAGGGGTTGAGCCTGTCAATTTTCAAGCTCTGGAAGTGAGCAACACTCAATAACTACTTATTGGGGCGCCAGCTTTAAAGCCAAAAGTTTCCACCGAAGTAATGACGGTCGGTCAGGAAATGGTATCCTTGGGTTTTCGCCCTGGAAAAGGGTTAGGGAAAAATCAGCAAGGAATCAGAAGTCCAGTGCAAATCCCTAGTCAGACATGAAAGGCTGGATTAGGCTATTCCTCTGGATCAAACCACCGGAATTCGCAAAAGCACCCAACGGTTCCTGCCTCCACCATCCTGTTACCAAACCTCACTGATGCAGAATTTGTGGTACCGATGAAGAAGATTCCTGCTGTTGTGTCAGGTATGCTAATTCCTCAGGTCAAACTGGAAAGTGAAAGAGAAGTCCCAAAGCCTGATGGGGAAAGTAAAAAAGGGAAGGAAAAGTTCCTACAGGGAGGACGAGACCCATTTGCAAACATGTATTTTCTGGTTCACACTGAGGGTATGAACGATAATATTCCAAATGATGACTATTCAAAAGATCAAGTCCTAATCCCCTGCATCAACAGGAATAAGGAGATCAGTTCAAAGAAAAGCACTGGCCATGATATGAATGTTGTCTTAGTCATCATTAAAGAGGAGACTGATAACATCAACTCCTTTATCCTCCTTGCTCATGAGGACTTGACTCTAGACAATTGGAGCAGCACTCCATGCCTCAGTCGAAAAGGGTAAAAAGGGCAGAAAGTCCATCTGCCCTGAAACATGGTTTTATTTATTGCTTATTTTTGTTGCACAGCGATATCAGTTAATTTTGTCATAATTTTTTCTAAATGCTTTGTATGATCAAACAATTTCATATATTAAAGTGAAAGCATTTTGTTTTCAGGACTCCAGAGTTGGATTTGTTTGGCCCTGCTGATGAGATGCCAAATTTTTACAGTGACTACAACTTTGATGTAGAACTGGACTTCGAGTTGATGGAGATTGATCAAGAGGAGATAGATGACTATGAGGTGCCCGAGGAGATCAAAGAATGGGTCAAAGATAAATCCAAACTAAACCTCGACCAAGCCAGCACTATCAATATCAGAATCTCAGAAAACCATAATGAAATCTAGATAGGCATGGACCTTACCCAAAACCAAAGAAAAGACCTGATTGAACTCTTAACTCAGTTCCAAGATGTGTTTGCATGTTCACATGAAGACATGATTGGTTTATCTACTGACATTGTCATTCATCGTCTGCCCATTAAAGATGGATTCAAGCCAGTCAAGCAGAAGCTCAGACGATTGAAACCTGAGTGGATTCTGAACATCAAAGAAGAAATTATCAAGTAATTCAAAGCCGGCATCATCATGGTGTCAACTTACCCTGAGTGGTTATCCCACATAGTTCCCGTACCCAAGTCCAGAGGGAAAGTACGAGTATGCGTGGATTACCAGGATTTGAACAAGGCTTATCTCAAGGACAACTTCCCAGTACCTTTTATCCATATACTAAGAGATAACACGACGCAGTATGACATGTATTCTTTTGTTGACTGTTTTGCCGGGTACCATTAAATCATGGTTGCTAAAGAGGACAGGGAGAAAACAGCCTTTATTACTCCCTAAGGATTCTTTTGTTATAGACATTTGTCTTTCGGCTTTATCAATGTCGGTGCCACATATCAACGAGTCATGATGGCCCTTTTTCATGACATGATGCACAAAGAAATAGAGGTCTATATGGATGACATACTCGTCAAATCTCGAAAGGAGGATGACCACATCAGCCATCTCAAAAAGCTTTTCAACAGGTTGCACAAGTATAACCTAAAGCTGAATCCGACCAAATGTGCTTTTGGTGTCAAATCAAGCAAGTTGTTGGTATTTTTAGTGAGCAACAGAGGCATTGAACTAGATCCCGCTAAGATTAAAGACATCACCGAGATGCCCGTTCCCCGAACAGAAAAGGAAATTCGGGGATTTTTGAGGAGAATCAATTTCATAAGCAGGTTCATATCTCAACTCACGGCAACTTGTGAACCCATCTTTAAACTGCCAAGGAAAAATTTCTCCATGAAGTGGAATGAATATTGTCAAAAAGCTTTCATTTGCATCAAGAAGCAGTTGATCGAAGCACCTGTCTTGGTACCCCCAAAAGATGAGGTTCCCCTATTTATATACCTGTCAGTCAATGCCAATGCCATGGGTTGCATGCTGGGGTAGAATGATGATAGAAGCAAGGAGAGAGCTATCTATTACCTTAGCAAAAGATTCAGTTGCGGCGAGCAGAAGTACACTTTGATTGAAACGACCTATTATACGTTAATGTGGGCCGCCATGGGGTTACAATATTATCTGTATGGGCACATGACCTATCTCATATCCCGTATAGATCCACTGAAGTACGTATTCAGCAAACACGTGTTGAATTGTTGATTGTCCAAATGGCAGTTGATCCTACAATAATTCGACATTATCTACGTGACTTAGAAGTCTGTCTAAGGTCAGGGAATGGCGGATCAATTGGCTGAAGCACAGTCAAGGGATTTTGAACTCTTGGAAACTTATTTCCCGGATGATGGGATAATGACAATTCAACAAATCCCTTAAGAAAATACAGTCCAGTATTAGGAAATGTATTTTGATGGAGCCGTGAACATGGAAGGTGCCGTAGCAGGGTCAGTTCTTATATCCCTTATAGGAGAACAGTATCCCGTGGCCATCAAGTTGCAGTTTGTCAACACCAACAAAACAACTGAGTATAATGGTTGTATAATGGGGTTGAAATTAGCACAATCCATAGGTATCAAATATTTACTAGTCTTTGGGGATTCTAAGTTGGTTATCAAACAAACCACCGGGGCATATCATACCAAAAAACTACATTTGCTGCCATATCATCGGTAAGTTATCAAGATGTCCATGGAGTTTAAAGAAATAACCTTCATCCACATCCCTCGAGCTAGGAATATCTTTGTTAATCCACATATCTGATAGGATAGGAATTCCCGACATCAAATTTGCAAGCAAAAAGGCCCCATCATATGGGAATTACATTAGAGAAATATCATATGAACTACCTCCTATCAAACAGCCTTGGTACTAAGATATAAAAGAATATCTGTGAGATGGATCTACGCCTACCGAGGCAAGTCAAGCTGAAAGAAAGCAGATTCATAAGATGGCTATAAATTCTATCTGAGCGGAGACGCACTCTATAAAAGGGATGCTAGAATAGGCCTTTTGAGATGCCTGGATAAGGATCAAGCCCAAAGACTGATGGATGAAGTCCACGGTGGAGTCTGTGGTTCACAATGAGCGATCCTTTAATTTCCAGGAAGATATTGAGAATATGGCATTACTGGATCTCTCTCAAAGCTGACTGTGATGATCACGTCAGAAGATGCTACCGATGCTAAGTCCATGGAAATGCCATCCATGCTCCTCTGAACGAACTGTACAACATGAGTTCGCCATAGCCCTTTTTAATGTGGGGAACGGACGTGATTGGGCCAATAGAACCCAAAGCCTGCAATGGTCATCAATTCATCTTCACCTTAATTGATTACTTCACCAAGTGGGTTGAAGCTCCATCTTTTCGCAAAGTAACCAAAGCGGTAATCATTAGTTTCATCTGAAACAATGTAATCTGTCGATATGGACAACCGAAGGTGATCGTATTAGACAATGCTAAGAATTTAAACAACCAGATGATGAGAGAATTATGCAGCAAGTTTCAAATCAAGAACCTCAATTCTGTCATCTATCATCTAAAGATGAATGGTGCTGTCGAAGCGGCCAACAAAAATATCAAGAAGATCATGAAAAAAATGTCTGCCAATCACAAAGGATGGCCTGACTTATTGCCTCTGACTCTACTAGCCTATAGAACGTCAATGCGTACTTCTACTGGGGCTAACCCCTACTCATTAGTCTATGGCCTGGAAGCGGTACTCCCCATAGAAGTAGAAATGGAGTCCTTAAGGGTGCTAATAGATGCTCAGATGGAAGAAGACCATTGGTTGCAAGAGCGATACCACCAGTTATCCTTGATAGATGAAAAAAGGGCTACAACCATATTTCACGGGCAATTATATGAACAAAGGATTGCTCGGTCATACAACAAGAAAGTTAGGCTCTGATAATTTAAAAAAAATGACTTGGTACTGAAGAAAGTCCTTGCCATTCAAGATGAAGCCAAAGGAAAGTTTGGCCCAAGTTAGGAAGGCCCTTTCATTGTCAAAGAAGTGTTGACAAGAGAAGCCATCAGATTGCAAGAAATGGATGGGAAAGAATTTCCCCAGATCATCAATTCAGACACCGTGAAGAGGTACTATGTCTGAACCACCTGCAAGCCATCATTATGGTCTTGTGAAAAAAAAATTAAATCAATTCAGGTTTTCACTAGAAGCCTGAACTACGAATGACCTGATCTCCCTCAACCTGGGAGTACGTAGGCAGCCATTTATGGTGCGGTCAAACCAAACAAAAAAATTAAAAAACCCCTCAAATCAAGCTCAAACCCAAAATATGGTAGTACGTAGGCAGCCATTTATGGTAGTACGTAGGCCAAGCCTGAACTACGAATGACCTGATCCCCCATCCATGGGAGTACGTAGGTAGCCATTTATGGTGTAGTCTAACCTTAAAAAATACAAACAAAACCCTATTAAAAACCATTCCCAAGACACCAAAACCCATATAAAACCCAAATATTATCAAGCCTCCCTGATCAACAGGTCTTTCTGAGGTACTCTTCGACATCTCAATGTCAATCCATCAAGGAAAAGCTCATGATATATCAAGACAGCAAGTCATGAAAAAAGTGGTAATCACTTAGCCATGACAATACATATCCAAAAGGGAAGTGAATCAAAATATATTTCTTTGCCATATAATATTATTTAATAAATACAATGTATCCTGTACATGACAAAAATGGTTGACCTAGTCTATATAGGAAAATAAAAGCTAGTCTATAAACCCGCTGATAAATGGGATAACAAGTACAACATAGCATCCCTCTCAGAAGATGGAGGTGCAACGGTAAGCTCATGTCCTATGGTCTCCATGCGAGCTAGAAGATCCATAGCCATCTGTATAGTGCTAATATGATCATGTATGAAGGCACTCATATCTGCAATGATGCTATGTGTATATGACCTATGTGCAGTACTATTAGCGATGTAAACATCCCGGGTAACTAGAGCCTCATCCCGCTCAATGAAAGAAGCATCCCGGGCAACTAGAGCCTCCTTTATCTCAACAAAAGCTGCATCCCGAGTATCTCGAGCATCATCCCTATCGATAAGAGCCGCATCCTTGCCAGAAAGGGTTGTCAACATCAGTGCTCTAGCCTGATCCCTCTCAAAGGTCATCCGAGCTAATGAATCTATAAGAAATAGATCCGCAAGAGTAGAAGTGCTCGGAGGGTCACTGACCAAAGCTGCTCCTTCATAGGCTCCTCCTCATCAAAATCAATACTAGGCTCTAAGTGAACAATCGCAACTGATGCAATATCTTCCTCCAACCTTGCAGAATACTCTAGAGAACGATCCAGATGACTAGTTGAAAAATCAGCCCTCTAGCGACGAGTCCAACAATCATAAATCTTGGTCAAATCAGCAGATGACAAAGATGAAGCTGATAGTCGCTGATCCAAAGCCCCCTCAAAGTAGTGAATATCCTAAAACTGATCAAACTGTCCCATGACAGCCAGTGGATGATATGTGGTCACCCTTTTTAAACCCACCAGGGGTAGATAATCCATGCCAACTGCATGAGTAATGAAGCTATAAGGGGAGCTGAGCCCTGAATAGGGCAAGATCACAAATGGATGCTCGATCGCCGTCAAAAAGGCCAACCATGATGCTGCATCTGTACACTCTGCTGGCTGAAAGGAGTAAGACATATCTATCTGATGAGTAAAACAGTACCCATGATGTCTAAAAATGCCAATAGGTCTCAAGTGTGTTATAAACCACACGTACAATAAAACGACACTACCCCTGAAAAATCCCATAGGATGGGTACGGTAGAATGTAGCCAACCTTAAGGTCTTTGCCAATATCATGGGCGGGATGGTACAAGCCTGTTTAAGAGCACGAACCACTATAATCAGGTCAATGTCCAAGTGGTCCATATACAGCGACATATAAAGGTAGGTTGTGACGCACATTAACATAATATCTACGCGTGCAATCTGCCAATCACCTGCAGTGATAATAAAATCTTTTAAATATCATGCATAGTTGTCTAATCCGCCAAATCGATCAATCAGGAAGTCCAAGGACACGACATTCTCCGAAGTAATCTCATCTGTGACGACTCTAAGCCTCAAACCAGTCATAGTCATGAACTATCGTCTCTTATCATTGAGGGCAATCCTAGCACATGGCCGATCCAATGCCAAACTGGTGATGCGCTCATACTCCTCCAACGTAGGAGTCAGCTCATGGATGCCAAATCTGAAACCCTATCGCTCGGGTGTCCATCAAGATAACATGTTGTCCACAAAGCATAGTGGGACCTGGAAAGCTAATATGGCCATAGAATGCCCCAACATCTGATCAACTGTCGCCCTGTCTGCGGGAGGCAAATTGTTATACCACGATCTCAAAGAGGATGCTATCAATGAAGGTGGCGTGTGCTCAATACGGCTAACGGTAGATAAAGATATATGTAGAACCGTATCATGAGACCATCCAGGGGTCAAAGCTAAACTCACCTATCTAAATGCATATCCATGACATAATGCATGCATCATGATAGATGATAATGATAAAGGATAATAGGATGCAATAGATAGGAAATATCATGCATTTTTAAATACACTGTCTACTAAAAGTATCATCTCTGTCTGCCACTAAAATGCAAAATAAAAAGTACATGGAAATGGGGCACACCCTCCCAATAACTAACAGAGGCCTATCAAAAGAGATAACGAGAAATGGGGCACATATGCCTAATATCTAACAGAGGCCTATCAAACAATGTAACGAGAAATCTATCAAAAGAAGTCTATGATATCTGCATCTAGACGATCAATCTGCTATAACTCCTCCAGAGTCACTGAATCTCGGCCAGAAGGCATGTCTGGTTGATAGAGGGGAGGATTCGCACCTGCATAACTACCAGAATATAGACCTCATGAGTGGCCAGCTCCAGAGCTGGAAGGATCAAACGAATCTGCCTATGAAGGATCCCTGCCAAGGTGCTTGATAAAAACTGTGCCCACTCCAACCAATGGGTTAAACCGTAAATCTGCTCCAAATGAGTAGGCTCTCGCAGGCAAGCTATCCAGTCGATCATCATAAAAGACCTAGAAACCATGTCTGCCATAAACTATGTGGAACGAGTCTGAGCCCCAATAGTGCGAGGACTCCACCAGCGTTAAAAAGCCTTTTGACCGTGAGGACCCTCTGATAGGGTGAGGCCATCTAAGCCTACCAAGGGAATATCTGTGACTGGCTGAGATAAGGGCCAATGATGCCTAACAAGAGGAGGTAATAAAATGCAGATCTATCATGTGACGCTCTTGATAGCGCGCTCTCCCAAATAGAGCTCCCAGCCTCCATCGATCAAAAGGGGAATCCGATGAGTGGCTAATGTAAACTCTAATCCAGTCAGGAATCCATCCTCAAATTTGACTGTTAGATAATCCGGGGTGTAGGGAACCCATGTGATAGAATCGGCAGTTAATAGCTCTAACTGCAAACGGGAATGGGTGAACCCCTCTACTACAGGGACCTCTGTTAAGGTAGAATAATGCCAACGCCGTCCCCGCATATATGTCTCCAAGCCCAAAGTAGTGGCCGGGCGTAGGCAAGGGAGCCTATCATATGCCCAAAACTGGAAGTGTAAAAAATTAAATGACCTCAGTGATAAAGATTGATAAACACAAATGAGGGAGATTAAAAGGTGAAAGAGAAATTACTCACTAGCAGGAAGGGATAAAAACCCAGCCAAGCCTTCATCACGCCATTAGAGCGTAGGCGCAACCCATGAAGAAAATAGACGAAGGTGTAGGTGCCCCAGTCAAATTCCCTGATGTGCTCCACATCTCGAGTAGCACTCACCAGAGCAAAAGAGACAGTTAAGGAGTTGTCTGCTATGAAACAACCCCTGATGATGACCAAGAATAGTCGCTGAAGAATGCAATCCCTAACCCTCTGATCATCAAGCAGAGGCTCAGTCAAAGCCCCACTCTAGGCATCCACACTCAAGGGCCCTAAACAGATAGTTCAACCCTTGATGGCCATCGCAGGAACTCCCAAAAGGGATCGAATGGCAGCAGGAGAAATGTCAGCCACCAAAGGCACTGGCTCACCTGTAAACTCTATCCTTGTGATGAACTGCCAATCCATCAGGGTCATCATAATCTCAAAGTCCAACAAGTGGAGAGACTTGGTCTGGTGGAACCAGCGCTCAGATAAAGTTCGCAGATAACCCCAAGGGCAACAACTGGGAGGAATAAAGAAAAAGGCCTCGAAACCCCATGTGTCGACGATGGCCTGATACTCCGGATGTAGAGTATGATACAAAGAATGGACGCTAAACCAGTTCCACCTGGGCTGAGTAAAGCTGGGAACCTGCATCAAATTGTAAATCTAGATTAAACCTTTTTCCTGAAATGGCAAAAGAAAGAAAGTCCAGAATAGAAGCTTTAGTCACCTCATTGGTATGAAGATAAATTGAAGGCTGGCGTCTCAAATCGTCCAAAAGCTCCAGAATCAGTACAACGATGGCTGGAAACTCCCTACGCAGAGCAGGAGCTGAAGCGGGATCCACAAAGGGAACATCCTCCTCATCGTCCACATCATTCGGCCTCTTAGCCTGGATCAGATGAATCACAAACTCAACTAACCAGCGAGGCTGTCGGGCTGGACGAGGCTGAGGGACATCAGAAGCTCTCCTCCGCCTCACACCTGCAGAGACCCTACTAGAATTGCCTGGTCTATCTGAATCCATAACCTGAACAAAATCTCCAAATCACCTCAGAAAGGGTGAGGTAAGCCTTAAACTTACTGCCTATTAGAATTAAATCATTATTTTATGCATATTCTAAGTCCTAAAGCTTGCATTAGTTAACAGACATCTCCAGTAGAGTCAAAATTGCATGTTCATTAAATGCTCAAGCTTTTGAATTTTTTTTGCCAGAGTTTCCTTTGTAAAATGGACTATCCGCCTACACATAGGCATGACTAGGTGGCCATTCAGTAGCACACCTACCCAAAATCATGAATATTTCACATATATGAATAACATCAAAATCAAACTCTCCATGGCAGCTAAATTACGATTTGTATTTTTAGTTGAAAATCCAGGCTCATTTATCCTCGAATAGGATGAGTAAACTGGCCAAAAAGGGCGCCAAATGACTGCCTCAAAAATTAGTTTTTTCACATCAAAACGTTCATCATGGTAAAACATACACATTTACTAATTCTGAAATTTTTTATCAAGTCATATAAGCATGCATATTCACTATATTATGTTTAGAAGCATTTTATATGAAATCTAACATTCTAACGGTCAAAACTTGAAAAGAAAGGATGTAAACATTATCGGGGTTGTGCAGAACGTTTATACGGTGACGAATTTTAAAAAAGCAGCCCGAACTCAGTAGATCTGAAGAATAATGTTTGGATTTTCTATATAGTTCAACTTGAAAATGACTTATGAAAGCCATGGGTGAACTAATATAGACCCGTAGGGAGCCACACCTCTACCTGTAGCAGCTGCAGGTAGACCTGCGGCACCCTAGGGTCCAGTTCGGTCCAATTGAAGTTAAGCGGAGTTCTCAGAAGCTAAAAAGTTAAATAAGGGAAAAAAGTGCTATGCGATTGAGCAGAACATGCCCGAAACCCTGATTCCTAGCGTCAAACTCCTGACGAAAGAAAATCTTCCTATAAGCCATTGGTATGAACCCTGATGTGGTATTCAGAATGCCGATGATGAAAATTGCTAAAAACTACCTCTGTTAAAACATCGGGAAAGTCCGACGTTGTGAATAGTGGGTGTTGAATGCTTTAAAGTATCCAGATTTGTCAAAGGGCATGACTTATCAGAAAGATACCTGCAACATCAAGATCAGGTAGGTCTGAATTTGCAAACCGTTAGCACAAACTCCAGTATAGCATCGGGAAAGATTCGATGATGAAAATCATTAAAAACTACTTCAACGAAGATCAGATTATCTGACATTGCAAATCGTTAGCGACAACTCCAGTATAGCATCGAGAAAGAACCGGTGATGAAAGCCATTGAGAACTATAACATCGAGATTGGATAGGTCTGACATTGTAAACCGTTGGTGATAACTCAAGTGTAGCATCGGGAAAGATTCGATGATGAAAATCGTGGAGAAAGTTTTCCCCAGGGAGGACCGATGATGGAATCTGTTATATAACTCTCCAATTTAAGCACCGAGAAGGTTCGGTGATTCCCCGGTTGTTGTAAACTACCATTCGAGTAGGCAACGAGGAGGTTCGGTGATGGTCCAACTCTGTAAACTACCGTTTGAGTAGGAATCAAATCAGTTCAATCGACCATTGTAAACTACCATTCGGGTATGCATCGAGGAGGTTCGATGATGGTCAAATCATGGTCAACCATTATTTGAGTAGATAGTGAGAATTCTATCCCTGACAGAAACGTCGGCATCGACCGGACAACAATTCAAACCGTTGGTGACAACCCGAACGTAACGTCAGGAAAAACCGAAGATGTAAACTGGTGTAAAGCTATCATCAGAATAGGCATCAGGAATCCCCAATGAGGTCACTCTTCATAACAGGAACATCCTCAGAGAAAGAAAAGTTAGAAAGAGTATCTGAAGACATAGAATGTTGGTGAAAACTCTAACGTCAATTTTAGAAATTGTCAATGGCATCAGCCAAATCTTCCCCATAGAGATCTTAAAAACATCTCTGCAACATGTCGTAGAATCGTTCTTGGTAGCACCGATGGACGTGGTAAACCATTGGCTTCAACCCAATGCATCATCGAGAAAGTCGGTGATGAAAGCTCTGTAAACTACCATTCGAGTAGGCATCGAGAAAGTTCATTGAGGAAAGCTTTGCAAACTATCGCTCGAGTAGGCATCAAGAGAGTTCAGTAAAAACCATTATGGATAACTCCATCCCTAGCAAAAGTGGCGGGAGCAGTTAGTGATGGGACACCGTGGTGGCTAACACTGCAAGAGCATATAACATTCATAACATAGCATATCATGCATTGTATTACATTTACATGTGTTATATTTTCCAGTATCTAGCAGTCTTTATCATGTTCATTCCATTGTATTGCATAAACATGATAAAGAGGGGCATCTGTAGACACTCAAAATTTTACATTCCTGTTACTAACCCAGCAGAAGGGTAAAACTGTCTTTTACCTTCCAGAGACAACCTTGGAAGTCCAAATCATCAAGTCAACCCTGGTAAAAACCCTGAGAGACCAAATTAAACACCGACGACAACCCCGGGAGATACAGTCAACCCCAACGACAACACTGGGAGATCCAATCAAACCCCGACGACAACACCGAAAGATATAGTCAGTCTAGACAGCTCCGGGAGACCAAGCCAACCTTCGGAGACGACCCCAAAGCATCAAATCCCAGAGAAAAACTTGGGATATCAAGTCAACCTTAGAGATAACCCTAAGGAAGAACAAAGTCGGCTTGGATCAAACCTCGGAGACAATCCCGAGAAACAGTCGAAAACCCTGCCAATCCAAGAGACAACCCTCGAAAGGGCAAAATGGTCATTTTACCAACTTTACATCAAATCAAGTCATTATCAAGCTAAATCAATGCCATGAAGGTCATGCAGAACCATAACATCAATCCCGAGTAAAAATAACACAAGACATCTTAACAGATGAACTACGAAGATCTAGTTATGGACATATCTTCTCAGATTTAGAAAAGGTCAAATCTCATGTCATTGTGTAGCTCTCAGAAAGGGCTTTCCGGAAAGGTATAGCATGCCTCAATCGGTCTCCCGATTTGAAAGTTATGAAGGTTTGAAGTAGACAACGCTCTAATCGGAGTACACGTACTTCGAGACAACAGGACCCACGGGACTAGGGCCCACTCGGGGAGCCACAGATAGACTAGTGGCCGTCGTGAGTAGACCCGCGGCCATCTGGTCTATAAATAAGACCCCCATCAGCTAAAAGAAAAAGAGAAAAAAAAGAAGAAAAAAAAGGAAATTTTGCCCATTTCGACTCTTAACCCTATTTATAGTGCTCCAAACTTTAATTTTATTCTTCCAATAAGTTGGTATACGTATATATACCAACATATCAAATTTTATCCGATGGAAATAGAGTTTTCAAGCGCTCCGAGTGGTTTAAAGTCTTTAGCGTTACACTGTAAAATTTCTTGCGATCTGAAGCTATTTACTGCTTTATCATGTATATATGAGCGTATATATATATTTATAGCTTCTGGTTTTGCCTGAATTTCAAATTTGTGGCCTTTCTAGCTTACTTTTATGTATATATAAGTACATATATATATATATATATACATTTTTAATTGCTTTTGTAACCTTGATTTCAAATTCGTGGCTTTTATCGATTTAATATATATATAATTATATATATATATATATATATATATATATTTATACTAACTTGTTTGGCCTGGATTGATAATTCGTGGCCTTTTCAGCTTTAATATATATATATATATATATAACTAACTATAGATATATATATATATTTATATTTAATTCAGTCATGCCTGGATTATATATCTGTGACTTTTTCGCTTTCATATATATATATATATATATATATATATAGTACTATATTTATATATTTATACCAACTCCGTTAGCCTGGATTGCTAATCTATGGCTTTTTCTCGCTTTAATATATATCTAATTGTATATATATATATATATATATATATATATATATATATTATTTAATGTGATTTAATATTTATTTTAACTGTTCATTTGATATGAATCTGTTTTAATGTAAAGATTGTAGACTAGATTCATCTAAATCTAGCCATTTCTAACTTTCAACCGGTTCAAAAGCTATCAAACTGGAATCGTTGAGCTAGAATGACTAAGATTTATTTAAATCTAGCTTTCTTTCTAGTTTTGTAAATATTAAAGTAACTACGCGACCCTAGATCCGTATCTAGAGGGAACGGGAAGCTTTGGCTACGCGCATGTAATGATTTAACTGATGAACCCTTTGTCTTGTGACGTCTAGATTTTAATTTTCCTTTTATGTCAATATCTGCACTGCGCAGGCTTTTTGGTAATATTCTGTGAGCCTAGGAATCACGGAATCTATGATTAATCACATGGATCTTGATCTGGTTCCCACGATGGACAACTTTGCACTGTAAATACAACCTGCCTGTCCTTTTGTAAATGTAAATCAGAGGGACCATAAAACGGTTATCCGAATTTAAGGTCTCAACCTAGTAAACTGTGGTTTGTAGTGCTAAGGTCACTTTGATGGCTTTCATTCCCATAAGGAGACCGACACTTGTATATATATTATTTGGTCGAGGATGCTTCGCATTCTGATAATAAAATCAAAATCAGCCGAAGGCAGAATAAAATGGAAGTATCAAAAGGCTTCAATTCTTATGCGAACGAAAGGGTTTGAAAACCATCTTTCAAAACATCATTTTCATATCTTTTCTAAAAATGGACTTTTCATTAAATCAAACCCTTCATATATAGGTCCAAAGAAACACAACACCACTTTCAAATCAAGCACGTAGGCCCAATTACTGCAAGCACACACACACACACACTGCAAATAAAAAAAATTGAAAAGACTGCGATAACCGTGTTTCACTGAAGTCGGGGGGTGCCTAACACCTTCCCCCCGCTTAATCAAGCCCCCGAACTCTATGAATCTCGGTTTCCAAGGCCAAGTGAAATAGAGTCCAGTAATTGGGCCTACTTGCAAACTTTTCAAATAAAACTCGGTTGAGTTGGTACAACCATTTCAAATATACCAACTGGTGACTCTGTAAAATCAAACTTTTCAAATCGTCGACATTGTATGTCGGCCTTTTCCTAAAAATTCACCCCTCAAATTAGGGAAAGGAGGAACTGCCAAAGATTTTTTCCAGACGTCGACATGAGTCACCTGCAAATCGCCATTCGGGTCCTGTGGAAAAAAAATAGCAACAATCAATCAAATTAAGTCTTTACAAAAGCCTGAACTACGAATGACCTAATCTCCCTCAACCACGGGAGTACATAGGCAACCATCTATGGTGCGGTCAAACCAAACAAAAGAATCTAAAAACCCCTCAAACCAAGCTTAAACCCAAATAAACACTTTTCAAACTGTTCAGGCTAAGCCTGAACTACGAATGACCTGATCTCCCTCAACTCGGGAGTACGAAGACAGCCATGTATGGTGCGATTTAACCTTCAAGAAAAAAATAACACTTTTTAAAAACCAGTCCCATGACACCAAACCTTAGATAAAACAAAAATACTAACAAACATCCCTGATCAACAGTCCCTTCTGAGATACTCTCCGACATCTCAATGTCAATCCATCAAGGAAAAGCTCATGATACATCAAGACAACAAGTCATGAAAAAAGTGGTAATCATTCAGCAATGACAAAACATATCCAAAAGGGAAGTGAATCAAAATATATTTCTCTGCCATATAATATTGTTTAATATATACAATATATCCTGTACATGACAAAAATGGCTGACCTAGTCTGTGCAGAAAAATTAAAGCTAGTCTATAAACCCGTTGATAAACGGGATAGCAAGTCCAACATGGCATCCCTCTCAGAAGATGGAGTGCATTTGTAAGATTTTGTCCTAAGGTCTCTATGCGATCTAGAAGATCCACAGCCATTTGCATAGTGCTACCATAATCATCTATCAATGCACTCATATATACAACAATGCTATGCGCGTAAGATATAAGTGTAGTACTATCAGCAATGTAAGCATCCCGGGTAGCTAGAGCCTCATCCTTCTCAACAAAAGAAGCATCCCGAGCAACTAGAGCCTCATCTCTCTCAACAAAAGCTACGTCCCGAGTGGGTCGAGCATTGTCTTTATCGATAAAAGCAGCATCCCTACCAGAAAAAGCTATCAACATTAGCGTTCTAGCCTGATCCCGCTCAAAGGTCATCCGAGCTAAAGAATCTATAAGAGATGGGTCCACAGCAGTGGAACTGCTCGGGGTGTCACTGACCAAAGCTGTTGTCAAACCAACAAATAGCTCATCCTCGGTGGGAGAATCAGGGTCCTCCATAGGCTCCTCCTCATCAGAATCAATACTTGGCTCTGAGTGAACAACCACGACCGATGCAATGACTGCCTCCAACCATGCAGAATACTCTAAAGAACAGCCTAGATGACTAGTCAAAAAATTAGCCCTCTCGCGACGAGTCCAATAATCATATGTTAGTTCCCGGAGGCACAATAGTAATCTAGAAGGGGGGTTGAATAGATATTTTTAAAATTTTCCTTTTCAAAAATAACTTATTAGATTTGTTAATTAAATAATTAATTAACCACAACGGAATATATGATTTGTTTGTTCACGTTAAGATAAAACATGTTTATAGTTCGATTAGCAGTTATTGTGACGCCCCCAAATCCAGGTACTTGAAACCCGAACTTGGTGCTACACGATATCATTTCTTTGAGCGGAATAATTATAATATAAATAAACAAACTTAATTTATATATCAGAGTTGTCTAATCCCAGGTACACGACCTTTAAACATTCATTACATGATAGATAATAAATAATATTGTCTTAATAAAGTCTAACTATTTCACACGATACCATAAAACTTATTCTTGCAACTTTCCTTTCCCTTTGTTTTTGCCAGAGCCTTCTGGTTGATCACGCTTAGCTGAAAATATTTAATTTAAAGCAAGAATGAGCATTTAATTACTCAGCAAGTAATAGCAGTTAATAAACTTTAGCTGGAAGAAATAAATATTTTCTTTGAGGTATACTTCTACAACGAATCAATAGTTGTGAAGTCTTTCGAAACATATCTTAATAACATATCAAATCGTTTAAAATTTTGAAACGACGTAGTGACTATAAATGTTGAGTGGTCCACAGACCATGAACTTTTATTTTTTATTTTCGAAAAGGTTTAAACAGAAATTCATCTGCAAACCGCTCTGGTCTTACGGACATGTAGGGTGATCAGCCCTGTTATTTCCTGTATTGATCAATACTATCTGTTTGAACGATAAATTCATTCACTCTGTTCTCCTTGGGCACATAAATCATTTCCCCATTTAAGGGTTGTTCATACTCAGTCTGGAGTCCTAACTAAACAATTCAGTTGGACGACTTTACCATAACCAATAGTATCTAACAGTACAATTCAAACCATGTCTAGCCGAGTTAAAAAGCTTAGACAGTCTTTAAATCCTAAACGTCTACCGAAGTTTAATAGTATGTAACAGAATTTGTCATATCAAAGAAGTTCTAGTTCAAGAGTTCTTGCATGAATACAATAGCTCATACAAGTGGGGACACTTGTATTACAACAGACAATAATGAGATAATAATAAGAAATAACTGAATCATGAATATCATAACAGATATGAATAATTGACAATAATTATTCATGAACATGCTTTGTATTTTGATAAACTTACGTTAAGTTGAAAACTAGCATTATATATACTTGTTTGCACGAATATCAATAAGAATTTGAGCAAAGAAACTTGCCTACAAAGATTCATTTCATACAGTACTTGCAACAGTTAGGATACTTGCTCAATATAAAATTTGAGTAGGGTTAAGGAACTTGCCTTGATAGCTGATTACTGCTACATAGTATAGCTTAAGCTGTTATCTTTAATACAAAGTCCTATCATCAATAAAATTATTCTTTTAATTAGAATAATACAACTTAACACATAATACTGCTTATTTGCAGTCATTATACAGTTTAAACACGTTGTCACATATTCATATCAGTCATTAAAACACATAAGAACGTATACCTAGTCAAACTATGTCAATTTGGTTTGAGTTCGGTATAGTTTCGGCATCCCGATTGCATTATCGGATAATTAACGACTTTATTTTAATGAAACTTTGTTCAAGAACTTAAATATTATATTAGATAATTTAATTATCATTTATAATATTTTTCCAAACATTAAAATCATTTATTATAATTTTTTTCAAACACTAATATCATTTTTAATGATTTAATTGTCAATTAATATCATTATCATTAATATTTAAATAATTTAAAATATTAATGATCTTCATGTCAACACTTTAAAAGTTATTTATTATAACCTAAAAATATTTTTAAAACCTTAATATTACCTTTAAATAATTTTTAAGACATTAAAATTATTTTTAAATAATTGCCATTAATATTAAAATATTAATGTATTTCATTTTCAAATATTAAAAGTTATTTATTAAAACCTAAAACATTTTTATTACATTTATTTCACCTTTGAATGATTTATAAAATATTTAAATCATTTTTAAATAATTTATTTAATATAATTATTAAATAACTTTATTATCATTAATATTAAAATATTAATGAAATTCTTATCCAAATATTATAAGTTATTTATTATAACTTAAAATACTTTTTAAAACTTTAATATCATTTTTAAATATTAAAATAATTTTTAATTAATTTATTTAATATAATAATTAAATAAATTTATTATCATTAATATTAAATTATTAATCATATTTATCTCAAAATATTAAAAGTCATTTATTATAACTTAAAATATTTTTTAATACTTTAATATTATTTAATATGATTTTTAATAAATAAAAATCATTTTTATCTAATTTATTTAATATAATTATTAAATAAAGTAAATATCATTAATATTTAATTAAATTAAAATATTAATGAAATTTATGTCAAAATATAAAAAATTAATTTTTTATAATTTTATGAATTTTTAATAATTAATTTCTATTTTTATTTATTTATTTTAATTAATATAATTAATTTTAATTTAAAACCGTTGCTAAAGGGCTATCGCGACGGAAAGTGTCGCCTTAGGTGTTCTTGAGCCTTCAAGAACACCCCTTAGATACTTACTTTGACCATCATTAATTCCGTGTTCAAGTTGTTGTCTGGGCTTGAAAGTGTACTAAATATATAGTATTGATGTAATACTACAAGCACCAATAGGTTCCATGGCTAAACTAAATCACAACTAGAAGTTATAAGCAATCAAAGTAGCTGTCAGAGGCTGTTCTTCATTTTCTGGGCAGCCCAAAAACGGCCGGTCAATGCCGGTCAACGCTTTTGGTGGCCTTATAACTTTCAATCAGTTAATATTTTTGATGATCTAGACGTCGGGCCTTGTATTATAACTACTAAGGTACACTAGTGAAGCACTTACATGACTAGATATCAACACATAAAGAGATCTAATTTTTTCAAAAAATGGTCAGACGCTGCCTGAGAAATTCTGGGTTACCCAGAATTCTCAAAGTTGCGAGCAGCCTAGTTTGACCCCTTATAATTTCCGGTAGGTTAATCTTTAAGGCTTGAGGGTGTTCTGGGCTTGTAGTCCTCATGTCAGAGTACAAGCTAAACACAATTTAATGCTTAAAAAAACTAACAGCTAAGAGATCAAAGCGGTCAAAATAGCGGCCGGGCAGTGTTCTTCAGTTTTTTAGGTTATCCAGAAAATTCAAAGTCATGCTCGGTCAACGGGTTTTGACCGTGAATAACTTTCAATCTACACATGCTATGATCATGATTCCACTTTAAGCATACTAACAACATGGCATAGAACACATATCAACACTTAAACATGACATATGATGAACAGGGTGAGGTCTATAAGCCCTGACTTTGACTGCTAGAAAACATTTTTAAGTTTTTTCAATTTTCAAAAATTCATGATTTCAAGCCTTTTGATGCATTGAAAGTGTTGTTTCTCAACCCCGATCATCAATACCCATATCATAGAACATATTCTAACACTTAAACATAACATCTAACGAAAAACTAAATATCTAGCATAAGTTAGGTTTTATACCTTTCTTGAGCAAATTTTTGATTTCTGGCCTTGATATGTTATAGGTTAGTGTATGAGATGTTTATTGTTGGATAGTGTGAACAAGTTAGAGAGAAAATTTCGTGGGTTTTAGAGAGAGAAAGGGACTTGGCTTGTTTGTAAGAAATTAATTGTAATTTCTTTTACTTTATCTCTCTTTTGCAATCCTATCCATTTGATTCAATGAATCTGAGCTTGCTAGGTGTCATGTATTGGCAGATAAAATAAGATTTGAGCATGTGGTGATATCTTACCATATATCTTGTAAAGATTTGCAAGTAAGCTAATAAAACAAAACCAAAATTAATTATTTTTGTAATTAATAAATCCCTTCAAGGGTATTTTTGTCCATGACACTTGAATCTAGGGTTTAACCCTTAGGTTTTAAGCCTTAGAGTTTGCCAAATAATTCCTAGGGTTTGGAAAATTAATTAGGAATTAAATAAAAATAAAATTATAACACACTAATTTAATAATTAGGATTTTTAATAAAGTTAGGGTTTTTTTTTGATAAAATTAGGGTTCCTAAATTTATGAATTAGGGTTTTCAATTAGTATCATTAATCACATAATATACATACTTTCATTTAAATACCAACATATTTAATTACTATGTTTAATATTTAAACAAAATAAATAAATAAATTCTTAATATATATTCATATAATTATGTTAATTATCATAATTATATATATAATTCATAATCATATCTTGTATTAACATACTTACATATATTTGGAGACAAATATAATTAATAATTATATTTAATATCCAAATTTCTTAAGAAAATAATTTCTTATTATTCACCACATAAATAAACTTTTATTTTAAATATAATTATATAATAATTGTATAAATTCTGAAATTTCATAACATAGATCAAAATTAGGGTTTTGATCTATAATGACACTTTACCTAATATATCTCATTATTAATTAAGTTAAAATAATTAACTTAATTAATCTTGATTAGTTCATATAATAAAATAGTTATTATAATAATTCTAGAAATTATTTCATATATTATTTAAATAATATATTAATAATATTTTCAAGGAAAAATAAATAGTAAAATATTTTTACTGCAAAATTAATTTATTATAATAATATAATTTATAATAATTAACAATTCCTTTCTTGAAAAATTTATTTTAAATTATATATGCAATAATTAAATATATATTTATCACATATTCACATATACTTTACCTTACACATATTCCCACCTTTATTTTGATAGAAATAAAAAAAAATTATACGTAAAATTTCTTATTTTATTATATAAAAATATTGGGTTATTACATTCACCCTCCTTTATAAGGATTCCGTCCCCGGAATCACCGTTTTAAAACTTATACACACAAAGGTAAATAATATAAATATTCATTACAAGTAGATCTCAATCTGATTCGGTTGAACTGATCTTTAACTATTCAGCATAATGCTTGTCTATCTGATTAAACGGAAATTTGATTTCTAAAAGAACTCAAATTCCTCCTTCAAAATTTCTTAATAAAACGATTTACTATATATAAGAAAATCAAATATAAGAAAATAAAATTTATTCGAATAATACCTGGAAATCCATCCCCGGCTGCTACCGTATCTTGAACCGTCATATTGAAGGTCCTTGCAGTTGGCTTGTTTGTCGGAGTTGGATACATGATCGCCATCTTTTCACTGCTTTTTCCAGCATTCGTATTTCCACCGTCAGCATTTCTTTTCGGACAATTCTTTGCCATATGATTAGTTGATCCGCAGATGAAACAACCACTATTCTTTCTTGGATTGGGGCAATTAGGAGAGATGTGTCCCTCCTGTCCGCACTTGTAGCACACAAACTTTCCCTTGAGACACTCACCTGAGTGACTCTTCCCACAATTTCTACATGGTTCCACCTTCTTCCTTATTCCTCCTTGACTATTTCCAGTATTTCCTGAACTTGTCCACTTTCTTTTTCCACTTACACTTCCACTGTTTCCTTCAACCTTAATTTTTCCTTCAATCCTACCCCTATTCTTCTTTTCCTTGTTGTAGAGACTCATGGCCTCACTTCCTCCTTCGGCAATGATAGCCTTATCCAATAATGTTCCAAAAGAGTTAATCTGCAGCACTGCAACCTTATTATAAATCCAAGGCTTTAGGCCATGTTCGAACCTTCGTGCCTTCTTTGCTTCAGTATTCACTTGTTGTGGAGCAAACCTAGCTAATTCATTAAACTTTGCGGCGTATTCTGAGACGGTCATATTTTCTGGTTTCAATTCTAGAAATTTAACCTCCATCCTATCCTGCATACTGGATGAGAAGTAATTCTCGTTGAACAGTTCTTTGAACCTTGTCTATGTTACCACTTCTGCTCCGGCTCGAGTTTGGTTTGCCTCCCACCAGAAGTTCGCTTCCCCTTTTAACATATAGGTAGCAAAAGCTGTCTTTTGCTCCTCCGCTACCCTAGCAATAACGAACGCTTTTTCTATTTCCTTTACCCAAGTTTGGGCTTCTATAGGGTCAGTAGTTCCTTCGAATTCAGGCGGTCCTACTGTCTTGAAATCTTTGAAGTTCGCCAATTGATTCCCTGGAGGATTTCCTGCGGCTGGTGCTCGATTTTGCATGGCTTGTGCCAACATATTCGCAAAATCTTGCATAGGGTTTGCCTGACCTCCTGCATTGTTAACAAAGTCTTCCACCCTTCGAGTTCGTGGTTCTCTTCTTGGCGGCATTATCTGGTTAAACAAAATCTTAAAGTTATTATCTTATCATTCATATACCATTTTTAATGGTATCATAAAAGATAGAATAGAAAATTCTAAATTTAGACCAATTTAGCTTGCTGGATTTCCAAATTCAGCTTGCTGAATTAACAAATTATCATTGAATCAACATACCATCTTGACATATAATAATATCATAACATTTATATTCATATTCAAATAGTACATAGTACTTTTTCTTACATAATACAGACTTCCATAGTCAGTTACTATCCCTTAATGACAATAAAATTTGGGATTCATCATAATACTTGTGCAAACGTAATACATTTCAGAACTATACATACCATACATGATCCTATTCTACTTATTCTATTCATTCCATACGCCTTCCCTAGATCCTGGACAAGCCGTTGCCTGATGACCTATCAATCCACATACAAAACATACGCATTGCTTCGGATCAGGGCAATGAGATGAGATATGTCCTTCACGTCCACAATTATAGCATACATTCTGTCCTTTCATAGATACCCCTTCATGTTTCTGATTACAGTTCGCACACGTTCCTATTTTCTTGAAGTTCCCTTGATTAAAATCAAAATTTCCTAAATCACAATCATTCATTTTTCTTTTCCCTTTCTGGCTTGGAGCTGCACACAATTTGCTGCATTTGGCTCCCATCTGTTCAATTTGAACCTTCAGCTTATCTTGTTCTTCCATTATTTCAATTAACGCCTTTTGCAACTGGCTATTTAGTAGCCTTTCCACTTCCAACAACCTTTCCAAACATAATAGCTTGTTCTTTAGATTCTCCACTTTCGTTGATGCTTGGCCAGCTCCAACCTCAGTGTCTGAATCACTATCTGTCAATAACACCATTTCTGGTTCTGGTTTTATGTTTTCCAAAATGATTATATCATCTTGGTTGCTTTCAGGCGGAGTGATTTGCTCCTTCTTTACGACATGAGAGTCTTCTAATCCTTTCCTTCCTAACATCTATACACAAATTGTCTTGATTAGTACATAATATATACACATAACAAACAATAGTTTATATAAGTTACTTTTATTTTATTTTACAATGGATTTCTTTAATTCATCTTCTTTAAACTCTATTTGAGTTATTTATTTTTCAACGCTTCTATCTAGCTTAAGGTTATAGCTTAAGGTATTCCCCACCTATGGTTTCTAACCTAAAGCTCTGATACCAACCTGTGACGCCCCCAAATCCAGGTACTTGAAACCCTAACTTGGTGCTACACGATATCATTTCTTTGAGCGGAATAATTATAATATAAATAAACAAACTTAATTTACATATCAGAGTTGTCTAATCCCAGGTACACGACCTTTAAACATTCATTACATGATAGATAATAAATAATATTGTCTTAATAAAGTCTAACTATTTCACACGATACCATAAAACTTATTCTTGCTGCTTTTCTTTCCCTTTGTTTTTGCCAGAGCCTTCTAGTTGATCACGCTTAGCAGAAAACATTTAATTTAAAGTAAGAATGAGCATTTAATTGCTCAACAAGTAATAGCAGTTAATAAACTTTAGCTGGAAGAAATAAATATTTTCTTTGAGGTATACTTCTACAACGAATCAATAGTTGTGAAGTCTTTCGAAACATATCAAATCATTTAAAATTTTAAAACGACGTAGTGACTATAAATGCTGAGTGGTCCATAGACCATGAACTTTTATTTTTCATTTTCGAAAAGGTTTAAACAGAAATTCATCTGCAAACCGCTCTGGTCTTACGGACATGTAGGGTGATCAGCCCTGTTATGTCCTGTATTGATCAATACTATCTGTTTGAACGATAAATTCATTCACTCTATTCACCTTGGGCACATAAATCATTTCCCCATTTAAGGGTTGTTCATACTCAGTCTGGAGTCCTAACTAAACAATTCAGTTGGACGACTTTACCATAACCAATAGTATCCAACAGTACAATTCAAACCATGTCTAGCCGAGTCAAATAGCTTAGACAGTCTTTAAACCCTAAACGTCTACCGAAGTTTAATAGTATGTAATAAAATTTGTCATATCAAAGAAGTTCTAGTTCAAGAGTTCTTGCATGAATATAATAGCTCATACAAGTGGGGACACTTGTATTACAACAGACAATAATGAGATAATAATAAGAAATAACTGAATCATGAATATCATAACGGATATGAATAATTGACAATAATTATTCATGAACATGCTTTGTATTTTGATAAACTTACGTTAAGTTGAAAACTAGCATTATATATACTTGTTTGCACGAATATCAATAAGAATTTGAGTAAAGAAACTTGCCTACAAAGATTCATTTCATATAGTACTTGCAACAGTTAGGATACTTGCTCAATATAAAATTTGAGTAGGGTTAAGGAACTTGCCTTGATAGCTGATTACTGCAACGTAATATATCTTAAGTTGTTATCTTTAATACAAAATCCTATCATCAATAGAATTATTCTTTTAATTAGAATAATACAACTTAACACAGAATACTGCTTATTTGCAGTCATTATACAGCTTAAACACGTTGTCACATATTCATATCAGTCATTAAAACACATAAGAACGTATACCTAGTCAAACTATGTCAATTTGGTTTGAGTTCGGTATAGTTTCGGCATCCCGATTGCATTATCGGATAATTAACGACTTTATTTTTAATGAAACTTTGTTCAAGAACTTAAATATTATACTAGATAATTTAATTATCATTTATAATATTTTTTTAAACATTAAAATCATTTATTATAAATTTTTTCAAACACTAATATCATTTTCAATGATTTAATTGTCAATTAATATCATTATCATTAATATTTAAATAATTTAAAATATTAATGATCTTCATGTTAACACTTTAAAAGTTATTTATTATAACCTAAAAATATTTTTAAAACCTTAATATTACCTTTAAATACATTTTAAGACATTAAAATCATTTTTAAATAATTACCATTAATATTAAAATATTAATGTATTTCATTTCCAAATATTAAAAGTTATTTATTAAAACCTAAAATATTTTTATTACATTTATTTCACCTTTAAATGATTTATAAAATATTTAAATCATTTTTAAATAATTTATTTAATATAATTATTAAATAACTTTGTCATCATTAATATTAAAATATTAATAAAATTCTTATCCAAATATTATAAGTTATTTATTATAACTTAAAATACTTTTTAAAACTTTAATATCATTTTTAAATATTAAAATCATTTTTAATTAATTTATTTAATATAATAATTAAATAAATTTATTATCATTAATATTAAATTATTAATCATATTTATCTCAAAATATTAAAAGTCATTTATTATAACTTAAAATATTTTCTAATACTTTAATATTATTAAATATGATTTTTAATAAATAAAAACCATTTTTATCTAATTTATTTAATATAATTATTAAATAAAGTAAATATCATTAATATTTAATTAAATTAAAATATTAATGAAATTTATGTCAAAATATAAAAAATTAATTTTTTATAATTTAAAATAATTTTATGAATTTTTAATAATTAATTTCTATATTTTTCTATTTATTTTAATTAATATAATTAATTTTAATTTAAAACCGTCGCTAAAGGGCTATCGCGACGGAAAGTGTCGCCTTAGGTGTTCTTGAGCCTTCAGGAACACCCCTTAGGTACTTACTTTGACCATTATTAATTATGTGTTCAAGTTGTTTTCTGGGCTTGAAAGTGTACTAATTATGTAGTATTGATGTAATACTACAAGCACCAACAGGTTTCATGGCTAAAATACATCACAACTAGAAGTTATAAGCAATCAAAGTAGCTGTCAGAGGCTGTTCTTCATTTTCTGGGCAGCCCAGAAACGGCCGGTCAATGCCGGTCAACGCTTTTAGTGGCCTTATAACTTTCAATCAGTTAATATTTTTGATGATCTAGATGTCGGGCCTTGTATTATAACTACCAAGGTACACTAGTGATGCACTTACATGATCTAGATATCAACACATAAAGAGATCTAATTTTTTTCAAAAAGTGGTCAGACGCTGCCTGAGAAATTCTGGGTTACCCAGAATTCTCAAAGTAGCGAGCAGCCTAGTTTGACCCCTTATAATTTCGGTAGGTTAATCTTTAAGGCTTGAGGGTGCTCTGGGCTTGTAGTCCTCATGTCAGAGTACAAGCTAAACACAATTTAACGCTTAAAAAAACTAACAGCTAAGAGATCAAAGCGATCAAAGTAGCGGCCGGGAAGTGTTCTTCAGTTTTCTGGGTTATCCAGAAAACTCAAAGCCATGCTCGGTTAACGGGTTTTGACCGTGAATAACTTTCAATCTACACATGTTATGATCATGATTCCACTTTAAGCATACTAACAACATGGCATAGAACACATATCAACACTTAAACATGACATATGATGAACAGGGTGAGATCTATAGGCCCTGACTTTGACTGCTAAAAAACATTTTTAAGTTTTTTTAATTTTCAAAAATTCATGATTTCGAGCCTTTTGATGCATTGAAAGTATTGTTTCTCAACCCAGATCATCAATACCCATATCATAGAACATATTCTAATACTTAAACATAACATTTAACGAAAAACTAAAGATCTAGCATGAGTTAGGATTTTATACCTTTCTTGAGCAAAATTTTAATTTCTGGCCTTGATCTGTTATGGGTTAGTGTATGGGATGTTATTGTTTGATAGTGTGAACAAGTTAGAGAGAAAATTTTGTAGGTCTTAGAGAGAGAAAGGGACTTGGCTTGTTTGTAAGAAATTAATTGTAATTTTTTTTACTTTCTCTCTCTTTTGCAATCCTATCCATTTGATTCAATGAATCTGAGCTTGCTAGGTGTCATGTATTGGCTGATAAAATAAGATTTGAGCATGTGATGATATCTTACCATATATCTTGTAAAGATTTGCAAGTAAGCTAATAAAACAAAATCAAAATTAATTATTTTTGTAATTAATAAATCCCTTCAAGGGTATTTTTGTCCATGACACTTGAATCTAGGGTTTAACCCTTAGGTTTTAACCCTTAGAGTTTGCTAAATAATTCTTAGGGTTTGAAAAATTAATTATGAATTAAATAAAAATAAAATTATAACACACTAATTTAATAATTAGGATTTTTAATAAAATTAGGGTTTTTTTTTTATAAAGTTAGGGTTCCCAAATTTATGATTTAGGGCTTCCAATTAGTATCATTAATCACATAATATACATACTTTCATTTAAATACCAACATATTTAATTACTATGTTTAATATTTAAACAAAATAAATAAATAAATTCTTATTATATATTCATATAATTATGTTAATTATCATAATTATATATATAATTCATAATCATATCTTGTATTAACATACTTACATATATTTGGAGACAAATATAATTAATAATTATATTTAATATCCAAATTCCTTAAGAAAATAATTTTTTATTATTCACCATAAAATATACTTTCATTTGAAATATAATTATATAATAATTGTATATATTCTGAAATTTCATAACATAGATCAAAATTAGGGTTTTGATCTATAATGACACTTTACCTAATATATCCCATTATTAATTAAGTTAAAATAATTAACTTAATTAATCTTGATTAATTCATATAATAAAATAATTATTATAATAATTCTAGAAATCATTTCATATATTATTTAAATAATATATTAATCATATTTTCAAGGAAAAATAAATAGTAAAATATTTTTACTACAAAATTAATTTATTATAATAATATAATTTATAATAATTAACAATTCCTTTCTTGAAAAATTTATTTAAAATTATATTTGCAATGATTAAATATATATTTCTCACATATTCACATATACTTTACCTTACACATATTCCCACCTTTATTTTGATAGAAATAAAAAAAAATTATACGTAAAATTTCTTATTTAATTATATAAAAATATTGGGTTATTACAGTTATGGCATATATGAATAACAGAATATAAGTGACACAGTTATTTTAAGTGGTTCAGAGCACTCAAGACTCCTAATCCATTCTTCTACTCCACGAGTAGGAAATCCACTAAGGATATCGATACAACTTTGAATCACTGAGATTCCTTCAAGACCAGCAGTCTTGGAACTTCTAGTTCACTAAGAACTCTTTACGTCCAGCAGACTTGGCACTTCTAGTTCACTTAGAACTCTTTAAGCCCAGCAGACTTGGAATACACTGTAATGAGAGTTTAGTTCTTTGGTGTGCTACTCAGTTGCCGTTAATCATAAGTTCTAAAGAACTGAGTAGCGAAGCAAGCTATTCTTTCTGGATTGTAGAGTTTGGCTTTGAGTGTTCTTGAGCTTTGTACGTTCTTGCTTGCTTACTTGCTTAGTCTGAAATCTTTAATCTGTTTTTCTTATGTAGGAGCTTTTGAAATCTTCCCTTTGAAAGGCTTCTATTTGAGCATTTAACGTTCCAGAAGTTCTAAGCCCTTGATGTTGACTTTCTAGGAATATGGTGCACTGCTGTCTGACTCGCCTGAGACTGCAGATTGCTTTCTCACCTAACACCTGAAAAGGTGCTTTTAGCAGACAGAAAGTAGTCACCTTATCTTTTTCCACACGTTTCTTTGATTCAAACTAAGGATAAGTGTTGGAGCATTGGGATTCCCAAAATGTCAACGTTCATATGCCATTCTTCATTTGTGAGACATCCTCTTTCATCAGATATGCAAATCTTGATACTTCTGATGCTAACTGAAGAAGCACCACGATCGTTGTCTTCATACCACGATCGTTGTGTGTTGGTGTGTTTGCAAGCGATTCAGTCTTGATCGTAGAGCATTCTATGATTCTTCTTAAGCTTTAACTGACTACGATCTTTACTTACAGTAACTTGCAGACGCCACGTTTCTGAGAGAAGACTGCGATTCTTGACTTGGCTCGGCAGGTGCTCGGCAGACGGTCTCAACGATTTTGAAGTTGCTTCCTTGACAGACTACGATTTTGAGAGAGTCTTCCTGGATACTCCACGATTTTGCCTTGGCTTCTACAAACTTTTGGCTGGCTTGACAGACTACGAATCTGTTTGGCCTAACTATTACATTTCAAGAGATCAACCTAACAAGCTTGATCTTTCTTCTATACATTCATTTACAGAATGATAAACGTTTAGCTCAGATCAACTTAACAATTTTGATCCTTAATCTAAGTCCTTGTACATAAGTTCTAATAAGAACTTTACACCTTGAATAATACATGTATATTTATTTACTTGTAACATCAAATTTGAATATGAAATTCCCAACAATCTCCCCCTATTCGATGTTAACATAACCAAGCAGATTTATATCATATCATCAATTTCTAATGCATGATGCTAGAAAATAAATATGATATAATGTTTCAGTGAGCACCTAAATTCTAGAGAATAAGCATGAATTTATTGATGTTGTTGAATAGATATTACAATTCATAACAGTTACATCAATAAAAATAAATGGAAACTTAACTCTATATTCTTGGCCTCTTGCTCCTTGGAGGATTAGCATATTCTTCAGCTCTCCTTCTTCTGCTAGCTTCATCTTGCCTTGCAATCTCCTCTAGCTCACTTAGATTGAGATTTTCATTTTGATAATGTCTGTTCATAAAGGCAGGATCTCCAATGGGCATGTTCAAGCTAGTGTGAGATACTCCTTGTGAGCTAAAGGATGTTGGGCCTTGGCTCCTCAGAGGGGTTGCCATAATAATTGGTTGGCGTTGTTCTGATCGTTGAGGCTGATTGCGAGGCTGTCTTGTAGGGGGCTGATTCCTAGGATTGCTCCTTGAAGACTGTGCTATTTGTTTCCCTTTGTTTCTTTTCTCTGCGCCTTTCTCCCCTTCCCATTTATTCTCCCCCTTTATGTCAGCATCCAGGGTTCGAATATCTTGAGACAAATGATTTACTCCTTGCACCAGTTCCTGCATTTGAGAGCACGACTAGGCAATGTCATTATGATTTTCTTGAACCATGACATCAGTATCTGCTCTTTGTTGATGCAGCATGGCCAATGTATTATCTGTTCGCCTTATCTAAGTTAAGGAATACTCTTTGAACTCTCGCAGGGAGGTACTCAGGTTGTGGATCTGATATGTAATAACCTTATTCTGAGATTCTTGAGTCTTCTAGAGGAGGAGAACTGCTTCTTTGTGCTTGTTGGAAGCCTAAAAGTGAATTTGATTTCTTTTATTCAGACTGTCGATCATTTCCTTTATGATCTCCTTCAGTCTCTAAGAGAGCTCAGTCCCAAGTTGCCAGGTAAAGTGTTGGCAGGCTCGATTATATTATTAAAGCGTTGATGAATCACAAGGGAATGAGCTTCAATGTTCTCTTCCGTCTCTTGAACCACCCTCTTTGAGACTTCAGAAAGCTCCTCTTTGGTGGGAAGGGAAGAAAGTTGATTAATAATTTTCTGAAGATCAAGAGGGGAGGTCGTAGTTTACTCACTTGGCATACTTGTGAGAGCAAGAGCCTTATCAAAATACTCATGGTTTGAGGATGAGGGATTATCAGATTGAGTGAGTGGTGCTTGGATTTGGTGTATGGGTGAGGAGGCTGTTTCAATGTTTGGGATATTTGGCTCGACGATTTGGGTCAGTGGCTCGCTGATCGTGGTGTCAGATTCTTGCTCGACGATCGTGAATCGTTTCTCGACGACCGTGGAGTCATTCACAGATTTGACAGAAAATGGTGCTATGATAGAAAGTTGGTCATTTGGTTCATCAGTTACAGAGTTTTGGGACTCTGTAACTGGAAACTGATTTAGTGGGTGAAGAACCACTTCCATCCACCTTAGAAAATCATCAAACTGATAGAAGTTTGGTAGAGTGGAGTGATTAACCTTGAAAGAGATAGGAATGAAGTGTACCTCTTGCTCAGTCTTTGAAGACGAATGGTTCGTGATCAACTTTCGACCAAACTTGAGGCTGCTTGGGTATCCCTGGGCTAGCATAGAAATTACTGGATATACTTTGAATGCCCAGAACATGTGATCCCAAGTGTTGAGAATCAAAGCTCTATGAAAGGACATCATTGGCAGATAGGAAAATAATTGATTATAGTTGGCCCTCCTTTCTTTACTCCTGAACTCTGCTATAATCTCAACTTCTTCCTCTTCTTCTCTTTTGTCGACGTCAGGAAAAAATCCGCGGGTCGGGTCACAACCCGGATCTTTCTCTCTTCTTAAGTTATCTCTACCCTTACTCTTTTTATTGCGAAAAAGGTTTTGAAGGGTTTTTTAGGAAAAAGGCCAACATGTATCATGTCGACGATTTGAACGTTTTACAGAGTCGCCAGTTGGTAGATTTGAAATGGTTGTACCAACTCAACCGAGTGTTGTTTGAAAAGAGGCCCAATTGCTGGACACTGTCGAAACTTAATCTTTGAAAATAAAGTTTTGAGTTCGGGGGCTTGGTTAAGTGTGGGGAAGGTGTTAGGCACCCCACAACTCCCGTGTAAACACATTACCGCATCTTTTCAATATTTCCCTTTTAAATCTGCAATGTATGTGTGAATGCTGTTTGAAAATTGGTCCTATGTTTGATGGAAAGTATGTCTTATGCATCGTTGAACTTATATACGAAGGGTTTGATTGGTTTTGCAAAAAGTCTTTAATTGGATTTGTAAAAGTGTTTGATTTGATTTGCAAAAGATTTTCTATTCGAAAAGATTATTTAAGTGATGTTTTGAAAGAAGGTTATCAAACCCTTATGCTAACATAGGAATTGAAGCATATCGATACTTTAGTTTTATCTTTTCAGCCTTAAGGCTCAATTTGAATGGTGATTATCGGGCTGCGAAGCATCCTCGACCATAATATATATACAATTGTCAGTCTCCTCATGGGCATGATAGCCATCGGAGGGACTCTGACACGACAAACCATATTTTTACTATGTTGAGACCTTAAATCCGGATAACCGTTTTAAGGACTTTTGTATGTACATTTTTACAAAAAAAATGGTAGGGTACATTTGTAAAATTGATTTTGTCTATTGTGGGAATCAGATTCTGATCAGTTTGATCATGAATCCCACGATTCCTAGGCTCATATATGAGCAACCAATAAACCTGCACAACTCAAATTTGTACAGAGATATATCCAAATATCGCCAGAACCAAGGATTCATTCAGTAAATCGTGGCTCGCACATGGCCGAAGCGTCTCGTTCTCACTATATAGCGATCTAAGGGCCGCGAGGTTTCTTTGACAACTGAAACTAGAAAAAATGCTAGATTTAAATAAATCTCAGCCATTCTAGCTTCCCAGTTCCGTCTGTACCGATTTTGAACCGTTTGAAAGCTAGAATTGGCGAGATTTAAATAAATCTAGTTCGCCCGCATATATATTAGTGCCGATTCATATAAAATGAATATTTAAAGCAACAGTTTAATAAAAGCGAGTAAAGCAATATATATATATATATATATATATATACAATTATATATACAAAAGCTGTAAACGACGATGGGTTTTCACACCGGTGCCCAGACTGGAATTGAAATATATATATATATATATATATATATATATTTATAAAAACTGTATAAAAGCCACGGAATGATCCAGGCTGGACATAATTGAAATATATATATAGAAAACAGTAGAAAGGGCGATGGGTTTTCACGTCTGTGCCCGGACTAAAATTAAAATGTACAGAAATGTAGTCAACCAAGACTGGGAAGATAATCCAGTGTGGTGAATGTTGCAGATATAATATAAACAGTAAATAGGCCACACAATAATCCAGGCCGGACTGGAATATAAATGTACAGAAAAGTAGTCAACCAAGACTGGGAAGATAACTAGTAGTGGTGAAAGGTGCAAAAACAGTATAAAAGACATAGAATGATCCAGGCCGGACTGAAATGTAAATATATACATACACACATATATATATATATATATATATATATATATATATATATATTAACAAAAACGTAGTCAACCAAGACTGGGAAGATAGCCCAGTGGTGGTGAAAGTTACTCATATATGCATAAATATATATAAAAGTAATAAACTACCGCGAATTTGACATCCGGGCTTGACAGAATTGAAAAGTTAGTATATATACAGTTAAATAGATACAAAAAAGTCAAACCTGGACTGGGAAGATACCTAGTCCGACAAAGTTGCTTAAAATGAAGATGCAAGTATGTCAAAGCTGCTGGAAGTGACGAATCATCAATCCGAGTTGTAGAAATGCCAGAAAATGAGGTTATATATAAAAATATACCAAAAGTTAACGAAAACAGCCACATAACTGAGTTCCGGGCATATTTAGAAAACAAAACTTAACGTGCAAGTGTATAAAAGTGCGAAGTAGTAGTATTGACTTGCTGATCGTAAAAATACTCACAATGGATTGCTACATTGGCTTTTTGCCAAATTGTAGGCTTTAAACGTCCGAATCTACCGGTTATTTTCTTATATGTGGTAGTATGTGAGTATATCTACGTGTTAGAGTGAAGAAATTTGGGTTTGGAAGACAAAATATTAGACAAAACCAAACGGGTAGAGGTTCGAAGAGTTTCAGAATAATTAAAATTAAGGGGGGTGCCCTTATATATATAGGCCAAAGAGCCTCCACCCTACCTGCTGTTGCCACAGGTAGAGGTGCGGCTCCACGTGGTGGGGGCCACGTGGTGCATTCTATTGTCTCGAAGTACATGCACTTTGAGCAACGCAGGGTCTGATTCGAAACTTTCTAACTTTTGATTGGAGCGTCCGTTGAGGCGTGCGATACCTTTCCAAAAAACCCTCGTCAAGAGTGTCGGAATGACATGGGATAAAACATTTTATGGGTCCAAAAAGATGTGTTCATAACCAGGTCTTCGATTTCCCGCAGTTTATTCATTGAGCTGTCTTGCGCTGTTTGCACTCGGGATCATCGTTATGGTTTGTTCTAACTTTAGTGGCATTAATTCGGCTTGAATTTGACCGAATCGGCTTAGATTTGGTAAAATGACCATTTTACCCTTCCCGGAGTTGCCTTCAGTGTTGGCATTGCCTTCGATTGACTTCCTGGGGATGATTCCAAGATTTGGATGCCATTCGAGTCTGGTTGTCCTCAGTGTTGTCTCTGAGGTTAACTTGGTCATTCAAGGTTTTCCTCTGCAGATGTTGTGATGCTTCAGGTTTATTCTTGAAGTTGTCCTAACCTCCCGGGTTGAGACCGAGGCTGACCTGTACCTCCTGGGTTAAGACCGGGGCTGATCTGTACCTCTTGGGTTGAGATTAGAGCTGATCTGTACCTCCTGGGTTGAAATTGGGGCTGATTTGATGGCCTGATATTGAGACCTGGGTTGATTTGTACCTCTTGGGTTGAGACTGGGGCTGATCTAAACCTCCTTGGTTGAGACCGGGGCTGATCTGTACCTCTCGGGTTGAGAACGGGGCTGATCTGTACCTCATGGGTTAAAATTGGGGCTGATTTGATGGCCTAGTATTGAGACCAGGGTTGATTTAATGGCCCGGTATTGAGATCGAGGTTGAACTGATGGTCCGGTATTAAGACCGGGGTTGAACTGATAGCCCGGTATTGAGAGCGGGGTTGAACTGATGGCCCGGTATTGAGAACGGGATTGACCTGATGGCCCAATATTGAGACCGGGGTTGAACTGATGGCCCGATATTGGTGATCGGGGCTGTGGTTGTTTCGGTATTGGTGACCGGAGTTGAGTTGACATCTCGATATTGGTGATCGGGGCTGTGGTTGTCCTATTATTAGTGACCGGAGTTAAGTTGACATCCCGATATTGGTGATCGGGGTTGAGTTGACGATTTTACCCTCCTATAGGGTTAGTACCAGGAATGCAAATAAATTTCTGAGTGTCTATAGATGCCCTCTTTATCAGGTTTAAGTTATGCAATAGAATGAACATGATAAAGATTTCTAGACACTTGAAATATGAGAAGATATTAATGATGCAAATCACAATGCAATGAATGTTAACATGTTTTCGCAAATCACATTTTGCACTTCACAAATCGTATATCGCATCGTAAATCGCTTACCTTTACCAGTGCCTGTGTTGGGACTGATATCCATGATTGACTTTTATCAGTGATACTGATGTCTGTGCTGGTGTTGGCTCCAATGGTTTGATTTCCATCGGTGTTGCCGATGCTCGTTTGATGAGGATAAACTAAAATGCTTCCCATATTTCTGTTGGGGATGGCGTTCTTTATGATATCCTTTGTTGTTACCTTGGTTTTAAGACCAATGATTTCCCCAATCTGTCGATACTATCATGGGGCAGATTTTCTCTTAGCTGATGCCGTTGTACATTTTTGAAAGCTCCTCTGCTGGGGATATATCTCTTTTTCTAAGTTACCTCAGTGGCTGCTCCCGATGCCTATCCTGATGATAACTTACACCGGTAGTTTGCAATAGTGCCTACCTTGATGGTAGGGACAATGGTTGATAATTGGGCTGTCCCGATGTCTACTCGAATGGTAGCAGACTTTTTCATCGTTTTTGTGTATTTAATGTGTATGCATTTTTAACTCTACTGGGTATGCATGCCTAACTTTTTAGTGGAGATGTGCGCTGATGTAGCGCTTGTTGCACATGTGCAGACCAGACATGATATAATGATCTTAATATGTCATAGGTTGATGCATATGCTTAATTAACTTGATGTAGAACCATACCTCACCCATTCTGAGGTAATTTGGAGTTTCTTTTCATGCATAAATTTTGATAGGCTTAGCAGCTCTAACTTCCGTATGGCTCCTTTTGTCATTCACAAAGCAGACTCGGATGTTCCCCTTTTATATGTCGTCTCTGGTGGGGATCTCGCAGAGGCTGCTATTTTTTTGGATCTGGATCTGGTGCTAGTCCCTTTGGAGGTCCAGACACTTATGGCTTTACTAGTGAGATATCTTGATATATTCGTTGAAGTAGTATTTAACAGCTTACATCACTGGATCCTTCTCAACGCCCCTTCTAAGTATTTGTATAACAGATTCCATCATCTGTCTTCTATGGGGACGGATTGATATACTATTTCTGCCATCAGACCATTCCTGATGTTTCGCTGGGTTTGTGCCAACGGCTGATCATTGAGTGTGAAAAGGGGCAAGCTCTTAACTTGCGACTCTGCTGGATTAGATCTGGCTTGGCTGATGATCCGGGTGTTACTGACGTCCTATAGGATTTATCCCATTCTTTCAGTGCCCAGATTTGAATTTCGAAGTAGAGGCCTCGACTTGTGAGGATTTGGCGCATGTTGACATGTTTAATGATGAATATTTCATTTACCAGACATTTTGTCATCGGACATCTATTTTTTCTGAGTTAAGGACTCTCTTGAGAATTTTTCCCTTCTTGTGGAGGGACAACCTTATGACGCCTTGATTTCTTTTAAGAATTCTCCCCTTTTCTTTTGATGAGGAGCCTGGTCCTGCCGTAGATCCTTTCTATTTCTTGGAATCGGGAATGCCCCAGCCCTTTCGCAGGTTGTTACTGGGGTTCACAGAAGAAACTTCATTGGTTAACCACATCTAGAGTGAGCAATATCCTGCACATTAGATAAATAACAAAATGTACCCAAAATCTTGATGGCTCGGGCCATCGGGATTAGTATGATCTTGTGAATGAGGCATTTAAAGTTTAGAGTTTATGAAAATGAATGCTTGTATTTAATGCGCTCTTATCTTATCGCTAAAGATCTTGAAAGAGGGTATGAGAATGAATTTTTCCTAAGGAAATCAAAAATTTCATTTAACAAGTTATGAACTCACAAGAAAACTTTTAAGCGTCCATGGTCATTTTTTATGGGTAGGATCAGATTCAAAAGACTCATCTCCCTTCATCAGAGACACCTCATCTTCGCTCTTGACACTGCTTCACAAAATTAAACATCATATGACATTGGCACTATGGGTGACGCAACCCTTAGCAGGGGTTTCTCTTCTATAACTTTAGATGATCTCTATTTTATCTTGCAATTTTTTTTATTTTTCTCGCTTAACTTTGTCTCATTTTCTTAGGCTTTTCAGAGTTACCCATGTAACGAGTTTTGGACTAATAACTCCAAAACAAGACGGTTTTAGGGCACTAGGTGTTAAGACACCCCTTCGGGTTTATTGGCTCGAGTAACAAAGGCCACACTTCGAGACAAGTCAGGCGGTCTACTCTTTTTGATCCTCGCTTGAGCTTGTACAAGATTCATTTTCTTAGGCTCTAAATTACCCATATAGCGAGTGTTGGGCCAGTGAATCCCAAACCAGACGGCTTTAGGGCGCCAGGTGTAGAGACATCCCTCGGGCTTAATTACTCGAGTAACCTAGGCCATGATTCGAATCTGCTTAAGTTTTGCCTTCTTCTTCTTGTAATGCTCGTTTTCTTAGGCATTGAGTTACCCATGTAACAAGCGTTGGGCCTATGGCTCCCAAACCAGATGGCTTTAGGGCACCAGGTGTAAGAACACCCCTCAGGCTTAATAATTCAAGTAACCCAGACCACGATTTGAGAAGTCTGGCTACTAATTGTCATTCTTGTCGCCATAGTTGCACACCCCAAAACTAAGAGTTAGGGTGATCGCAAAGTGCAGACATGCATATGAGGTCAAGTTTGTTCCAAAAAGCGCTTTAAACAAGGATATCTTGCCTAATCAAAAGGTCGAATTGTCTTAATTCTCTAATCATTCCCGTGATTCTTGATCCACAGACGCTTATCGGAATTAATCCAATTCATAACAAGTTAAGCAAAAATCTTCTCATTCTTAAAACCTTTTTCTAAGATTCTAACGCAAGATTTATCTATACTTAACATGTATACCCTTGCCAATGCATGTAACTGGAAAATTGAAAGCACATAAAGAGATGAAAGAGTCGTACCTTATTAGTGGATCACAGAATTCTAAGAAAATTATGATTGGAAAAGACAGATTGATCGTACCAGATAGCCACTGATGGAAGCTTGGATGATGATGGACCATGCTGATGGTGCCGACTGGTGCATTTTCATTGGATGGTTGATAAATGCCCCAGTGTTGAATTATCGTAATTTTTGAAATTGGTCCATCTCGTGGTAAGGTCCCAACATCGGGTTGTCAATGATTTTGAACTTGCTTCAGTCTTGCTTGTCATATGGGGTAATTGCTTTATTGTATGTTTGACAAATGGGCTGATAGGGCGCCATGATCGTAAGAGTCTTTTACCTCATAACCCACATGGTGAACAGGTAGCGGATATGGGCCTTGATGTTTGGATGCCCCAATCATTGTTTCTAACTTGTGGGTGCAATTAACTTTGATGGTTGATATCAAAAGGCCTGCGGATTCCACTGAATTGGACTCCAGGGCTTGTGATGGTTGGTGATATGATGGCTTTAACCAGATTTGGTTTGATTTGTGTGGTTTCAATCCGTGGCCTTTTGCTCAGGGACAAGATCATCGGGTATGAGATAGACTTTGCTACGATGGTAGCCCATATGCTTCTGTGAGTCAAAGGAGATTAAGTCTTCTCGCACATCAGGAGTGATGAGTTTCTAACAGGTTACATCCCATGATGATTGCCATTTCATCCTGGTGACTGGTCGTATTGATGTATCGATGTCTCTTCCTTTCGAGACTTGCTCTGTATTTGAGGGCCCAACATTGAGGTGCCGTTGTGTCCTCTCAACATGTGTCATCGATCTTGAGTGTCTTTCCTGGATGTAGGATTTTCAGATTTGGCCTTCATGAGTTGACTCTTACGCTGGAGGAGTATGAGCGCCTCACGTGTTTGGAGTTAGATCCGCCATATGTCAGGACAACCATTAGTGACATGAGACGTCCGTTCATGACCATGAATGGTCTGATATATAGAGTCATCATAGAGGATATTACTGCGGGGCATGAGGTGTCCCTGGACTTTTCGATCAATTACTTTGGCCAGCTAGACAGCTCTGAGCGATAGTCAAAAGATTTTATCATCCCCACAGATAAGTGGCAATTTGCACGTGTAAACGTTCTACTAATGTGCGTCATTGGTTGTTTGTACATGCCCCTATAGGGACTACCTGGACACGGGCTTGATGGTAGTGGTTCGTGCCCTCAAATAGGGTTGTACGATTCTGCCGATGGTATTAGCCGAGCCTTTCAGGTTGGCTACTTTCTGCCGTACCCATCCAGGGGGATTTTTCAGAGCTAGCGCCGTTCTGCTATATGTATGGTTCATGACGCATTTGAGTCTGATCGGCACCTTCAGACACCATGGGTAGTACTTTACCCATGATATAGCTATGTCCTACTCCTTCCAGCCAGCGGAATGTTCAGATGTAGCGACATGGTCGGCCTTTCTGTCCGAGATTGAGCATCCCTTTTCGATTTTGCCATTCTCAAGGCTTAGCTCCCCCTACAGCCTCATCACTCATGGAATTGGCACGAATTATTTGCCCCTAGCGGGATTTAGAGGGGTGACCACATATCATCCGCTGGCAGTCATGGGCCAGTTTGATCATTTTTAGATCTTTCACTACTTTGAGGGGCTACGGATCCATGGATATGAGCTTCGTCTTTGTCGTCCGCTGACCTTACCAGTACTTATGATTGTTAAACTCGTAGGGAGAGGGCTAATTTTTCTACTAGCCATCCAAATCGTTCTCTAGAGTATTTTGCATAGTTGGAGTCAGATATTGTATTGGTTGTGACTATCCAATCAGCTCCGAGTATTGATTCAGATGAGGAGGAGCCTATGGAGTATCCTGATTCTCCCACCAAGGATGATTCATTTGTTGGTTTGACAGCATCTTTAGTCAGTGACCCCCAAGCATTCCAACTGGGACAGATCCAGCTCTTATTGATTCATTAGCTTTGGTGACCTAAGAAAGGGATCAGGCTAGAGCATTGATGTTGACAACCATTTCTAATAGAGACACAACTTTTGCTACTAGCGACGAGGATTGAGCTACTCGAGATATATCATTGGTTTAGAGAGACGATGATCGATCTACCCGAGATGTAGTTCTTGAGGAAAGAGATGAGGTTCAATCTCTTATGATGATGCTTTTGAGGAGATTGATGAGGCATTAGTTGCTTGGGATACCGCTTTTGCTGAGAGGGACGAGGCCATAGCTACCCAAGATGTTTATATTGCGGACAACACTGCACTTAGATCATATACGAACATCCTGGTTGGAGAGATGAGTGCTTCTATATATGGTCATAGCAACACTATGCAGACGACAGTAGATGTTCTGGATCATATGGAGGTCGAGGGTCAAGTGCTTGCAGTTGCTCTTCCATCTTCAGAGAGATGCCATGGTGGCACTGTTATCCCGCTTATCCACGGGTTATAGACTAGCTTTGATTTTCTTTAACAGAGCCTGTTGACTAGGAGATCTGATAGAATTTAGGTTTTATATGGTTTTGGTGTCTTGGAACTGGTTTTATTGGGTTTTTTTCTTTTAAATTCATACCGCACCATGAATGGCTGCCTACGTACTCTTGGGTTGAGGGAGATCAGGTCATTCGTAGTTTAATTTTTTTGTGTGAGAGGTTTGAGAAGTGTCTTTTTTGAGTTTGAGTTTGGTTTGATGGGTTTTTGAACTTTTTGTTTAGGTTTGACTGGACCAGAAATGGCTGCCTACGTACTCCTGTGGATTGAGGAGATCAGGTCATTCGTAGTTCAGGCTTTGCCAATACCTGATTGGTTTGATTTTTTGATTGATTTGATTATTTTTTTGATTTTTTTATTTTTTTATATGCATGTAAAACAAGAGGCATAACGCTAAGAAAGTGATAATGTTCCAACATCTCTCGGAACTCGCAACTTTCCTCTGGATCTACGTCTTCCTGGCTAGCTGAGGCCTGATATTCCAATCGTCAGTGGTTATGTTGCCTTCGAGGCTCGTGATAGAGGTTACCTCCAGGTTCTGAATATCTTCAATCATGGTCGTAACTTGATCGCCCCCTGAATCAGCATATCCTTTAAGGAGGCTCCAACTGGACTCATCGAAGAAAGGGAAGAACTCTAGATTCCTCGATGGGTTGGCTTCCTTGAGAACTTAACCACCTTTTTCTTCATTTGTTCCTGCACCTTTCTCATGGGCTTGAGAGGATGTGAGTATGAAATCACTCTTGCACTGTTGTTGTATTTCTCGCAAAGAACTTTCTTTTTTGGCTTTTTTCACAAGAGGAAGGATCAGTATCTCCTCCTCATCATCCAAGAGGGTAACATCAGGAATGTGGTTGCTGACTTTGGGCAACAAGATATTTGATGGTGGTGGATGAATTTCCCTAGAGGACTCTCTTGTTTCCTCTGTCACTCCTAGCATTAAGATCTGTCCACCTTGCGTTCTGCCAGGATTAGTGCTCATAGCCATCACCTCCTCTGAGCTACCTGTCTCGAGTGGGTATCTTGAGCTCTTTATTTCTCTCTCACCTTTTCTGGTCATGGGGACTTCTATCTTCAGTTCTCCATTTTAAATGAGATCCTGGATTTTGTGTTTTAGAGATAAGCATTCCTCAGTTGCTTGGCCAGGTGAGTTAGAATGATAAGCACTCCTCTTGTTGAGATCATATTGGCTTCCTTTGGGATCCATAGGTGGATCGAGCTCAGTGATTTTTTTTTGCGTAATCAACAGTGCTAATATATTTTCCAACGAGTCTCCCAAAGGCATGAATGCCCTTCTCCGCCTAATCTCCCTGACTCTCGGTGTGGCAGGGTTTCGTGGGTTTGCTAGTATTTGAAATTTTGCTTGATATTTCCTATTTGGGAATTCGCATTCCTCCGGACTATTTATCCTTTGGCGAGATCTTCTAGTAATTTTATCATTCCCCCTTTCTCGTTTACTCAGCATGCTTTGATCTTATTCATTTAGATGGCTGATCTTGGAGGGAGATAAGCTTACATTCTAAAGAACCTCCCCTTTCTCTTGGCTTTCTGATAGTTGTGTGAAAAGTTGCCTTGTATCCTGATGTTAGCGCACTATCAGATTATCCAGCAGAGTTACTTGATGTTGGATCGTATCCAATTTTTGCATCATTGTCATACCCTCCTCTGCATTTTCCAGTTCTAGAACATTTGTTCTATTCCTTTGGGGGTATTCCTCCATCCTTCGTATGTATTTACGATTTGGATGCATTTCATCGCTTCCTGACCCGATTATGTTTACTTCTTTCGTATCATGCGGCATCAGAAGGTTGGTGTTAACATTTGGATGGTCAGGTTGTTGGACCATAATATCGCCGTTTTCGATCAGGTTTGGATTTTATGCTTCAAAGACAAACAATCTTGTGTATCGTGTCCTGGAGATCCTGAATGGTAAGCACATCTCGGATATGATCGTATCTTTTGCTTTTTGGATCCAGAGGTGGGGCCAGTTCGATAATTTTTTTGTGATCTATTAACATCACCAACATATTTTCAAGGGAATCGCCTAGTGGAGTGAACACCCGATTTTTCGTTCTTTCAAATTTTCTCTTTCTGTCATGGTAATGGTTGAACGCGGGATGTTGTTGTAATGACAGATTGTCTTCCCTCTTCCAAATGGGGGGACTATGGTTGGGTCTCCTAGACTGCCCCTGTACGATGAGAGATACATCTTCATCGCCTTTCCTAGGTATCCTCATGGGATAGCTCGCATAGTTGCCAGATTGTATATGCTCAGCAACGACTTTCAAGGCTGAGAGATCTTTAATCTTACTTGCTTTCAGGCCCATCTCTGCCATCCCGCCGTGTTTGATCATCTCTGAGAATGGTTTTCCTATTCCAGCTAAGATCCTCTCATAGTAAGGTGCCTCTTGGATATCTATGAAAGGCATCACCATTGTAGTTTCTGTCATAAGAGGGCTGACCTGTGCTGCCAAACTTCTCCATCTTTGGGCATACTCACAGAAAGACTCAGTACTATGCTTTTTGACTTTGGTCACTTGATACTGATCCGGAGCCATTTGAGACTGAAAGCTGTATTGATTTTAGAAAGGCATGCGCTAGCTCTTCCCAGCTATAGATTTTTGCATTGCCAAGTTGGGCATACCATGTCCTAGCCTCTCCGGTCAGACTCTTCTGAAATAACTGCATTCGAAGTTTCTTATCCTCTGCATAGGATCAGAGTTCTCCAACGAATACTTTCAAGTGAGTGTAGGGGTCTCCCAATCCATCGTATTTATCAAAATTAGGAGTTCTAAATTTTTCGGGATAACAAGCCCCAAGGAATATATACAAGGGTTTGAATAATTGACATTGCCAAGGTTTCCTGTCCCTTTGATTGAACGGATGGTTTCTTCCATTTGTCGGACTTTCCTTCGGATATCGCCAGTTTCCCGATCTTCCCTAAGATTTGTGATTTCAGGGGTTTTGTTGGTTCTTTGACTAGATCGAGGTTCAGGGATCTGCATTTCCCCCTTTTTGTCAGCACTTTGATTGCCACCCTGTGAGGAGGTTCCTGTTTGATTTAGCGTTGTCTGGCCCTGAGTGTTCTTACTTTGTTCTCTTAGGAGGATAGACAACTTTGTTATTTGATTCTTAAGTCCCTCAAACTTTTTTAGAGATACGGAACCTGATTCGTGTTGGCCACTTTCAGCTATGTTGGTGCATAGGCTTTGTGCCTTTTTAGATTGTGATCTAGTAATGAGACTACTCTTACCTAAAAGACGAGTAAGTAGTTTAGTCTTGATGGACACTAACCATATACATGTTATGCAATGTGTCATATTTTAGGGGTTTTTAAATCTTATCCTGCAAAACAGAGGTCAGTTGTTTTGATGACAGGATAGCATGACAGGTTTTACAAGACATGGAATTATGATATTTACATTGGAATTGAAAACTTGACATTGAATTGAAAGAGAAAGGTGTAGACACTCGAAATTTTCCTTGCCCCAATACTAACTCTGTAGGAGGGCAAAACCGTCAATCAAGCCAACCCCGGTGCCGACACCAGACATCCAATCTAAATGCCGATCCTTTAGCCTAAATTTGATCCCCAATGTCGATAAACCTAAATCTGATCACCAATGTCGGTCAACGCCAGTCAAATCTGATCACTAATATCGGTACTCCAGCCAGCTCCGATAGTCAATCGGACTGTCAATCCAGCTCCGATAGTCAATCAGACTGTCTATCCAGCTCCAATCATCAATCGGACTGTCAGATTATCCCTGATATCAATATCGGGACATCAGCTAAAACCCGGTCACCAATATCTGGACAACCACAACACCGATCAACCATATCGGGATGTCAACGCAGTCTCGACAGTAACCCGGGAGGTACAAATCAGCCCCGACAACAACCCGAGAAGTACAGCTCAGCCCCGGCATCAGTCCGGGAAGTCAGGTCTACTTTGGACATAAACCTGAAGCAGCACAACACTTCCAGAAGAAAACCTGGAATGACCACGTCAGCCACAGAGGCAACACTGGGGACAAACAGGCTCGAATGGGATCCAAGTCTTGGAAACAGCTCCCAAAAGTCAACTAGAGGCCATGCTGACACTAAGGGCAACCCTAGGAGGGGAAAATGGTCATTTTACCAACTCTCATCCAATTTAGTCAAACTCAAGCTGAATTGCTGCAACCAAGGTCAGAAAGAACCACAACGGTGATCCCGGGTGAAAACAGCGCCAGACGGCTCGACGGGCAAACTGTGAGGAAACGAAGACCCAGTCATGAACCCATCTTTGGGGACTTAAAAAGCATTAAATCCAATGTCATTGTGACACTCTCAGTGAGGGCTTTCCGAAAAGCTAGAGCACGCCCAAAAAGGACGCTCCGATCAAAAGTTATGAAGTTTTGAACCTAACATCGCGTTGCCCTGGCATGCACGCACCTCGAGATGACCAAACCAAGCACATGGGCCCCACCTAGTGGAGCCGCATCTCTACCTGCGGCTGCCACAGGTATAGTGGAGGCTCCCTGGCCTATAAATAAATGTGCCCCCCGTTCATTTTCAACAATTCTGAAGCGCAGCGAAGCTCTGCCCGTCTGATTTTCTGATTTTTACACCTCTTCCAAACCCAAATATTTTCACTCTAACACATAGAAATATGCATATACTACCACATATCATAAAATAATAGGTAGATTAGGACGTATAGAGCCTACGATTTGGCAAAAACTCCGTATTGCAGTCTATTGTAAGTATCTTTACAATCAGAACGTCAATACTACTATTTTGCACTGTTTTCCACTTGCACACAAAGTTTCATCTTCTAAATATGCCCGAAGCGTAGTTTCGTGGCCGTTTTTGTCAAAATTTGATACATTTTTGTACATAAACTCTGTTTTCAATATTTCTACAACTCAGATTGACGATCCGTTAGCTCCAGTAGCTTCAATGCACTAGCACACACAGTTTTGGCAAGTTCGCCGGACTGGGTAATCTTCACAGTCCGAGTTTGGCCCTTTTTTGTATATATTTAATCGTATATATACTAACATTTCAATTCTGTCAAGCCTGGATGTCAAATTCGAGGTACTTTATCGCTTTAATATATATTTACGCATATATAAGCGATTTTCACCATAACTGGTCTTCGTACCAGTATTGGTTGACTACATTCCTGTTAATATATATATATATATATATATATATTATATATATATATATATATATATATATATATTGTAACCCCCCCCCCCAAATCCGGGTTTCCTAACCTCGGGTTTAGTGCTCACGATCCATCATATATATCACATCTAACTACCCATTCATTAATGAAAAACATCATTCATAATATTACTTAATACAACTTATAACAATATCCCAGGTTAACTAACCTTGACATAACTTACATATCCTTATATAACCAAAAGGTTTACATAATTAATTTATATAATAAAACATAATCATTAAAAGTTGCAACTAACTACTCCTGAGCCTTGCCTTTGCCTTTATCCCTGTTAGAACCTTCTGCTACCTCGGCATTAGCTGAAATATTTTATTTAAGCAAGGGTGAGCAACGAGTTTGCTCAACAAGTTAAAGTATATAATAAATGATATATATATATATATATATATATATATATATATATATATATATATATATATATATCACGAATAGAAGAGTCTATCTTCTATAGAACTTCAGCAATAATCAAAGGATTTTGAAGTAGCTGAATAATAATTCAATTTTAATAATAAAACTTTCTCAAATTTTATACTGAATAACATATCAGGGATGAAAGAGTAAAATTCTTTCAAAGATTCAATAATATTCAATTGAATAAGAAGAATTAACAATACTGCAACAATATTCAATAAAGTGGGATATACCCAGATTTTATGCTGAGTGATCACAAAAGGATCATGAACTAATAGAAGATTCATTAGTTATTAAAACTAAATTACCACAAGAGTATAAGTTAGTTATAAAAACTAATTATATTCTTCAGCAAGTACTTGGAGCGGCAAACTCCTTTGTACCCTATATTATGCATAATACTCAATAACAGTGCACAGGTCGATTTACGACAATAAAGTTTGTTCATCTCAGTCTTACATCACGAGTCTGTACCATAACAATATGGTTTAGATTTTTTTTAAAGAAATACTATGATTTTAATAAATAAAATCAATATTGATCTAGCCGAAATCAATGGCATAGATCTTCCAATAATAAGTCTGTTCATAAGATATAGAACGTTTCATACTTTAAAAAATATTAGTCTCGCCAAAACAATTAGCTGAGACATGACTTATAAATTATCAAATACTAGAACAAGAATCAATTACATTGTGTGGTAACAACAATAATTATTATAGATGTGAATAACTAACAATAATTATTCACTATCATGCTTGAAAAATAATAAGTCAAGTTGAGTTAGGAAACTTGCATTCTTTGTTGATTACTGCTACATAATATATTCTATCTGCGTTTGAAAGACCTATAATTAACAATATCGGTGTCACAATTAGCACAACAAATCACAACACATAGCGCTGTAATTCACAGTTATTATATCTCCTAGACACATCATCACGTAGCCACATCAGTGTTTATAACATGTATAAACACTTATCATGTTTAACTATTTCGGTCTAGTTGGACTTCAATCTCAATTCGGTGTCCTGGTCACCCTATCCGACATTTAACACCTTTATTGCTAATTAAACTCGGTCTCAAAGCTTCAATATTATTTTAGATAAGTCATATATCATTTCAATTTCCACTTCAGCAACTTGATGGTCAATTCAGCAAACCAGATTGCAATCCAGCAACCAGAATGGCCAATCCAGCAAGCTGGATTCCCCTTTTTTAATCAAATCATCTTTTTATTGTTTTATCTTTTGTTCACACATAAATACATGTATTCCATACACAAAAATAATTTTTCAGGAATTTTTCAATTTCCTTTAGTATTTTTCAAAAATCTATTTCTAGTTAATTTCTTAAGAAAATAACTACCTCACGCTGAACTCCAAAAATTCCCAATTCTTGGCGGGTTCTTACACAGGATATTGTGAGTCTCCGGTTTAAATTTCATGGCCATCGGAGTTATACAACTCCGATTATAGCAGTTTTTCGTCGTGAAATCCCAAAAATTTAAATGGCCATAACTTGCTCAATTTAAGTCGGAATGAGCTCATTTTTGGACACAACGTACTTCATCCCATATATTTTCATCCCCCAAAAGGCCTGATTTTATTTCACAAAATAAGTGGCCAAAAATGCACTTACAAAATAGTGGCAGCCTACTTTTGTCATTTTTCAGTTTTAGCGTTCTTTACTAATTTGAGTTCACACGGAAATCTAAAACTCCTTTTTCAGTGATTCCACTTGGAACAGTTAGAAGACTTATAGATCTAAGTTTAAAATTGACCACACTCAAAAATTCAAAATACATTGAGAGATATGCTTGTTTTAATTTCATGCTACGTTTTCTAAAAAATCTAATTTTTTTAACTGTGTTTTGAAAGAAAACTTTTATGATCTCTTGATTAATCTAATTTTGGCCATCATAAAACATCATATTATATACCCATATATCAGAAACTCATGGATCTATTATGATCCATAATCTATTACATCAAAACCCACCAAACACAAACAAAACATAATTTATACTAAAAAAATCATAGTTTTCACCCTTTCGAAACATAGTTTCATTCTTCTCTTGCTTTTGATCAAATTTTTGACATACCAACTGGTTAGATTTACACATAACACTTATATACCTATAAATCCAAGATTTTTGAACCACCAAATCAAAACCTTACAAAAATCAAACTCAAATAAAATCACAAAGGAAATTAAACTATATAAAATAGAAACCTTTATACCTTTGCTCAAGTTCTTCCTTCTTCTTCTTTCTAAGATAGCTATAGAGCTATTAATCATCAAAATTTCTCCCTCTCTCTCCTCTCCTTAGTGACCGAAGTCCTTCTTTTTCTCTCTCCCTAGCTTATGCTTTGATAGCTTGGAAGTGGAAGATGAAATGAATTAAAAGATGAGAGAGAAATGAATTTTGGTGTATGTAATATTTGTATAGATGTATTTGGTGTATCTACACTAATCTCCCACATCCTTGTTCCTTGACCGGCCATGTGACATTTTTTTCTACCAATATCTAGCCAAATCTTAACAAATCTAACCAATATCTTGCCATATCTCAACAAATCTAACTAAGATATCTTGCTCCTTCTCTCTCTAAATGGGCCGGCCATGTGGCCCTTATTTATCCAAATCATATCTTTTTAAATATTACCTATATTTTATCAAATATATCTCATATCTTAGCAAATCTTGGAATATTTCTCCAAATCTTTATAAAGTCTATCCACTAGATTTATTCATATGCTCCATTCCCCTTTCTCTTCCTTCTCCTAATGGGCCGACCATATGGCCTTGTCTTGGCCCAATTTATCTTCTTTTAATGCTTCATTAATCTTAACTAATGTCCAACAAGTCTCTCTTCTATTGGGATAAAGTCTTGGGCTCTAAATTAAAACATTTGGGCCATTTCTTTCATATTTTGGGCTACTAATTAAAATAACTTGGGCTCCCAATTTAATTCTTTTGGACTTGCACTATCAATTCTTTTAGCTACTACTAAAATACACTTGGGCCCTTCCATCTCTAATTAATTGGGTCACTTGTATACTTGCCCTTTATATCAAATATTGGGCTAGCTCAACAATTTAATTGTTATTAAATATTAGCTACAAGCCTCATGCTCAAATAATTAATTGGGCTACAATTTAATTCTTTGGGCCCTAAAATCAACTTAGTCCCACTCACTAATTTTTATTTTACCCTAATTATTTAGTTAGGGTTTTTCAATCACAGATTAGGGTTTCTAATCGCTCATTAGGGTTTACTAAGTTTATGCCCTATCCGATCAATCATTGATCATAAATTCTATACAGCACAAACAAATATCCATCAATACAATTATTATAACTGTATTTTCTACCAAATCCATATCCATAACTAGGGTTAGAGTTTCTATTCTCTTTTAAACAAAATTGTACTCATATTTCTCAGTCAATACACAAATTGACCACTTCTCTAAACTCGTATCACAGATACTCAGCACAATATTGATAATCAATATCAATATTAAATAATAAAAAATTAGCAAATTTTGAATTATGTGAAATTCTGGGTTCTCACATTCTCCCCTCTTTATAAGAATTCCGTACTCGGAATCACCGCTTTCGTATTCTCTATAATCTTTTAAAGTTGTATCCTTAATTCCTTCAAATTTATATACGCGATACGAACCTATAACTCATATATCAACTTGTGACTCGGACCCGTAATGGAATATTTCCTCGCAGTGATATCTATCAATTTAATCGTATACGGTTAATTATTAAAGAAAATCTTTACCTGTCTCCACTTCTTTTGCAGCCACTGCGTCTTGAACCGTCATGTTAAATGTGCGCGCCGTCGATCTTCCCGGCTGAGCAGGTCCTTTGATCGCCAGTGCTCCACTGCTGTTTCCTCTATTGTTGTTTCCTCTTTCTGCATTCTTCTTTGGACAGTTACGAATTTGATGATCTAGCGATCCACACGAAAAATAACCTGGTATTTTCTTTGAACTTGGACAATTTGGAGAGATGTGCCCCTCTTGTCCACAGTTAAAACACACTCCTTTTCCCTTCAAACATACTCTCGGATGCTTTTTACAGCAATTTGCACATGGCTCACCTCTCTTCCTATTATCTCCTGACTTATCTCCAGATTCAGTATTGTTCTTCCACTTACGCTTATTAGAGTTACTTCCTCCACTACTACCTCCTTCATTTGTCTTTTTCTTTTTCTCTTGATGATACCTTGACACAACTTTATTTCCTCCTTCGGCGATGATTGCTTTTTCCAACAGGGCCGAAAAGGTCTTAATCTGCAACACAGCTACCTTGTTATATATCTCTGGCTTCAGTCCATTCTTAAACCTTTGCGCTTTTCGTACCTCAGTGTTCACTTGATTGCAGAGCAAATCTCGCTAAGTTCGTTGAATTTGGCGGCGTATTCTGCAACTGACATACTCTCCTGCTTCAACTCCAAAAAGTTTACTTCCATTCTTGCTTGCATACTTTTTGAGAAATAATTTTTGAAAAATAATTCCCTAAACCTTGTCCAGGTTACTACTGCTGTCCCGGCTCTAGCCTTGTTTGTCTCCCACCAGTAATTCGCCTCACCCTTCATCAAATAGGTAGCAAAATCTGTCTTTTGCTCATCTGCCACTCTAGCAATAATAAAAGCTTTCTCTATCTCCTTTACCCATGATTGGGCTACTATAGAGTCAGTGGTTCCTTTAAATTTCGGCGGTTCTACAGCCTTAAAGTCTTTAAAATTAGTCAATCGATTAGCTAGTCGATTTCTTACTGCTGGAGCTCTAGTTTGCATAGCTTGAGCTAGCATGTCTACAAAGTTCTGCATTGGATCGGCTTGATCTCCTTCACTATTCACATACCATTCCTCCTTTTGGTTACGATTTTGTCGTCTTGGCGGCATTATCTGATGAAATAAAGACTTACATTAATACTTTGTCTTTATGCTACATCTTATTAGTAGTATAATAAGAATTTAATACAAAATTTTAAACTTAAACCAATTTCAACTTGCTGGATTAACTAATTCAGCTTACTGAATTATCAAATTCATCAGATAAACATCTTAATATTTTGTTTCTCACAATTTACTTACTTAATCAAACATACAATCATATCATTGCATATATATTCATATTTATGCAAATAGTACATAGTACTTTTTAGTACATAGCGCATACTACTACAAACAGTTACTATGCCTTTGTGACAAATGTCGGGATTTATTACTACAACTTTACACAAAAAGTTGAGACATACCAAAAGTTATCATGACATTCATACAAAAGCGAATATTATACTCCAAAAGATTTTACTCCTCAAACTAAATCTTTCTTCCGTCCACTTCGTTCACCTGTCTTCTTCTTAGGACAATTCTTAACCCGATGACCCATTCCACCACATGAAAAACATCCTCCTTTCTTTGGTTTAGGATAATTTGGTGATAGATGTCCTTCCTGACCATAATTGTAACACACATTCTTACCCCACATACATTCCCCCGAATGATTCTTTCCACACTTGCCACATGCTTGTTTCTTCTTTGAATGTGAATTCCCTAAGTTGTCACTATCGTTGTTCCTTTTCCTTTTATTACCCTTCTATTTCTTGCTTACATCTTTAGATGATAAACTACACTTAACCCTCCTTCTATCGACTTGTGCCTTCAGATTATTTCGTTCTTCTGTCATCTCGCGTAATGCCCTTTTCGTCTTCCATAATTCCTCCAGGAGAAACACCTTAGTCCTTAAATCTTGAACTTCCGCAGATGCTTGACCTTCTTCTATTACTACTTTACCTTTTTCCCCATCTTTGATCTTTATTTCTGGCTCCACCTTAGTTTCTTTGGAATATACTTCTTCCTCTTCATTCAGCTCCATCTCGGGGTACTCTTCATGATTGCTTGCTAAATTTACTGCAGGTTCGTTTCTTAAAACTTCCTCAACTGATTCACTTTGAGCTGGCACCTCGGCTAATGGCATTGGTGCAGCTGCTAACATTTCCGTAACCATCTCATCATCTCCTAACATCCTGTCATCAGTTTTAAATAACTTCATTAGGACATCACTATCAAACACAATCCATAAACACTAAGTGTCCACATATCTTACTATTGATGAATTTTCCCAATCCATCACTTAGAACTCTAAATGAGTTTTCTCTATCCTTCTTATGGTTATATTCCTAACGCTTTTCCCCCACCAAAGGTTTATAACCAACGGCTCTGATACCAATTTGTGACGTCCCCAAATTCGGGTTCCCAAACCTCGAGTTTAGTGCTCACGATCCATCATATATATCACATCTAACTACCCATTCATTAATGAAAAACATCATTCATAATATTACTTAATACAACTTATAACAATATCTCAGGTTAACTAACCTTGACATAACTTACATATCCTTATATAACCAAAAGGTTTACAGAATTAATTTACATAATAAAACATAATCATTAAAAGTTACCACTAACTACTCCTGAGCCTTGCCTTTGCCTTTATCCCTGTTAGAACTTTTTGCTACCTCGGCATTAGCTGAAATGTTTTATTTAAGCAAGGGTGAGCAACGAATTTGATCAACAAGTTAAAGTATACAATAAATAATATATATATATATATATATATATATCACGAATAGAAGAGTCTATCTTCTATAGAACTTCAGCAATAATCAAAAGATTTTGAAGTAGTTGGATAATAATTCAATTTCAATAATAAAACTTTCTCAAATTTCATACTGAATAACATATCAGAGATGAAAGAGTAAATTTTTTCAAAGATTCAATACTATTCAATTGAATAAGAAGAATTAAGAATACTTCAACAATATTCAATAAAGTAGGATATACCCAGATTTCATACTGAGTGATCACAAAAGGATCATGAACTAATAGAGGATTCATTAGTTATTAAAACTAAATTACCACAAGAATATAAGTTAGTTATAAAAACAAATTATATTCTTCAGCAAGTACCTGAAGCGGCCAACTCCTTTGTACCCTATATTATGCATAATACTCAATAATAGTGCACAGGTCGATTTACGACAATAAAGTTTATTCATCTCAGTCTTACATCACGAGTCTGTACCATAACAATATGGTTTAGATTTGCTTTTAAATAAATACTATGATTTCAATAAATAAAATCAATATTGATCTAGCCGAAATCAATGGCATAGATCTTCCAATAATAAGTCAGTTCATAAGATATAGAATGTTTCATACTTTAACAAATATTAGTCTCGCCAAAATAATTAGCTGAGACATGACTTATAAACAGTTTAAATACTAGAACAAGAATCAATTACACTATGTGGTAACAACAATAATCATTATAGATGTGAGTAACTAACAATAATTATTCACTATTATGCTTGAAAAATAATAACTCAAGTTGAGTTAGGAAACTTGCATTCATCGTTGATTACTGCTACACAATATATTCTATATGCGTTTGAAAGACCTATAATTAATAATTTCGGTCTCACAATTAGCACAACAAATCACAACACATAACACTATAATTTACAGTTAATATATCTCCTAGACACATCATCATGTAGCCACATCAGTGTTTATAACCTATATAAACACTTATCAAGTCTAACTATTTCGGTCTAGTTGGACTTCAATCTCAATTCGGTGTCTTGGTCACCCTATCCGACATTTAACACCTTTATTGCTAATTAAACTCGGTCTCAAAGCTTCAATATTTTTTTAGATAAGTCATATATCATTTCAATTTCCACTTCAACAACTTGATGGTCAATTCAGCAAACCAAATTACAATCCAGCAACCTGATGGCCAATCCAACAAGCTGGATTCCCCTTTTTTAATCAAATCATCTTTTTAATTTTTTTATCTTTTTTCCACACATAAATACATGTATTCTATACACAAAAATAATTTTTCAGAAATTTTTCAATTTCCTTTAGTATTTTTCAAAAATCTATTTCTAGTTAATTCTTTAAGAAAATAACTACCTCACGGTTAACTCTAAAAATTCCAAATTCTTGGCGGGATCTTACACAGGTTATCGTGAGTCTCCAGTTTAAATTTTGTGGCCATCGGAGTTATACAACTCCGATTATAGAGTTTTTTGTCCGAAAATCCCAAAAATTGAAATGGCCATACTTGCTCAATTTAAGTCGGAATAAGTTTATTTTTGGACGCAAGCTACTTCATCCCATATATTTTCATCCTCCAAAAGGCTTGATTTTATTTCACAAAATAAGTGGCCGAAACTGCCCTTACAAAATAGTGGCAGCCTACTTTTGTCTTTTTTCAATTTTAGCATTCTTTACTAATTTCAGTTCACACGGAAATCTACAACTCCTTTTTTAGTGATTCCACTTGGCACAGTTAGAAGACTTATAGATCTAAGTTCAAAAATTGACCACACTCAAAAATTCAAAATACATTGAGAGATATGCTTGTTTTAATTTCGTGCTCCGTTTTCTCAAAAATCTTATTTTTTAAACTTTGTGTTTTGAATGAAAACTTTCATGATCTCTTGATTAATCTAATTTTGGCCATCATAAACCATCATAATATATACCCAAATATCATAAACTCATAGATCTACCATGATCCATAATCTATTACATCAAAACCCACCAAACACAAACAAAACATAATTTATACTAAAAAAATCATAGTTTTCACCCTTTTGAAACATAGTTTCATAATTTTTGACATACCAACTGGTTAGATTTACACATAACACTTATATACCTATAAATCCAAGATTTTTGAACCACCAAATCAAAACTTTACAAGAATCAAACTCAAATCAAATCACAAAGAAAATTAAACTATATAAAATAGAAACCTTTATACCTTTGCTCATGTTCTTCCTTCTTCTTCTTTCTAAGATAGCTATGCAGCTATTAATCATCAAAATTTCACCCTCTCTCTCCTCTCCTTAGTGACCGAAGTCCTCTTTCTCTCTGTCTCTAGCTTATGCTTTGATAGCTTGGAAGTGGAACATGAAATGATTAAAAGATGAGAGAGAAATGAATTTTGGTGTATGTAATATTTGTATAGATGTATTTGGTGTATCTACACTAATCTCCCACATCCTTGCTTCCTTGACCTACTATGTGCCATTTTTTTCTCCTAATATCAAGCCAAATCTAACCAATATCTTGCCATATCTCAACAAATCCAACCAAGATATCCTGCTCCTTCTCTCTCTAAATGGGCCGGCCATGTGACCCTTATTTATCCAAATCATATCTTTTTAAATCTTACCCATATCTTATCAAATATATCTCATGTCTTAGCAAATCTTGGAATATTTCTTCAAATCATTACAAATTCTATCCACTATATTTATTCACATGCTCCATTCCCCTTTCTATTCCTTCTCCTAATGGGCCGGCCATATGGCCTTGTCTTGGCCCATTTTATTTTCTTTTAATGCTTCATTAAGCTTAACTAATGTCCAACAAGTATCTCTTCTATTGGGCTAAAGCCTTGGGCTCCAAATTAAAACATTTGGGCCATTCCTTTCATTCCTTTCATATTTTGGGCTACTAATTAAAATAACTTGGGCTCCCAATTTAATTCTTTTGGACTTGCACTATCAATTCTTTTAGCTACTACTAAAATACACTTGGGCCCTTCCATCTCTAATTAATTAGGTCACTTGTATACTTGCCCTTTTTATCAAATATTGGGCTAGCTCAACAATTTAATTGTTATTAAATATTAGCTACAAGCCTCATGCTCAAATAATTAATTGGGCTACAATTTAATTCTTTGGGCCCTAAAATCAACTTAGTCCCACACTCATTAATTTTTATCTTACCCTAATTATTTAGTTAGGGTTTCTTAATCACAGATTAGGGTTTACTAAGTTTATACCCTATCCGATCAATCATTGATCATAAATTCTACACAGCACAAACACATATCCATCAATACAATTATTATAACTATATTTTCTACCGAATCCCTATCTATAACTAGGATTAGGGTTTCTATTCTCTTTTAAACAAAATTATACTTATATTTCTCAGTCAATACATAAATTAACCACTTCTCTAAACTCGTATCACAGATACTCAACACAATATTGATAATCAATATCAATATTAAATAAAAAAAATTAGTAAATTTTGAAAGATGTGAAATTCTGGGTTCCCACACACACACACACACACACACACACACACACACACACACACACACACACACATATATATATATATATATATATATATATATTTCAATTCTGTCCGGGCACAGGCGTGAAAACCCATTGCCCTTTTCACTGTTTTTGCACACTTTGCCATACTGGGTGCTCTCCCAGTCACTGGTTAACTACTTTTATGCAATTTACATTTCAGTTCGGCCTGGATCATTCTGTGGCCTTTTTAGTGCTATATATATATATATATATATATATATATATATATATATATATATATATATATATATATTTGTGCATATATAAGCAGCCTTCACCATCACTGGTCATCTTTCCTGTCTTGGTTGACTATGTTTCTGTCAATATATATATACATATATATTTCAATTCCAGTCCGGGCTTGCGAGTGAAAACCCATCGCCCTTTACAGCTTTTATTTATATTTAATTATATATTTCTTTGCTCAATTTATTCAACTGTTGCATTTAATATTCATTTGTATATGAATTTGCATTGACATATTTACGGGCGGACTAGATTTATCCAAATCACGTCAATTCTAGCTTTTAACTGTTCAAACAGGTCCCGACAGAACCTGGAAGCTATAATGGCTGAGATTTCTTTAAATCTAGTTATTTTTATAGTTTCAGCTTTGAAAGCCACCTCACGTCCCTTAGATCGCTATCGAGTGGGAACGAGACGCTTCAGCCGTGCGAACCGGGATTTACTTATTGAATCCTCGGTTCTGGAAATTTTGGGATATTTATCTATTTCTGTACAAATTTGAACTGTGCAAGTTGATAGGCTACTCACTATCGTGGGATTCACGATCAAATCCATCGGGATCTGATTCCCATGATGGACAAACTCTGATTTACAGATGTACCCTGCCAATTTTTCTGTAAACTGTACATACACACAGACCTTGAAACGATTATCCGAATTTAAAGTCTCGACATAGTGAAAATATAGATTGTCGTGCCAGCGTCCCTCCGATGGTTTTTATACCCATGAGGAGACCGACACTTTATATTTTTGTGGTCGAGGATGCTTCGCAGCCCGAAAAATCACCATTTGCATATAGCCTTAAGGCTATAAGGATAAAATTGAAAGTGGCGATGTGCTTCAATTCCTATGTCAGCGTAGGGGTTTGATAAATAGCTTTCAAAACATCACTGTCAATTCAATTCAAAATCTTTTGCAAATCAAATTAAAATGTTTTTTAGCAAATCAAATCAAAAACTGATTTTCAAATCAAATCAAACCCTTCGTATATAGGCACAACAAAACCTATCAAAACTTTGAATCAAATCAAATCAATAAACCCAATTTTCAACTAGCATTCACTCACGCATTCCAGTTTTAAGGGAAATATTGAAAAGATTGCGGTATCATGTTTACACGGGAGTCGTGGGGTGCCTAACACCTTCCCCACACTTAACCAAGCCCTCGAACTCAAAACTCCGATTTGAAAGATCAAGTTTCGATAGTATCCAGCAATTGGGCCTGTTTCAAATCAAACTCGGTTGAGTTGGTACAACAATTTTCAAATCTACCAACTGACGACTCTGTTAAATCAAATCAAATCGTCGAGATAAACACATGTTGGCCTTTTTCTTAAAAAACCCTTAAAAACCTTTTTCCTAAAAAGAATAAGGGTAGAGAGAACTTAGGAAAAGCGATTTAAGAAAACTCGGGATACGAACCGACCTGCGGGGTTCTTAAATTTTCCAACGTCGACAGGTGGCGACTCTGATGGGGACAGTATGGGGCTTAGGTCGTTTTCAATCTTTTCAAACATTTCCCTTTCAAAACTATTGAATGCGTAAAATCATGCGTCTCCACAGTCAATGGATAAGTGAATGCTGCGTCTTTCATTGAATCTATGAATGCTATGACTTTACATTGAATGAATGAAAATGAATGCTTTAGTGCTTCGCACCCATATTAGTGCTTCGCACGAACTGTCATTGCATGCATAAGCGGTTAGGCCCGATGTATGTGAATGTATATTGTGTGTCCCTCCACGAGGAGGCTAACCCGGTCGGTGATAAGTAAGGACTCTGGGGACGACTAAGTCTCCTGGGCTGCCTCCTGAAAATGCACCACCCAGATTCGCTACAGTTGAAAGATCGGATTAACTTCCCTTCTAGTAGATTGCGATGATCTGGGAACCTTCATGCCGAAACAAAAACCGCGAGAGTAACCTAGGATAGGTCAGCCTCTGATTAACCAAATCCGAAGGGAAGCTTCTTCATGCCTCTGATAAGGCACTTTTGCAAACTACCGGTGTAAGTTATCATCGGGATAAGCATCGGGAGCACCCACTAAGCTAACTCGATGAAAGAGATATATCCCCATCAGAGGAGTCTTTAAAAATGTACAAACGACATCAGAAAGTATGCCCCACAAAGAGTATCAGCAGATGTGAGAAACCATTGGGCTTAAACCAAGAAAATTGCAAGGGCCATCACAGACGACATCATCCCCATTAGAAATATGAGAAACACTTCAGTTATCTTCATCAAGCAAGCATCAACAACACCAATGTAAATCAGACCGTTGGAGTCAACACCAGCAAAGACATCAGCAGCACTGATGAAAATCAACCGTTGAGATCAGCCCCAACAAAGGCACCGATAAAGGTAATGCGATGAAATGTGATTTAAAATGCGATGCGATATGCGATGCGATTTGGTATGCGATATGCGATTTGGTATGCGATATGCGATTTACGAAAACGTGTTAACATTCATTGCATTGCGATTTGCATCATTAATATCTTGTCATATTTGAAGTGTCTAGCAATCTATATCCTATTCATTCCATTGCATTACATAAACATGATAAAGAGTGGCATCTGTAGACACTCAAAATTTTCCTTATCCCAATACTAACACTCTAGGACGACAAAATTGTCAATCAAGCCAACCCCAATCCCGACACCAGACATCCAATCTAAATGCCGGTCCTTCATCCTAAATTCGATCCCCAATGTCGATAAACCTAAATTTGATCACCAATGTTGGTCAACTCCAGTCAAATTTGATCACTAATATCGGTACTCTAGCCAACTCTAATAGTCAATCGGACCATCAATCCAACTTCGATAGTCAATCGGACCATCAATCTAGCTCCGATTGTCAATCGGACCGTTAATCCAGCTCAGATAGTTAATCGGACCGTCAATCCAACTCCGATAGTTAATCAGACCATCTATCTAGCTCCAATCGTCAATCGGACTGTTCATCCAATTTTGATCATCAATCGGACCGTCAGATCATTCCTGATCTCAATATCGGAACATCAGCTAAAACCTGATCACCGATATTGGGACAACCATAGCACCAATCAACCATATCGAGATGTCAATGCAGTCTCGGCAGTAACCCAAGAGGTACAAATTAGCCCCGATAGCAACCCGAGAAGTACAACTCAGCCCCGACATCAGTCTTGGAAGTCTGGTCTACTTCGAACATAAACCTGAAGCACCACAACACTTACAGAAGAAAACCTGGAATGACCACGTCAGCCACAGAGGCAACACTGGGGACAAACAGACTCGAATGGGATCCAAGTCTTGGAAACAGCTCCTGGAAGTCAACCAGAGGCCATGCCGACACCAAGGGCAACCCCGGGAGGGGAAAAATGATAATTTTACCAAATCTCATCCAATTCAGTCAAAGTAAAGCTGAATTGATGCCACCAAGGTTAGAAAGAACCACAACGGTGATCCTGGGTGAAAACAGTGTCAGACGGCTCGACGGGCAAACTGTGGGGAAATAAAGACCGGGTCATGAACCCATATTTGGGGTTGTAAAAAGGTTAAATCCAATGTCATTGTGACACTCTCAGCGATGGCTTTCTGGAAAGCTATAGCACGCCCCAAACGGACGCTCCGATCAAAAGTTATGAAGTTTTGAACCTGACATCGCGTTGCCCGGCATGCAAGCACCTCGAGACGACCAAACCGGGCACATGGGACCCCACCTAGGGGAGCCTCACCTCTACCTGCGGTTGCCTCAGGTAGAGTAGAGGCTCCCTGGCCTATAAAAAATGTGCCCCCCGTTCATTTTTAATAATTCTAAAACGCAGCGAAGCTCTACCTGTCTGATTTTCTGATTTTTACACCTCTTCCAAACCCAAATATCTTCACTCTAACACGTAGATATACCCATATACTACCACATATCAGAAAATAACCTGTAGATTTGGACGTATAGAGCTTACGATTTGGCAAAAAAGCCTATATTGCAGTCCAGTATAAATATTTTTACGATCAAAAAGTCAATACTACTATTTTGCACTGTTTTCCACTTGTACACAAAGTTTCATCTTCTAAATATGCCCGGAGCTTAGTTTCGTGGCCGTTTTCGACAAAATTTGATACATTTTTGTACATAAACTCCGTTTTTAACATTTCTACAACTCGGATATACCCATATACTACCACATATCAGAAATATTTTCACTCTAACACGTAGATATACCAATATACTGCCACATATCAGAAAATAACCTGTAGATTTGGACATATAGAGCCTACGATTTGGCAAAAAGCCTGTATTGCAGTCCAGTGTAAATATTTTTATGATCAAAAAAGTCAATACTACTATTTTGCACTATTTTCCACTTGCACACAAAGTTTCATCTTCTAAATATGTCCGGAGCTTAGTTTCGTGGCCGTTTTTGATAAAATTTGATACATTTTGTACATAAACTCCGTTTTCAATATTTTTACAACTCGGATTGACGATCCGTCAGCTCCAGTAGCTTCAATGCACTAGCACACACAGTTTTGGCAACTTCGCTGGACTGGGCTATCTTCCCAGTCAGGGTTTGGCCCTTTTTTTATATATTTAATTGTATATATACTAACATTTCAATTCTGTCAAGCTCGGATGTCCAATTCGAGGTAGTTTGCCACTTTTATATATATTTACGCATATATAAGCAATTTTCACCATAACTGGTCTTCGTACCAGTATTGGTTGACTACATTCCTGTCAATATATATATATATATATATATATATATATATATTAATTCAGTCCGGGTGCAGGCGTGAAAACCCATAACCTTTTTTACTGTTTTTGCACACTTCGCCATATTGGGTGCTCTCCCCAGTCACTGGTTGACTACTTTTATGGAATTTATATTTTACTTCGACCTAGATCATTCTGTGGCCTTTTTACTGCTTTTATATATATTTATGCATATATAAGCAGCCTTCACCAGCACTGGTCATCTTTCCTGTCTTGGTTGACTATGTTTCTGTCAATATATATATACATATATATTTCAATTCCAGTCCGGGCTTGCGAGTGAAAACCCATCGCCCTTTACAGCTTTTATTTATATTTAATTATATATTGCTTTGCTCAATTTATTCAACTGTTGCATTTAATATTCATTTGTATATGAATCTGCATTGATATATCTACGGGCGGACTAGATTTATCCAAATCACGTCAATTTAGCTTTTAACTGTTCAAACAGGTCCCGACAGAACTTGGAAGCTATAATGGCTGAGATTTCTTTAAATCTAGTTATTTTTATAGTTTCAGCTTTGAAAGCCACCTCGCGTCCCTTATATCGCTATTTAGTGGGAACGAGACTCTTCAGCCGTGCGGACCGGGATTTACTGAATGAATCCTCGGTTCTGGCAATTTTGGGATATTTATCTATTTCTGTACAAATTTGAACCGTGCAAGTTTATAGGCTACTCATATGTGAGCCTAGGAATCATGGGATTCACGATTAAATCGATCGGGATCTGATTCCCATGACGGACAAACTCCGATTTACAGATGTACCCTGCCAATTTTTCTGTAAAATATACATGCACACAGACCTTAAAACGGTTATCCGAATTTAAGGTCTCGACATAGTGAAAATATGAATTGTCGTGTCAGCGTCCCTCCGAGTTTTTTATACCCATGAGGAGACCGACACTTTATATTTCTATGGTCGAGGATGCTTCGCAGCCCGACAAATCACCATTTGCATGAAGCCTTAAGGCTGTAAGGATAAAATTAAAAGTGGCGATGTGCTTTAATTCCTATGTCAGCGTAGGGGTTTGATAAACAGCTTTCCAAACATCATTGTCAATTCAATTCAAAAGCTTTTGCAAATCAAATTAAAATGTTTTTTAGCAAATCAAATCAAAGTCTAATTTTCAAATCAAATCAAACCCTTCGTATATAGGCACAACGAAGCCTGTCAAAACTTTCAATCAAATCAAATCAAATCAATAGGCCCAATTTTCAAATAGCATTCACTCACGCGTTCTAGTTTTAAGGGTAATATTGAAAAGATTGCGGTACTGTGTTTACACGGGAGTCGTGGGGTGCCTAACACCTTCCCCACACTTAACCAAGCCCTCGAACTTAAAACTCTGATTTCGAAGATCAAGTTTTGACAGTGTCCAGTCATTGGGCCTCTTACAAATCAAATTGGGTTAAGTTGGTACAACCATTTTCAAATCTACCAACTGGCGACTCTGTTAAATCAAATCAAATCGTCGACATAAACACATGTTGACCTCTTTCCTAAAAAACCCTTCAAAACCTTTTTCCTAAAAAGAATAAGGGTAGAGAGAACTTAGGAAAAGTGATTTAAGAAAACTCGGGTTACGAATCGACCCGCGGGGTTCTTAAATTTTCCAACGTCGACAGAAGGTATGAAGAAGTTTCCCATCGAATTTGGTTAATCAGAGACTGACTTATCTTAGGCTAGTCTCGCGGCTTTTTGGCATGAAGGTCCCAAGATCATCGCAATCTACTAGACGGGAAATTAATCCGATCTTTCAACTGGAGCGAATATGGGTGGTGCTTTTTCATGAGCTCCAAGAGACTTAGCCGTCCCCTGAGTCATTACTTATCACCGACGGGTTTTGCCTCCCGAAGGAGGAATCATATGATAGTAGTGTGCATACAAGCCAATCATGTATGATGATAAAGCACATACTTTATAAACAATCTTATTTATTTATTAATAAAATATTAATTTAAGGCATTTAAATATCTACATGGTGCTGTTTTTATAATATGTAAATAACCCATAGTTTTAAGCAATGCTTTTAGAATCATGATGAGATCATGCTAATGAGATCTAAATTCTTAGAAAGCTTAAAAACTAAAATAGTTCTCAATTGTGGAATTTCTAAAATAGGGATTAGTAAATCTGGATAGATTGGTACATATGTTGCTTGCTCATTGGATGAGGATGACTGATCTCATAGTCATTTGTGTGGAGACACCAAAGCAAGTATGTAGGTGCTTATTGGAGAATAAGTTCACTGAACGTGACTCTCTATGGAATACCTAATGGAGTTTTACTCGCCTGTCAATAGGAGTTGCTAATGTGATAGTAGTACAAGTGATCCTTGGACTTGAGATCATCATAGTATCTTATATGTAACAAATTATACTTTGACTTATTCCTTAAGGCCTTTTAAGGCATATATAGGGTATGCTTGGGTATAATAAGTTGCATATGAAGATAATGTATGATCAATAAAGAATCTACCACCTCTAGTAAAAGAGGATATATGTCCTATGTGATTCGTTAAATGACAACCCAGGAATCCTTGGCCAAGGTAGAATGAAATTGGAAAGATGTTTCTAATTTGCATTATTTGGAGTTGTGCGTTTTCTAATCGAAATACATATGATTAAATAAATTAAGACTTGACAGTAAATCCATGTCTTATATTTAATTGGGACATTGTATGGTGGAAGGATTGAATTGTACGGTAACTATTAACTCACAGGTTCTTTTATGATTAATGTTGAAATCTATATTATCTAGAAAGTCGTTGATCGCTAGGGAGGCTTATCCCTATTGTAGAATAAATGTTATTTACTTAAATAGATTATTAGTTTAATTTATTTATTTAAATAAGATTAGAATTGTTCTAATTGATTTATTCACAACCGGTTTAATATGGAGAACCTAAAGGGTCACACCATAAAAGGAAGAAGAATTATTTAAGAAGAAAATGGCATGATAGTAATAATGCATTAAGTATAATTAATTTAATATATGGTGATAGAATAAATTAAATAGCTTAATGTATATTATTTAATATTTTAGAAATATTAAATATAAATTAATAAGAGGAGTCTTATTATTATTATTATTATTATTATTATTATTATTATTATTATTATTATTATTATTATTATTATTATTATTATTATTTTAATTCTAAAGGAGTTTAGGAATTAATATAATATCAGTACTCTCTCTCAATCCTAATAAGATTAGGATATAAATTAATTAAAAGTAATTAATTAAATAAAACCCTATTTTAATTGGAATATGAGGGTTAACCTAATATCTATATAAGAGAGTCTTATATCAAAAATAACGTACGTGAATTTTTCTAAGGGTTGGGAGTACACATATTCTATAGAGATAGAAATAAGGGTTAAGCCAATAACCCATCTTCCTGAGTTCTTCATCTTCCTTGGTGGATCACCATTAGAGGCCAAACATTTGGGTGGCTGACATTGATCAAGGGAAGGAGCCACTACAGAGGAATCAAAGGAATCAAAAGAGTAGAACTTGTACCTGAGGAAGCTTAGATCTTCAAAGGTATAATTCCATCCTCTCCTTCTATGCATTAACTGATAATTGATGCACAAAAAAGATCATGGTTAAGGGTTTGTAAGAAATTTTAAAATTTAATTTTTCATCCCTTCCGCTGCATTTATGTAATTTGATTGCATGCTTATGTTTCTAGCAAACCCAACATCACACAACATGCATTCACATACAGTGTGCCTCACCGTATGCATATGATGACATTGGTGTGATGCACTAATATGGGTGCGAAGCACTAAAAAAGCAGAAAAGCATTTATTCACATTCATTCAATGTAAATACGCAGCATTCGCATATTCATTCAATGTAAAGACGCATCATTCACACATACGTAGTTTTGAAAGGGAAATTTTTGAAAAAATTTGAACGCGGCTTAAGCCCTCAAAAATCCCCAGCAGAGTCGCCACCTGTCGACATTGGGAAAAAATCCATTGGTCGGGTCACAACCCGGATCTTTCTCTCTTCCTAAGTTATCTCTACCTTTACTCTTTTTATTGCGAAAAAGGTTTTGAAGGGTTTTTTTTAGGAAAAGGCCAACATGTGTCATGTCAACGATTTGAACGTTTTATAGAGTCGCCAGTTCGTAGATTTGAAATAATTGTACCAACTCAACCGAGTGTTGTTTGAAAAGAGGCCCAATTGCTGGACACTATAGAAACTTGATCTTTGAAAACAAAGTTTTGAGTTCGGGGGCTTGGTTAAATGTGGGAAAGGTGTTAGGCACCCTACGACTCCCGTGTAAACACGGTACCGCATCTTTTCAACATTTCCCTTTTAAATCTGCAATGTATGTGTGAATGCTGTTTGAAAACTGGGCCTATGTTTGATGGAAAGTATGTCTTATGCATCGTTGAACCTATATACGAAGGGTTTGATTTGTTTTGGAAAAAGTCTTTAATTGGATTTGTAAAAGTGTTTGATTTGATTTGCAAAAGCTTTTCTTTTCGAAAAGATTATTTAAGTGATGTTTTGAAAGATGGATTTCAAACCATTACGCTAACATAGGAATTGAAGCATATCGATACTTAAGTTTATCTTTTCAGCCTTAAGGCTCAATTTGAATTGTGATTGTCGGGCTGCGAAGCATCCTCGACCAGAATATATATACAAGTGCCGGTCTCCTCATGGGCATGATAGCCATCGGAGGGACTCTGACACGACAAACCATATTTTCACTATGTTGAGACCTTAAATCCGGATAACCGTTTTAAGAACTTTTGTATGTACATTTTTACAAAAAAAAACTGGTAGGGTACATTTTTAAAGTGGATTTTGTCCATTGTGGGAATCAGATTCTGATCAGTTTAATTATGAATCCCACGATTCCTAGGCTCATATATGAGCAGCCAATAAACCTGCACAACTCAAATTTGTACAGAGATATATCCAAATATCGCGAGAACAAAGGATTCATTCAGTAAATCCTGGCTCGCACATGGCCGAAGCGTCTCGTTCCCACTAGATAGCGATCTAAGGGCCGCGAGGTTGCTTTGATAACTAAAACTAGAAAAAATGCTAGATTTAAATAAATCTCAGCCATTCTAGCTTTCTGGTTCCGTTTGTACCTATTTTGAACCGTTTGAAAGCTAGAATTGGCGAGATTTAAATAAATCTAGTTCGCCCGCATATATATCAGTGTCGATTCATATAAAATGAATATATAAAGCAACAGTTTAATAAAAGAGAGTAAAGCAATATATATATATATATATATAATTATATATAAAAAACTGTAAAGGACGATGGATTTTCACATCGGTACCCGGACTGGAATTAAAATATATATATATATATATACATATATAAATATATTTATATAAACTGTATAAAGGACACGGAATGATCTAGGCTGGACAGAATTGAAATATATATATATATATATATATATATATATATATATATATATATATATATATATATATATATATATATAGAAAATAGTAGAAAAGGCGATGGGTTTTCACGCATGTGCCCGGACTGAAATTGAAATGTACAGAAATGTAGTCAACCATGACTGGAAAGATAACCCAGTGTGGTGAATGTTGCAGATATATATATATATATATATATATATATATATATATATATATATATATATATATATATAGTAAAAAGGCCACAGAATAATCCAGGGCGGACTGGAATGTAAATGTACAGAAAATTAGTCAACCAAGACTGGAAAGATAACCCAATGGTGGCGAAAGGTGCAAAAACAGTATAAAGGCCACAAAATGATCCAGGCCAGACTGAATTGTAAATATATATATATATATATATAGACAAAAACGTAGTCAACCAAAAATGGGAAGATAACCAGTGGTGGTGAAAGTTACTTATATATGCATATATATATATATATATATATATATATATATATAAGCAATAAACTACCGTTGATTTGACATCCGGGCTTGACAGAATTGAAAAGTTAGTATATATACAGTTAAATATATACAAAAAAAGCCAAACCTGGACTGGGAAGATAACCCAATTCGGCTAAGTTGCTTAAAACGAAGATGCAAGTATGCCGAAGCTGCTGGAAGTGACGGATCGTCAATTTGAGTTGTAGAAATGCCAGAAAATGAGTTTATGTTCAAAAATGTACCAAAAGTTAACGACAACGGCAATGGAACTGAGTTTCGAGCATATTTAGAAAATGAAACTTAACGTGCAAGTGTATAAAAGTGCGAAATAGTAGTATTGACTTGCTGATTGTAAAAATACTCACAATGGACTGCTACACGGGCTTTTTGCCAAATCGTAGGCTTTAAACGTCCATAGCTACCGGTTATTTTCTGATATGTGGTAGTATGTGGGTATATCTACGTGTTAGAGTGAAAAATTTTGGGTTTGAAAGACAAGAAATTGGACAGAAAACCAAATGGGCAGAGGTTTGAAGCATTTCAAAATTATTAAAATGAGGGGGGTGCCCTCATATATATAGGCCAGGGAGGCTCCACCCTACTTGCTATTGCCACAGGTAGAGGTGCGGCTCCACATAGTGGGGCCCACGTGGCGCGTTCCATCATCTCGAAGTACATGCACTCCAAGCAACGCGAGGTCTGATTCGAAACTTTCTAACTTTTAATCGGAGCGTCCGTTTGAGGCGTGCGATACCTTTCCAGAAAGCCCTCGCTGAGAGTGTGGCAATGAAATGGGATAAAACATTTTTCGGGTCCAAAAGGACGGGTTCATAACCAGGTCTTCGATTCCTCGCAGTTTATCCGTTGAGCTATCTTGCACTGTTTGTACTCGGGATCATCGTTATGGTTCGTTCTGACCTTGGTGGCATCAATTCAGCTTGAATTTGACTAAATCGGCTTAGATCACATAATGAACGTAAAGAATAAAAGGAAGTATCGAAGTCCTTGGATTCCTAGTCGGTTAAAGGATTTGAAAATCTTACTTTCCAAAACCTCACTTCAATTCATATCTCTTGTTAAAAATGAACTTTTCATTAAATTAAATCCTTCGTACCTAGGTGCAAAAGAGGTACAACACTACTTTCAAGTCACCCAAAATAAAGACTTAGAAAAAGAGACTAATAAATCTTTCAAAATAAAATATACACACACATACACATACACACACTTTATGCATAAAAAATCAATAAGACGCGCTACCGTGCTTGCACGGGAGTCAGGGTGTGCCTAACACCTTCCCCCCGCTTAACCTAGCCCCCGAATTCCATGAATCTCGGGTTTCAAGACCAATCTTTAGAGTCACGCATTGGACCATCTTGCGAAAAAACTATTAAAACTCGGGTGAGTTGGTACATCCATTTCTAAAATACAACCTGGAGACTCTGTCTCATTCGGTCCAATCATTAAAATTAAATCAATCTTTTCAAATCGTCGACATATATGTCGGTACCAGTTTCCTACAAAATTCACCCTTTAAACGAAACCCAAAGACAAAGTGAAAGCAAAAGGGTAGAATAATATCAAATTAGGGAATATGGGAAATCCTCTCTTTTTCCCCCGGATAGGAGAGGATGGGAAACCAACCCAAAGAGAAAAAGACCTCCTCCTTCAACAAAAAGGGGTACAGAGATGACTTAAACTCTTCCCAACGTCGACAGGTGGCAACTCCGCTGGGGATCAAAGAGGGCTTAAGTCGCGATCAAACTTTTTGATTTTCATTCTGCATGTGCATTTGTGTGAATGATCTTTGTGTGTGATAATTGTGTCAATCTTTTAGCATTTTGTATTAGTGCCTCGCACAATATATTAGTGCCTCGCACAATATATTAGTGCCTTGTACAATGTCATCAAATTACATGCGGTGAGGACGTGAATGTATGTTGTGTGGTACCTCCATTAGAGGGCAATCCCGTCGGTTGTTTATTACTGGACTTCTCTACTTGTTTCCATTCTGAGGCTCAGGAAAGGCACCACTCAGATCCGCTCCAGTTGAAAAATGGATGTTTTCATCAAGCAAATTGCGAAGATCTGGGAACCAATTTGAAATAGCCAGTGAGAGTAACCCTAAGATAGGTCAGCGTCTGATAAACCAAACGCGCGGTGTGCTTCTTCATGCCCTATTTAATCTTCCGTGTATATAAATGACTGACATCGTGAACTGTCATACATACATCTTTCACATCCTGTCATCAATTCGACTAACCCGTTATGTTGCAGGAAAAGATTAAAAAACCATTAAACTGATGCATAGCATATCATGCATCCCTGTCCACCAATATCTAGACTAAACTAGATATCGATTTTGTGCAGATTGGTCCTAGAACCCGATCTCGAGCCAAGAAGGCCCGTTCATCACCGTTCAAGATCAGTGAAGGATGTTCATCTGAACATACCCCTGTATCTCATAATGAATTCGAGGAGTTTAAGAAACAGATGACCGAGATGATGACCCTGTTAAAAGAACAGTGCAAAGTATCTCAGGAATCTAAGCACAAGAATCCGACTAAATCATCTGTGCAAGGAGACATGAAAGTACCCGAGAAGGAAGGTGATACCCATACGTCCACACTTATCTCTCCCCTCGATGTTGAAGTACCCAAGGAGGCCCCGATCCAGAAGACGACACGGGAAATCATAGACCTCCAGAAGGACAGAGACACTAGAGACATTAGGAAGAAAGTTAGACAAATGGAGGACGCTATATGGTTTATGAAAGGAACAGGATCCCACGGGAGCGTGAATTACTCGGATCTGTGTATTTTCCCAAAGGCGAGATACCCCGATAAGTTTCAAGTCTCCGAGTTTGAGAAATATAACGGACTTGGAGACCCATACACTCACTTAAAAGTCTATATATGTGAACTTGGAACTTACGCTGAGGATGAGAACCTCCGGATGCAACTGTTTCAGAAGAGCCTTACCAGTGAAGCCCGAACGTGGTACACACGGATAGACAATTCCAAAGTTAGAGGTTGGGAAGATTTGGCCCATGCTTTCCACAACTAATACATTTTCCAATCCCAGATGGCACCTGATCGCTACCAGGTTACCAAAGTCAAAAAGATGGGCAATGAATCGTTCAGAGAATACGCGCAGCGGTGGAGGCGAATGGCGGCCCAAGTCAACCCACTTATGGATGAGGGTGAGATGGTGACAACCTTTATTGATATCCAAGAAGCCCTTTTCTATGAGAGAGTCCTTGCCGGGTTAGGAAAATCCTTCTCTGAAATGATCAAACACAGGGAAATGGCAGAAATGGGTTTGAAGTCTGGAAAAATTAAGAACCTCACTGCTTTGGAAGCCGTAGCAGAGCACATACAATTGAAAAATTATGCCAGCGCTCCCAAAAGAGGATCGAAGAGAAAGGAAGAAGATGTATCTTTAATATTATAGGGACAATCTGCCAGCAAGAGCCCTAACTCACCCATCCAGAGGCAGAACTCTCATCCAGTGAATTTTTGAAATCCTACAACAGTGAAAGTTGGAGAAAACAAGCGAAGAAGGATATTCACTCCTTTGGGAGACTCCTTGGAGAATATATTAGCCTTCCTGATCGCCCAGAAGAAGATCGTTGAGCTTGCTCCACCTTTCAATCCAAACGGAAGGCAATTATGTGACATCCCCAAATCCGGGTACTTCATTTCCACATGATTTGGTGTTCACTTACCAAATATAACATACAACTACCCAATAATAAATAATTGCAAAATAAATTACAACCTTTATAAATACTTAAAATCTTCCTTATTAAAAGGTTTACAACTTTTCAAAATAAATCCCAGGGTTTAATCTAATCTTGACATAAACATTAATGCGAAAAATAAAAACATCATATATAGTCTTATTACAATTTCAAAATAAAACAAGTATTCACTTATTCAGCTTTTCTTTGCCTTTACTAGTTGTCGGAGCGTCAACGCTTTCAACCTCAGCTGCAATAGTTATTTAATATGCAAGAGTGAGCAAACAATAACTCACTGGAATACAATAATAATAAAGATATAATTGAATAGCTTCAATAGATTTGAATAACTTTACTTTCATCAACAATAAAGAATTGAATAATAATTCTTTATCAACATTAAAAATTCGAATATAGAATTCATCTGAGGGTCGTAAGACCTTGAACTTTTTTTTCTAGGTTATAAACATTTCTATTTAAAACCTTTAACAGTCATTTAGACTATGGACCTTAACTCGTACTTAGGGGGATCAACCACTCGTACTATGTATTGTGCACAAACATCTTAACGCTTTTGCATAGTAACCTCCCCTAGTAAATAGGGTTGTTCATCTCAATATTCGAATACAAGTCCGCACCAAAGAAAGTTTGGTTTGGATAAGCTTAAAGAATAATTTAAGATTCAACGATCATCAATTAAGGAATAGTTGAATCGACTTACAATAATCAAGAATAATTCAATAATAACGAATTATGAAATATGTATGCTTTAGAATTTAACTTAAAGCATACGAAAGATAAGATAGACCTTGCTTGAACAATAAGTCAAATTCACTTTAAGTAAATCATGAATTTTAAATACATACTTGTCCAATATAGAAATAAAAAGGACAATCTCGAACGAAATGGATATTTAAATTCAAAACACTTGTATATCATTAACGAGTTGAGGGATAGAAAACTTGCCTCAAGAGCAAGCTACTAACACAATTCACGTTCTTTAACACTTCCTACACATAAATGTTTAATCACAATAGTCTAAATTAGTTAACACGCAACTAATTCACATAATTGGTTAACCCTCCAACGTTAACTCATTCTGGTTTAATTAATAAGTTAATAATCAACCACATAATTAATTACATCACATAGACATGCTCACATAATTAAATCAAATAATAATTATGTATTTCCTATTAATTAAACAATTATAATTTAAACATTTAATCTAATTATAATTACTCAAATTATAAACAATTATAATTTATAATCAACTAAACTACATCATACATTTACTAAATTATAATTACCTAAATTATAATTTAAATTAACATTTACTTGAATAAAATAAATTAAATAATATTCATTAGAATTAACAAATTTATAATTTAATTTAAACCTTTACTATAATTATAATTATTCAATTTTAATAACATATTATATTTTACCAATATAATATATTAGAAATCATTTAGCATTTTAAATGTGTGTCTGACATGTTATCACATTAGACATTAGGTTAACCTTCATGCTCCAAATAAAATGCACAAAAAATAACTTATTGTAACTTTCTACATACCCCCCACCGAGGCGGGGGTTTTACTCTTGACAGGCCCGTCGGGGCGGGCACCCTGCAGTGTCGACAGACATGCTCGCGAATTGTGTAGAGAAAAAGTCAATTTGACTTATTTCTCCACATCAAATTCTAATTTTAGTTCATACAATTCATATAAATTTATAGAAAACATAAACTTAAAGCTTCTAACATGATTCCAACATACATAAACATGCTCCTAGACACAAAATCATCTTAAGCAACGAGAATCCATGATTTAAAAACTCCAATTTTATTATATTCATAAAAACTCATATTTTCACAAAATAATTCACTGTAAATAAAATTCTCTACCAATTCAATTCACAACACACGCAATATTTTCATAATTGAAGATAACATCATAATAAATTCTAATTAGGCATATTAACACATAAGAAATCCTCAACTTTTCATTCTAAACCAACCAATATATATAAAATCCATATGAACACCAAGTTTCCATTAAAACATGTTTTTAACAACATTTTGTTTTCTGAAAATCCTTTTATGGCATGAAATTTAATTATAAATACCACATAGATACATTCTATATAAACAATTCATGATTATACAATTTCATGAAAACTTAATTTTGACAGAGAATGAGCATGAAGAACACATAAATTGAGTTCTAAAAATATATAAGGGTAGAGGTTATAAATTACCCTTTAGCTAGTCGTTAGTGAAGAAGAAGAAGATGATGCTTGCTTCCTTTTTGCTTTCTCAAAGCTTTCTCTTCTTCTCCCTTCTTCCTCTTCTTTTTCTCTGAGTATTCTCTCTAACTCTCTTCTCTGCTCTTTTCTTTCTTTTATTCTAACTGACGAATATTTTAACTAACGTATATTATAGATATATATAATATACATATACATATATAATATATATATGTAACTTATAGTATTAATATACCTAATAAGTATTATACTAATTACTATATTAACTACTACTTAATTTATATAAGTTACAAGAATTTGAAAAGCCTAAGGCCATGTTTGGCAAAACAATTTATATTTTTTAAAAAATAGATTTTTATTAACTAAGGCATTGTTTGGGTAAAAAAATAGTTTAAAACAATTCACAGGCCCTGTTTGGCAAAAGCCTTTTAAAGCAAAAGTAAGGGCCTTGTTTGGTTAAAACAATTTAAAAAAAACTCTTTTCTTTATTTTAATAAATCCTTTTTAACACATACTTTAACGTTACACTTTAATTAATTAAATCTTTAACAGTCTAATTTAATTAATTAAAAGCTAACCTCAATTAAGCATATAAAAATGCCACATAACAAATTATAATTACTCGCTAACTATAATTCATGTAACACTCATCACATAACTCATCTAATTTAATTATCTCAATTAAATTAGAACTATACTATAAAATCAATATACATCAATTAAATTAAAAAGGACAATATATAGATATTTAAATACATACTTGTCCAATATATAAATACATACTTGTCCAATATAGAAATAAAAAGGACAATCTCGAACGAAATAAATATTTAAATTCAAAACACTTGTATATCATTATCGAGTGTAGGGATTAAAAAACTTGCCTCAAGCGCTACTAACACAATTCACGTTCTTTAACACTTCATACACATATATGTTTAATCACAATAGTCTAAATTAGATAACACGCAACTAATTCACATAATTGGTTAACCCTCCAAGGTTAACTCATTCTAGTTTAATTAATAAGTTAATAATTAGCCATATAATTAATTACATCACATAGACAAGCTCACATAATTAAATAAAATAATAATTATATATTTTATATTAATTAAATTATAATTAAATAATTATAATTTAAACATTTAATCTAATTATAATTACTCAAATTATAAACAATTATAATTTATAATCAACTAAACTACATCATACATTTACTAAATTATAATTACCTAAATTATAATTTAAATTAACATTTACTTGATTAAAATAAATCAAATAATATTCATTATAATTAACAAAATTATAATTTAATTTAAACATTTATCTAATTATAATTATTCAATTTATAATAACATATTATATTTTACCAATATAATATATTAGAAATCATTTAGCATTTTAAATGTGTGTCTAACATGTTATCACATCACACATTAGATAACATTCATGCTCCAAATAAAATACACAAAAAATTAAGTTATTGTAACTTTCTGCATACCCCCCGCCGGGGCGGGGGTTTTATTCTTGACAGGCCCGTCGGGGCGGGCCCCCTGCAGTGTCGGCAGACATGCTCTGCGAACTATGCAGAGAAAAAGCCAATTTGACTTATTTCTCCATATCAAATTCTAATTCCAGTTCATACAATTCACATCAATTTATAAAAAACATAAACTTAAAGCTTCTAACATGATTCCAACATACATAAACATGCTCCTAGACACAAAATCATCTTAAGCAACGAGAATCCATGATTTAAAAACTCCAATTTTATTATTTTCATAAAAACTCATATTTTCACAAAATAATTCACTGTAAATAAAATTCTCTACCAATTCAATTCACAACACACGCAATATTTTCATAATTGAAGATAACATCATAATATATTCTAATTAGGCATATTAACACATAAGAAATACTCAACTTTTCATTCTAAACCAACTAATATATATAAAATTCATATGAACACCAAGTTTCCATTAAAACATGTTTTTAACAACATTTTGTTTTCTGAAAATTCTTTTATGGCATGAAATTCAATTATAAATACCACATAGATACATTCTATATAAATAATTCATGACTATACAATTTCATGAAAACTTAATTTTGACAGAGAATGAGCATGAAGAACACATAAATTGAGTTCTAAAAATATATAAGGGTAGAGGTTATAAATTAACCTTTAGCTAGTCGTTAGTGAAGAAGAAGAAAATGATGCTTGCTTCCATTTTGCTTTCTCAAAGCTTTCTCTTCTTCTCCCTTCTTCCTCTTCTTCTTCTTCTCTGAGTATTTTCTCTAACTTTCGTCTCTGCTCTTTTCTTTCTTTTATTCTAACGGACTAATGTTTTAACTAACGTATATTATAGATATATATAATATACATATACATATAATATACATATAATATATATATATATATATATATGTAACTTATAGTATTAATATAGCTAATAAGTATTATACTAATTACTATATTAACTACTACTTAATTTATATAAGTTACAAGAATTTGAAAAGCCTAAGGCCATGTTTGGCAAAACAATTTATAATTTTTTAAAAAATAGATTTTTATTAACTAAGGCATTGTTTGGGTAAAATCAGTTTAAAACAATGCACAGGCCCTGTTTGGCAAAAGCCTTTTAAAACAAAAGTAAGGGCCTTGTTTGGTTAAAATAATTTAAAAAAAAAACTCTTTTCTTTATTTTAATAAATCCTTTTTAACACATACTTTAACGTTACACTTTAATTAATTAAATCTTTAACAATCTAATTTAATTAATTAAAAGCTAACCTCAATTAACCATATAAAAATGCCACATAATAAATTATAATTACTCGCCAACTATAATTTATGCAACACTCATCACATAACTCATCTAATTTAATTATCTTAATTAAATTAGAACTACACTATAAAATCAATATACATCAATTAAATTAAATATTAAATATTTATTCAATTAATATATAACTCTTAATTAAATCATTCCAGAAAATCACATAATTGATTTATTTAGCTCAATGAATAAATCACATAAAATATTTATTTACTCAATAAATATTTGAAATTAATAAATAAAATCTCATTCGGTACAATCTTCCCTCCTTAAAAGGATTCTATCCCCAAAATCATAACATAAAAAAATCTCATTTGTTACATTCTTCCTCCCTTAAAAGGATTCTGTCCCCAGAATCGGTACATACGGGGTTACACAAAAAGCTAAGTAAATAATTGAGGATACGATTTCCTCATTACATCTTCAAGTTCCCACGTGGCTTCTTCAACACTGTGGTTCCTCCATATTACCTTAACAGAAGGAATCACTTTATTTCTAAGTACTTGTTCCTTTCTGTCGACTATTTGAACAGGCACTTCTTCATATGTTAAGTCTTTATCAAATTTTAAAGGCTCGTATTCTATTACATATTTATAGTCGTGTTTGTAAGGTCTCAACACAAAAATGTGGAAGACGTTATATATATTCTCTAGCTCCGGAGGTAATACCACTTCGTAAGCTACCTCGCCAACTTTTCATAGTACCTCGAAAGGTCCAATAAATCGGGGACTCAACTTCCCCTTCTTGCCAAATCCAATATTCCCCTTCCAAGGAGATACCTTCAGGAAAACGAAGCTTCCTGGTAAAAACTCTAGGTTCTATCGATGTTGATCGGCATACTTCTTCTATCTGTCTTGAGCAGTAACTAGTCTTGTTGTGATCAGCTTCACTATTTTGACAGTTTGTTGTACCAGTTCCGGTCCCAACAGTTGACGTTCACCAACTTCATCCCAGCACAAGGGCGTTCTGCATTTCCTGTCGTATAACGCTTCGTAAGGCGGCATGCCGATACTCGCATGATGACTATTATTGTAGGCGAACTCCACCAATGGTAGATGATCATCCCAGCTTCCCTTGAAATCTATAACGCAAGCTCTCTGCATATCCTTAAGCGTCTAAATCGTTCTCTCGCTCTGGCCATCAGTTTGAGGATGGTACGCCGTACTCATTCGTAACTGCGTTCCCAGACACTCTTGCAAACGCTTCCAAAAATTTAACGTAAAATGTGGATCTCTGTCAGACACAATTAACACCGGAACGCCGTGTTGAGAAATTATTTCCTTCACATACAGCTTCGCTAGCTGATCCAAGTTGTACTTAATCCTGATCGGTAAAAAGTGGGCTGACTTCGTCAGTCGATCCACTATAACCCATATCGCATCAAATCCCTTCTGAGTCACTGGAATACCTACCACAAAATCCATCGTGATGTACTCCCACTTCCACTCTGGAATTTCCAACGGTTGCAGCAACTCGCTAGGTCTCTGATGTTCTACCTTAACTTTCTGGCACGTTAAGCACTTCACAACACTTTAAGCAACGTCCCTCTTCATATTCGGCCACCAAAAATGGTGCTTGAGATCCTGGTACATCTTCGTACTCCCAGGGTGAATCGAATCTCTCGAACTGTGAGCTTCGCTAAGAATCTCCTCTTTGACCTCTGGTACTGGCGGTACCCAAATTTTCCCTTTAAATCATAACAGTCCCTCATTATCGATCTTGAACTTGAACTCTTTGCCATCCGCTATTCTTTTCTGGATCTTTTCACACTCTTCATCGTGAAGTTTTGCTTCTTTCACTTTGTCTACCAGAGTAGAACCAATAGTTACTTGAAATAACTTCTCATCCAATTCCTTTAGAAACTTTACTTCCAGTTCCAATCTAGCCATCTGTTCTATCAATCGATCCTAATCAGTTAACACGTTCAGCTTCTCCCGACCTTTTCTGCTCAAAGCGTCGGCGACGACATTAGCTTTAATCGGATGGTAAAGTATCTCACAGTCGTAGTCCTTGATCAGTTCCAACCATCTTCTTTGGCACATTTTTAAATCGTTCTAGGTGAAAATATACTTCAGACTCTTATGATCTGTGTATATTTCACACTTCTCTCCATATAAGTAGTGTCTCCATATCTTCAGAGCAAACACTACTGTCGCCAATTCTAAATCATGGGTTGGATACCCCTTCTCGTAATCCTTCAGCTGACGTGACGCATAGGCAATGACTTTGCCGCTCTGCATCAGCACACAGCCTAACCCCTTATGTTAGGCATCACTATATACTACGAAATTTCTCGTACAATCCGACAAGGACAATACAGGCGCAGTACTCAACCTCTACTTAAGTTCCTGAAAACTTTCCTCACATTTTTTTGTCCAAACAAATTTAACTGTTTTACGAGTCAAATTCGTTAGCGAAGTCGCGATCTTGGAAAAGTCTTGGATAAATCTTCGGTAATAACCTGCCAATCCCAAGAGACTCCTCACTTCAGATGGCGTCTTCGGCTGATCCCAATTTGACCTTCGATGGATCTACCAAAATCCCGTCCTTGTCGATCATGTGGCCAAGAAATTGCACACATTCTAACTAGAATTCGTACTTCGAGAATTTTTCATAAAGCTTCTCTCGTCTCAGCGATTCTAAGGTCAGCCTGAAGTGTTTAGTGTGTTCCTCCTCGATCTTGGAATAAACCAGGATGTCATCTATGAACACCACTACGAACTTGTCTAGGAATGGCTTAAACACTCGATTCATTAGGTCCATAAATGCAGCTGGGGCATTCGTTAGACCAAATGACATCACCAAAAACTCGTAATGACCATACCGAGTCTTAAAAGCCATCTTCGGAATATCTTCCCTTCTCACCTTCAACTGATGATACCCACTCCTCAAATCAATTTTTGAGAAGTATCTAGCACCCTTCAACTGATCAAACAAGTCATCGATCCTAGGTAAAGGATACCTATTCTTGATCGTAACTTTGTTCAACTCGTTATAATCAATGCAAAGATGCATCGATCTGTCCTTTTTCTTGACGAATAACACTGGCGCTCCCCACGGTGAAATGCTTGGCTGAATATACTTCTTGTCCAGCAATTCTTGAAGTTGAACCATCAATTCCTTCATCTCTATGACGCCCCTAAATTTGGACCACCACTGGTCTCTCGAATTTAGTTCTTCACGTTCTCACGATAATATAATAATAATATCTAAAACATAAATTCACAGCGGAAGATCTAATATAGAATAATATACAATAATTTATTATAATTATTCCTCCAAGTCTCACAACCTACAGTACTTAATAGATTACATAATAATATCAATTAAAGACTTATTGCATACCCTACTTAAGCTTAAACATAGTTCTGAAATAGTCTTAATACAACAGCAGAGATTTTAAAATATAAAAAGGACAAGCTAGTCGATAGCCTTGCCCTTGCCCTTATCGACGCCCGAAGGTCAACCCTACTTTGCTTTAACTGAAAATATTTTTAGGAAAAGCAAAAATGAGCAACAAGTTTGCTTAGCAAGTAATATAACAACAAGGGTGAGTAATATAGTTCTCGAATCCAAAAGGGTATAGCAAGATATGATAGTTCAAGGATAGCAAGAAATATCAACAGTTCTCAATAACAATCGCTAAGGACAGTAGAATATTGATAAGATTCCATACTAAATCAATTCAAGATTTCTAGATAATTGAATACTGAGCAGTCACTAAGGACTAAGAACTTCTACTAGAATTAGCAGTAATATACTGATAATCCAACAAAAACAAGTACAACAAGTGATTAGCCTAAAGTACCCTACGTTATGCATATCGTTCAATCGTACTAAAGTGCGCACGTCGGTCTCCCGACAATATATAATTTCCCTTCAAAGAAGGTTGTTCATTTCAGTCAAATACAAGATCCCGCACCAATCAATTGGTTCGGGTTGTCTTTCAACAATATAATTCTAGCCTAATCAAATGGCATAGATTGCAACAAATTTTAAGTCCAAATCTCAATATTTAAAGTTTGAAGAATATAAATCGACTTTTATCTTATCCATGAAGTATATAATTATAATATCTGAATTGCAATATCAAAAGTTTACTTGTACGACAAAAATAGCACAAGCTTAATGAACGCTCAATAAAGAGTAGGGTTAGGAACTTGCTTACAATGTTCCTTGAATAAAGTAAACACAAGGATAGGATACTTGCACAATAAAATAGTGTAAGTTAGGGAACTTGCCTTAAGCGTAGTTTATCCACGTTAAGTAAATCAACACTTTCGAATCCCTATCGTAATATAGTTACGTATATATATGATATCCATTAGTCATATATTTTAATATCATATCTTATCTTGGATATACGATCAACACATAAGCTAAGTTTTAACCTAGCAACACAATTATACCATATATAGTATCATATTAATTCACAAGTCTCGACTAACATAACTTTTATTTTCTTTTATCCTTAACGTTCCTCTTTTCGAGTTAATCATCTTCATATATCTCCATTAACTCATAAGACCATAATCAGTTCCAAACATATTTTATTTAGTAAGTTACGACATTGTTACAAGTTAACCGTCAAAATCGGATTCAAGTATCAACATATGATATCACATAGCATGTATATATATTAAAGGATACTTCCATGTTTGTATAACCTTTCCAAGTTCAATCATACATGATATAGTTCTAAATCACGGTCTCTAACGACTTAGGGTCATACAACGCTATGAATTTTTATAAGTTATCATTCTTGTCATTTAGACATAAAAGGTAGTCATATATTTTGTTGGTAAGCATGCTCACAAATTTTTATGTCATGGATGTGTAACTCTAGCATTGCTACTTGTTTGAAACTTAATCGAACTCATGCTTGATGAACTTGTATTACATCTAACAAGTGGGTGTATATGTATGATGCCTTAAAAGCACATTCAAACATGCTAAAAATATCAGAATCTAGAATCCTAATATAACAGGTTAAAGTCCACGTTCAAAGCTTATATTTTTGTTAGTAACGTTCACTATTGAGGTCCACATGCTCATATTACATTATGAAACCTTTATACATAAGTTAATATGTCTTTCATGCATCTCTAAGTCATACTAACAGGCCCGCAAAATCAGAATGTTAATATGGCATGCATACATATCAAGTTCGTTTCTAAAATTCTAAGTTTATTTCGAAATCTATAATTTTATCAATCATGCACGCAATCTTAGTAAAACATGTTTACATTTTGTCAATATACTCGTATAGGCATGCCAAGCTTATTAGCATACTTGGTTAAGCCACATTAGTTAACTATACTATAACAGATTTTTAGCAGAAGCAACCAACTGAGTCTAGAGATCGGCGCAGTTGCGCTGTGCCTCAGTATTAAACCGGCGCAGCTGCGCCATATCTGGTTCGCACCAGATAGTGGCCTGCTTCAGCAAAAGTCTAGCCCAACATCAAAATTACTTCACCAATTCGATTATAATCATACCACATTATATGGTAACCTAGTTAATAGTTTACGTAACACTTAAACAAGCATTCTATACTTTAATTACGATCTAATTCAACATGATCATGAATTTGAGCTTTCACAGACAACAAGAATAAAGAATACGGAAAAGAATTTATACCTCTGTTATACGAATATGAACTTGCTGCTAAATTTATTTCCCTTAATTCTGGAATGCTCGACACTGATATATATATATATATATATATATATATATATATATATTTGCTCTCTAGTCTCATTTAGTCAGAAATTGTCAACAAATGGAATGAGAAGAGGAGAGCTCAATTTATAGAAAATAGATTGCACAGACATTGCAATCTTCCACTAAATCAAACCCATGGATTGAAGAATTGCATGAATGTTATGGAGGAGTAGTTGATTAGTTGTTGAACTCCACTATTGGAGCCACTTCCCCATTGATGATCGCTAGCTAAGGTTTGCTGAGTTTGATGTTATAGGAATAGACTAGCCTTGAGTGTTCACGTGTGAGGGAGAATGAGACTCTTATTGAGGGACAAGCAGTGTATCTCAGCATTGTAGCAACATTAATATTTACACAACACTTATGTTACTTTGCACATATTATACACCTAAGTTGTATTCATATAATACATGCTTAGGTTGTAATTTTAATGTCACAATGTATTTCACATAATATAGTAAATGTAATCTGCACACATATAATCCATGTACATTTTATCATAACGATATAATTTAATCGGATATTATCACATTACATTATCTCCTTTATTATTAAATTCTATTAATCAACAATTGTTACAATATATTCATGATATACTATTTTAATGTATATTCACACACAATTGTCACATAAGCCTCATGATGTATTCATTTAAATTAGTCATAACATATAGTTTCAATATGTATAGTCACATTGCATTATATAATATAGTTGTAACCACTATACTTTATATGATTAACATTTCATAATATTGCACATAACAATTAATCGAGTAATTATAATCTTATTATATTAATAACTTACTCGTTTGTCAATTAATCAATAATAATTAATTACTCATCTTATCCATTAATTAATAATAACATTAATTAATCCTTCTCTCATTGATATACTCTTAACAACGATTATTATTATACTATTAATAATCACATTCCTCAATAGTTTAGTAAATACAAATCTTATTATATTTATAAACCATTTTCTTATTATTATACTATTACTTGCAATAATGATAAATCAACAGACTATTATTATATTTCTCATAATAACAATTAACAATTAATATAGATTAATTGCTCACTTAATAATTCCTTCATCCTTGAATTTATCATCGTGCCACACAAGGCATTCCAACGAGCTTATCATAAACTCCACATTCTTCTTAATTATTATAATTTCAATTTAAATTCATTCGAATTAACTCATCTCATAACACATAAATTTTTATATTCATTTTCATTTATATATTCATTTAATAATATTAAAAAATTCTCGGGTATTACATCATCCCCCCCTTATAAAAATTTCATCCTCGGAATTGCTACAAGGTTACACAAAATAGATGGGGATAGTCCCTCATCATCCTATCTTCTAATTCCCACGTAGCCTCCTCGATATCGTGGTTACGCCAAAATACTTTTATAGATGAAATAATTTTAGTTCTTAAGGTTTGCTCTTTCCTATCTAATATTTGGACAAGAATTTCTTCATACGCTAAATTCTTCTCCACTTGAATAGGCTCATAAGAAATGACGTGCTTGTAGTCGGCCTTATACGAACGCAACACGGAGATGTGGAACACGTTGTGGATGTGTTCCAACTCGGGTGGTAATGCAACTTTATATGCCACTTTGCCCACTCACTTTAGTATCTCGAATGGTTCTATGAATCTTGGACTAAGTTTTCCTTTCTTGTCGAATCGGATTTTTTTCCTTCCATGGAGATACCTTTAAGAATACGAAGCTGCCGACTTTAAAGTCTCGGTCCTGCCGATGCAAGTCTGCGTACTTTTTCTGGCAATCTTAAGCTGCTTCTAGTCTGGCTCTTATCACTATCACCACGTCTGCAGTTTGTTGTACTAACTTTGGTTCGCGTATTCGTCGTTCTCTGACTTCGTCCCAATATAATGGTGTTCTGCACTTTCTCCCGTAAAGAGCTTCGTACGGTGGCATGCCGATACTCGTATGATAACTATTATTTTATGCAAATTCTACTAAGGGTAGGTGGTCGTCCCAATTCCCCTTGAAGTCCATCAAGCACGTCCTAAGCATGTCTTTCAGCTTTTATATAGTTCGCTCACTATGTCCGTGTGTCTGAGGATGGTAAGCGGTACTTAACCTCAACTCTGTTCCCATTCTCTCATGTAAGCTCTTCCAAAAGTTTAACGTGAAGCGCGGATCTCGATTAGAGATAATTAATACCGGCACTCCATGTCGTGAAACAATCTCCTTTACGTAAAGACTCGCTAACGGGTTCAAACTATATCGGATCTTGATTGGTAGAAAGTGTGCGGTCTTCGTTAGTCGATCCACGATAACCCAAATGGCATCATATCCTTTCTGCATGACTGGAAGTCCCACCACGAAGTCCATCGTAATGTGCTCCCATTTCCACTCTGGTATTTTCAACGGTTGTAGTAAACCACTCGGTCGCTGGTGCTCTACTTTAACACGTTGGCAAGTCAAACATCTACTAATGCACTCTGTGACTTCCCATTTCAGATTGGGCACCAAAAATGTTGCCTCAAATCTCGGTACATCTTTGTGCCTCCCGGATGAATGGAATACGTCGTATTGTGTGCCTCGTGCAAAATCTCGTCTCTTAATTCGGTTACCGCGAGTACCCACACTTTCCCTTCGAATCTCAAGATATCGTCTTTATCTATTCTGAATCTCTCTTCTCCATTTTCTGTGATCCTCTTTCTAATTTTCTCGCACTCTTCATCTTTCTCTTGCGATTCCTTTATTCTATCCAACAAAGTTAGACGAGCTTCCATTACGAATAATTTTTCTTCAGACCTTTCCGGTCCCTTTACCGCTATTTCCAATTTCTCCATTTCTCTTATCAACTCCTCTTGAGTCGTCAAGTGAAACAATTTCTCTCTTCCTTTTCTTCTCAGAGCATCGGCAACTACGTTTGCCTTACCCCGGTGATAAAGAATATCGCAGTCATAATCTTTGATTAATTCTAACCGCCTTCTCTGAAGCATATTCAACTCCTTCTATGTGAAGATGTATTTCAGACTTTTGTGGTTCGTGTATATCACATTTCTCTTCGTACAAATAATGCCTCCAAATCTTCAATGCAAAAACTACTGCCGCTAACTCTAAATCGTGAGTAGGATATCATTTTTCGTAGTTCTTTAATTGTCGTGATGCATACGCAATGACTTTGCCGTGCTGCATTAGCACACAACCAAGTCCCTTGTGCGATGCGTCACTATACACCACAAAATTTCCCTCATCATCTGGTAGTGATAACACAGGCGCTTCGCTTAATCTCTTCTTCAATTCTTAAAAACTTTCCTCGCATTTGTCCTTCCACACGAAGTTCACCGTCTTCCTTGTCATATTGGTCAACGGGGTTGCTATCTTCGAAAAAATCTTGGATGAATCTTCGATAGTACCTAGCTAACCCTAAGAAACTTCTCACCTCCGTTGGTGTTCTCAGCTGCTCCCAATTACTCACTGCTTTGACCTTTGCAGGGTCTACTAAGATTCCATTCTTATCCACCATGTGTCCTAAGAATTGAACCTTCTCCATCCAAAATTCACAGTTTGAAAACTTCGCATACATCTTCTCTCTTCTTAGCGCTTCCAAAACAATTTTTAGATGTTCGGCGTGCTCTTCTTCTGTCTTTGAGTAGATCAAGATGTCATTGATGAAAACCACCACAAACTTATCAAGTATGACTTGAAAACTCGGTTCATCAAGTCCATAAATGTTTCCGGAGCATTAGTCAATCCGAATGACATTACCAAAAACTCGTAATGTCCATAACGGTTTCGAAACGCAGACTTTGGTATGTTTTCTTCCCGTACTTTCAGTTGGTGATAACCTGTCCGTAGGTCAATCTTTGAGAAATAGTTTGCTCCCTTCAGTTGATAAAAAAGGTCAGTTTATCCTTGGTAACGGATATCTATTCTTGATCGTTACTCTATTCAATTCTCGATAATCGATACAGAGCCTCATCGATCCGTCCTTTTTCTTAACGAATAACACTGATACTCCCCAAGGAGACACACTCGGTTGTACGTAACCTTTATTTAATAAATTTTGCAGTTGTATCATCAACTCCTTCATTTCTACTGGCGCCATACGATATGGAGCTTTCGAAATCGATACCGTTCGCGGTGCTAAGTCTATTACGAATTTGATTTCTCTGTCTGGCGGAAGACCACACAGATCGTTCGGAAATACATCTTGGAATTCATTCACTAAGAATATATCCTTAATTTCTACTCCCTTTTTTCGAGTATCTACAATGTAAGCTAAATAACCTACACATCCTTTCCTTAACAATTTCTTGACCTGCATCATCGTAAGACAACACAATTGCTTAAGCGATGAGCTACCATAAAACACTACCTTAGACTTACTCGGAGTCTGAAGGTTCACACTTTTATTCTGACAGTCAATTATCGCTACATGGTTATACAACCAATCCATTCCCAGTATTACGTCAAATTCTCCTAATCTAATTGGAATCAAGTCTACACTCAGTTCATGTTCTCTAATGTTTGCGTGACAATTTTCGATAAACATATTTTACAGGGATTACTTCCTTATTCGGAACTTCTATGTTCAAGGGATCTTCTAATCGTTCTCGGGGTGTATTAAGTCTACTAGAAAACTCTTCAGATAAAAAGGAACAGGTGGCACCAGAATCAAATAATACATAGGCATTTATATCATTGATTGGGATTATACCTGACACCATGTCCTTTGCAGCTACTGCGTCCTGGACGGTTATGTTAAAGGTTCTATCAGTTGGGCGATTGGATTGTGCAGGTCCGCTGATCATCAGTTTGTTTCCCCCTTGTTGGATGCTACCTCTACCACTTCCCTTCTTTGGGAAATCCTTAATTCGGTGCTCCGTCGAGCCACATACAAGGCATCCTTGTATCTTTTTCAGTTTCGGTAGTTGGGCGAAATGTGCCCCTCCTGACCGAAGTTGTAGCAAGTGTCGCATCTCTTCCTGCACTCGCCCTGATGGTTCTGCCCACATTTTGGGCATCCCTCAGCCCTCTTCTTGAAACATCCACGAAAGTTTCCCGACTGATTGTTGTTGGTTTTGCTGTTGTTGTTATTTTCCCATTTCCTTTTACCCAAGTTGCTTCCTCCACTACTGCTTCCTCCTCCGCGGTTTTTTCCTCCGGTATTCTTTCCTTTCTTCTCTTTGTTGTACAGACTTAAGGCCTCACTGCCACCTTCCTCAAAGATCGCCTTCTCCGGTAATGTTGCAAAGGAATCAATTTGAAGAACTGATACCTTGTTAAACAGCCAAGGCTTCAGCCCTTGTTCAAAACGTCTCGCCTTTCTCTATTCGTCTCCTACTTGGTGTTCTGTAAACCGCGCTAGTTCGTTGAACTTAGCTGCGTACTGCACCACCGTCATATCACCTTGTTTTAACTCTAAGAACTTCACCTCCATTCGGTTCTTCATGCTCTTTGGGAAATAATTCTCAAAGAATAGCGTCTTAAACCTATCCCATATTATCGTTCCTTCTCCAGCTATCTGCTAATTTGCCTCCCACCAATAGTTCGCTTCTCCTTTCATCATGTACGTCTTCTGGTCTTCGCCCACACAAGGTATAGTGAAAGCCTTCTCAATCTCTTTTATCCAGGTTTGTGCAATTATCGGGTCAGTAGTACCCTCGAACTCTAGGGGTCCAACACTCCTAAAGTCTTTGAAACTTGTGACTGGTACTGCTTGAGGGTTGGGGAGAACGGGTTCGTTGTTCCTTCCCCTAAGAGCTTCTCCTAACAGATCTACTAGCTTCTGGATCGACTCTACTTGTTCCCTCTCATTGTTCACTGATTCCTCAGGTGCAGTTAGTCTACGCCTAGGCGGTATTTTCTGCATCATAAAATTTTCACTTTTATTATTACTTAGTTATATTACTTAAGTATTTCTTTTAATACTAAAAAGTATAAGATTATAACACGTTTCTGAAATAAGCTTCATTTATATTCATATGCTAAATCGTTTCATTACATGCTTTTCCCTAGCATACTGCTATAAATGTCATCACATATATCCCCTAATATCACAAAAGATGGGAAATATACCAACCTACTACCCCTCTAACATAAGTCTACTCGGGGTTTACATGTCTATCCCACACTTTACATAAAAAGTTGGGATTACAACATAGTATATACATCACATAAGGTAAATACTACTAATACTATGACTAGACTGACTAAGGGTCTCATCCCATCATCCCATGCTCCACAACGCTCTTGTACTCGATCTGCGCTATATACACCATCAACTCTCGACTCAAGGTATGTAGGGTCTGTCCCTGCTCCGCCGGGTATTGGGATACACTATCTATCACCCTCTCAAAAGCTGAACGAAATACATACCCCATCTTGTTCATCTTCCTCTTCTTGCATCTGACCTCATCCTCTAGGTCGTCAGCTCTCTCGTTAGCCGCTTCCCACTTCTCCTCGAAGTGGATCCTATCTATAACCTCCAACTCTAGCTGAGTACAGAGTGCTTTCTTCTTGGTCTTCTTCCTCAGTTCCCTCTGTTCTACCTCTTCCAACTTTCCTGCCAGATCCACGTTCCTTGCCATCGACCTATGAAACAAGGTCACCATCTGGATCCCTGCCTCCCTGCGGTATGCAATCTCTACCTCTAACTCCTGCATGGGCAAATTCCTCTGATGTTCCTCGTCCCTCAGCTTCTGGAACTCAGACTCTCTCTTCTGGGCCTCGGCCTCCAGCTCTTGGACTCTGCAGTCCAACTCTAGAATACGCTCCTTGTACTCGCCTAGCATCTGCTCCTCTAAATTAGTCTCATAGGAGTCCTCCATGAGCTCTTCCTCTATAGGCTCGTCCTCGATAGGCTCGTCCTCCATAGGCTTGTCCTCTACATCAAACTCCACCTCGATCTCATCCTCGTCGTCAAACTCAGATGGTGCAACAGCCTGCACTGGCACAGCCTCTAGAGGTGCCTCGTATACTACATGTATATCTCTGGGCTCCTCCTCGGCCACTCTACTAGGTACCCCTGTGTCTGCCATCCTACAATCACAAACACAAGACAAACAAACACCAACTCCATTAGAATGTTAAATAAAATATAAGTTCAATGTATAGAATGAAGTTACATTTCATAACACGCTAAGTCACTCTCTAGGGAAAACTCTATATGAGTTCTATCCCTTTCTAATTTCTAAGTTCTTCTAAGTTATAATCTAAGGACTCTTGCTCCTAAGGTTTATAACTACAGCTCTGATACCAACCTGTGACGCCCCTAAATTTGGACCGCCACTAGTCTCTCGAATTCGGTTCGTCACGTTCTCACAATAATACAATAATAATATCTAAAATATACATTCACAACAGAAGATCTAATCTAGAATAATATACAATGATTTATTATAATTATTCCCCCAAGTCTCGCAACCTACAATACGTAATAGATTACATAATAATATCAATTAAAGACTTATTACATAACCCTACTTAAGCTTAAACATAGTTCTGAAATAGTCTTATTACAACACCAGAGATTTTAAAACATAAAAGGGACAAGCTAATCGATAGCCTTGCCCTTGCCCTTATCGACGCCCGAAGGTCCATTTTGCTCTGCCTTAATAAAAAATATTTTTATGAAAAGCAAGAATGAGCAACAAGTTTGCTCAGTAAGTAATATAACAACAAGGGTGAGTAATATAGTTCTAGAATTCAAAAGGGTATAGCAAGATATGATAGTTCAAGGATAGCAAGAAATATCAACAGTTCTCAATAACAATCGCTAAGGACAGCAGAATATTGATAAGATTCAAGACTAAATCAATTCAAGATTTCAAGATAATTAAATACTGAGCAGTCACTAAGGACTATGAACTTCTACTAGAATTAGCAGTAATATATTGATTATCAAACAAAAATAAGTACAATAGGTGATCAGCCTAAAGTACCCTACGTTATGCATATCATTCAATCGTACTAAAGTGCGCACGTTGGTCTCCCAATAATATATAATTTCCCTTCAAAAAAGGTTGTTCATCTCAGTCAAATACAAGATCCCGCACCAATCAATTGGTTCGGGTTGCCTTTCAACAATATAAATCTAGCCGAATCAAATGGCATAGATCGTAACAATTTTTAAGTCCAAATCTCAAGATTTAAAGTTCGAAGAATATAAATTGACTTTTATCTTATCCATGAAGTATATAATTATAATATCTGAATTGCAATCTCAAAAGTTTACTTGTACGACAATAATAGCACAAGCTTAATGAATGCTCAATAAAGAGTAGGGTTAGGAACTTGCTTACAATGTTTCTTGAATAAAGTAAACACAAGGATAGGATACTTGCACAATAAAATAGTGTAAGTTAGGGAACTTGCCTTAAGCGTAGTTTATCCACGTTAAGTAAATCAACACTTTCGAATCCCTATCGTAATATAGTTACGTATATATATGATATCCATTAGTCATATATTTTAACATCATATCTTATCTTGGATATACGATCAACACATAAGCTAAGTTTTAACCTAGCTACACAGTTATACCATATGTAGTATCATATTAATTCACAAGTCTCGACTAACATAACTTTTATTTTCTTTTATCCTTAAATTTTCTCTTTTCGAGTTAATCATCTTCATGTATATCCATTAATACATAAGACCATAATAAGTTCCAAACATATTTTATTTAGTAAGTTATGGCATTGTTATAAGTTAACCGTTAAAATCGGATTCAAGTATCAACATGTGATATCACATAGCATGTATACATATTAAAGGGTACTTCCATGTTTGTATAACCTTTCCAAGTTCAATCATACATGATATAGTTCTAAATCACAGTCTCTAACGATATAGGGTCATACAACGCCATGAATTTTCATTAGTTATCATGCTTTCCATTTAGACATATATGGTAGTCATATATTTTGTTGGTAAGCATGCTCACATATTTCTATGTCATGGATGCGTAACTCTAGCATTGCTACTTGTTTGAAACTTAATCAAACTCATACTTGATTAACTTGTATTACATCTAACAAGTGGGTGTATATGTATGATGCCTTAAAAGCACATTCAAACATGCTAAAAATATCAGAATCTAGAATCCTAATATAACATGTTAAAGTCCACGTTCAAAGCTTATATTTTTGTTAGTAACATTCACTATTGAGGTCCACATGCTCATATTACATTATGAAACCTATATACATAAGTTAATATGTCTTTCATGCATCTCTAAGTTATACTAACACACCCGCAAAATAAGAATGTTAACATGGCATGCATACATATCAAGTTCGTTTCTAAAATTCTAAGTTTATTTCGAAATCTATAATTTTATCAACCATGCACGCAATCTTAGTAAAACATGTTACATTGTCTCAATGTACTCATATAGGCATGCCAAGCTTATTAGCATACTTGTTTAAGCCACATTAGTTAACTATACTATAACATATTTTTAGCAGAAGCAACCAACTGAGTCTAGAGACCGGCGCAGCTACGCTGCGCCTCAGTATTAAACCGGCGCAGCTGCGCCATGTCTGGTTCGCACCAGAGAGTGGCCTGCTTCGGCAGAAGTCTAGCCCAACATCAAAATTACTTCACCAATTCGATTATAATCATGCCACATTGTATGGTAACCTACTTAATAGTTTACGTAACACTTAAACAAGCATTCTATACTTCAATTACGATCTAATTCAACATGAACATGAATTTGAGCTTTCACAGACAACAAGAATGAAGAATATGGAAAAGAATTTATACCTCTGTTATACGAATATGAACTTGCTGCTAAATTTATTTCCCTTAATTATAGAATGCTCAACAATAATATATATATATATATATATATATATATATATATATGCTCTCTAGTATCACTTAGTCAGAAATTCTCAGCAAATGGAATGAGAAGATGAGAGCTCAATTTATATAAAAAAAATTACACAGACATTGCAATCTTCCACTAAATTAAACCCATGGATTGAAAAATTGCATGAAGGTTATAAAGGAGTAGTTGATTAGTTGTTGAACTCCACTGTTGGAGCCACTCCCTCATTGATGATTGCTAGCTAAGGTTTGCTGAGTTTGATGTTATAGGAATAGACTAGCCTTGAGTGTTCACGTGTGAGGGAGAATGAGACTCTTATTGAGGGACAAGCAGTGCATTCATATAATACATGCTTAGGTTGTAATTTTAATGTCACAATGTAATTCACATAATGTAGTAAATGTAATCTGCACACATATAATCCATGTATATTATATCATACCGATATAATTTAATCGAATATTATCACATTACATTATCTCCTTTATTATTAAATTCTATTAATCAACAATTGTTTACAATATATTCATGATGTACTATTTTAATGTATACTCACACACAATTGTCACATATGCCTCATGATGTATTCATTTTAATTAGTTATAACATATAGTTTCAATATGTATAGTCACATTGCATTATATAATATAGTTGTAACCACTATACTTTATATGATTAACATTTCATAATATTGCACATAACAATTAATCGAGTAATTATAATCTTATTATATTAATAACTTACTCGTTTGTCAATTAATCAATAATAATTACTTACTCATCTTATCCATTAATTAATAATAATATTAATTAATCCTCCTCTCATTGATATACTCTTAACAACGATTATTATTATACGATAAATAATCACATTCCTCAATAGTTTAATAAATACAAATCTAATTATATTTATAAACCATTTCTTATTATTATACTATTACTTGTAGTAATGATAAATCAACAGATTATTATTATATTTCTCATAATAACAATTAACAATTAATATAGATTAATTGCTCACTTAATAATTCCTTCATCCTTGAATCTATCTTCGTGCCACACAAGTCATTCCAACGAGCTTATCATAAACTCCACATTCTTCTTAATTATTATAATTTTAATTTGAATTCATTTGAATTAACTCATCTCATAACACATAAATATTTATATTAATTTCCATTTATATATTCATTTAATAATATTAGGAAATTCTCGGGTATTACAATCTCAATTGGAGCCATTCGGTACGGAGCTTTCGAAATCGGAGCAGTTCCCGGTGATAAGTCGATCACGAACTCTATCTCCCTATCTGGTAGAGGTCCTGGAAAGTCACTCGGAAACACGTCCATGAACTTCTTAACCACTGATATCTCTTCTACCTTCGGGCTCTCCTTACGCGTATCTACTATGTAGGCTGGATATCCTTCACAGCCTTGCGTCAAAAGTTTCTTTGCTTGCATAACTTGTCAGACAACTCGCTTGTATAGGCGATTTACTACCATAAAACACCAACTTTGACGGAGTCGTAAGGTTTACCGACTTCTTCTGACAGTCGATTAATGCCCCATGGTTGAACAACCAGTCCATACCCAGTATGACATCGAATTCCCCAAGTTTTATCTGAATCAAATCTACCCTTAGCTTCTGACCCTTAACATCCAATCTACAGTTCTTATAAACACCCCTAACAGGAATGACCTCCGTATTCGCAATCTCCATGTTCAAGGGGTAAACTAACTCCTGCAAAATCATCAGATATGAAGGAACAAGTAGCACCCGAATCAAATAATACATATGCATTTATACTATTGACCGAAATAATACCTGCCACCACGTCTTTTGATCGCACAGCATCCTGCACCGTCATATTGAATGTCCAGGCAGTGGGTCGAACAGTTTGCAATGGTGCAGTGATAGTCACAGTACTGCCGCTCCCATTGCCTTCGTTCCTTGTTGACCCTACCGTCAGCTTCTTAGGGCAACTGCGAGCTATGTGATCCTTGGATCCATATGTGTAGCAAGCTCCGTTCTTCGGGTTCGGGCAATTTGGAGCAATATGGCCTTCCTGACCACAGTTAAAGCACACCCGCTTCCCCTTCATGCACACTCCAGTGTGATTCTTTTCGCATGTAGCACATGCTTCGAACTTCCTCTTCTGTTGGCTCCCTTGCTGACTCTTAACAGAGGTGTTGTCATTCCACTTCCTCTCCTTGTTGATAGTCCCGCTACCCCCAGCGTTGGTCTCTGTCTCATTCTTCTTCTTCTTCTTATCTTGATTGAACTTTGTCATCGCATCGCTCCCCCCTTCAGCGAGTATGGCATTTTCCAGCACAGCTGCAAACGTGTTCAGCTGGAACATGGAGACCTTACTATAGAGCCAGGGCTTCAGTCACCGCTCAAACCTCCTCGCTTTTATAGCGTCAGTGCTGACCTGGTATATAACGAACCTGGTCTGCTCTTTAAATTTAGCGGCATACTCGGACACCATCATCCCTCCCTGCTTCAGCTCTAGAAACTGGACCTCCATCTGGTCATGCGAGATCACGGGGAAGTACATTTCAAAGAAAATCTCTTTAAAATATTCCCACGGTATCACTCCTTCTCCCTCTCTGGTCTTGTTGGCTTGCCACCAGAAACTAGCATCTCACTTTAACATAAAAGTGGCATATACTGTCTTCTGGTCTTCACCAACTCTTGCTACGTCGAAAGCCTTCTCCATCTCCATCACCTACGTCTGGGCATCTATAGGGTTTATCGATCCCTTAAATTTAGGCGGTCCTACTGCCTTAATTCTTTGAAAGTCGTGCCCTGCACTTGCGGCTAATTCGCAAGGCCTCGTGTCAGCAGGTTCACCAACTGCTGAACCGAGTTGGGATTCGTCCCATCGTTATTGTTGTTGTTGTTCGTCGAACCCTCGGGGTTTTGACGTGTAGGTCTTCTTCTAGGTGGCATTTTTTGTTAAGAAAATAATATTATTAGATCCTTTATTCAATTCTTAAGTATTCAAGTTCATACTTAAATGTTTGAATAACTCAGTTCACATAGAACACATAGCACGTCAATAAACTTCTTTTATTCATTACTCAGAGTTTAAAAACATCAATTAGATAGCATTTCTGTTATTTACATCATCCTTCCTAAACTGGAAAAGATGCAGGATTACATCATTAACTCATCCCATTCTTATCTCAAATTATGGGACAACCTCTCTGCGTTCTTCCTCCATTACCCGAAACACCGTCCTTCGGTCCACCACATACCAGGGTAAACCTTGGAACTGAGCTGGGTAATAGAAAATACGATACTGGGCCATATCTATGGCCGTATGAAAAGTATATTTTGTTTCCCTAAGCTTAGCCCTCTTAGCTTCAGCCTCGTCTTCAGCTCGATCAGCTCGTTGAGTAGCCCTCAAGCTTGTATCCTCCGCTCTAGCACGCTTCATTGACTCTTCCTGGATGTCTTGCTTCAGCTTTGCTAGTTTAGCTCGGGCCTTGTCTCTATCATTCTCTAAGTGTATTAGCTTCCACTGCGCTTCTCCTAGCTCACTATCCATCTCTTCAATAGTCTCGTCCCGCTGACGGATGGTTTCTTCGAGCTCTCCAACTCGACCATGTAGCTCCACGTTACTGTCGTAGATTGCCTCGTACATCTCAGTACTAGTAGAGTGAGGTGGGAATTCCTCTTCGGGATCCTCTTTTTCCTTTGACTCATCCTCGTCCTCTTTGTAATACCCGAGAATTTCCTAATATTATTAAATAATTATATTAATGAAAATGAGAATTTATTTGAATATAAATGATTTTGTGTTATGAGAATGATTAATTCAATTATATTAAATTGAATATCTATGACAATTGAGAAAAATGTGGAGTTTACGATAAACTCGTTGAGAGCCTAGTGTGGCACAGTGATGGGAAATATTAATAATTATATTAATTAACGAAGAATTTTTAAGTGAATAATTAATTAATTGTTAATTGTTATTAGAGAATATTAATTGATTGTTGTGGGATATTAACTATGGTTGATTAATAATATGTGATTATTATTGCAAGAAATATAATAATCATAATCCACTTGTTTATAATTGTGCTGAGATTTATATTTGTTAATGTGATAATTAATCCTATGATTATTAATTTGGTATAATTAATAGTCAATGATGAATAAATTAATTAATATTATTGTTAATTAATCAACGAGATAAATAGTTTATTTATTTGACATTATGAATAATAAAATAAATAAGTGAGTGATTAATATAATAAGATTATATTAATTGATATGTGCAAATGTGCAATATTTGAATATATAAAGTATATGGAATACAACTATATTATATAGTGTAGAGAGACACTTAAGTGTGACCATGCATGTATATACATAAACTATGTTATATAATGCAATGCGAATATATTACACATAGAAACCATATATTACATGAAGCATAATGTGATTATGTTAAAACTATATGTTATGAATGCATGATAATACTGATGTGACAATAAATATGTGGGAATACACTGTATAATATATCATGAACATATTGTAAACTATTAATTTTAATAAAGTGAGACATCATGAATATATGGTAAACAATTTAATAATACATGAGATAATGTAATGTGATAACATCCGATTAAATTATACCAGTATGATAAAAATGTACATGAATTATATGTGCACAATTCACACTTATTACATTATGTGAATCCATGTTAGTATCATTAGAATTACATTGTAACTATAATTGTGGCCTAATTATATAGTATATATACTTGTAACATATTTTGGCATAAGTGTTGTGTATATATACAAATTATAGAATGCTGATATATGGCCTTGTCCCAATATAATAGTCACTCTCCTTCTCCTTCACGTGTATGGCAAAAAGGCTAAGGCCTATTCTCCCATTCTTCTCCCAAGCTTAGCTAGCAATAATTATATGAGGAGTGGCTCTAATGATGGCTTTCAACAACTATCTACCAACTTCCTCTTATCTAGCATGCAATTCAAATTTCTGTTAGTTTGAAATGGTAGGCAATTGCATTGTCTGTATCTTGTTTTCTCTATAAATATGGCTTCCTTTCTTCCCATTTCACATTGCTGAGATTTTGTTTGAGTTGATAAGTTGAGAGCATATACATATATCAGTATAATAGCATTGTGAGATAGCAGCAAGCTTAATTCATAGCAAAGGTATAATACAGTTTCCTTATTCATTTTCGTTTTCTGTCAAAAGTTCTAATTCTTGATTATGCAAAATTGGATTGCAATTGGATTGTAGAGCACTTATTTAGTTGTTATGTGAACTTATATACATGTTTAAATTATAATGTAGTTGATTATAATCAAATTCGTGAAGTAATTTGGCATTTGGCCTGGAAGTGTGCCGACGCAGGCTGTTCTTGAACTGAACCGGACGCGGCGCAGCTGCGCCGGCATTACACTGCGGCGCAGCGCAGCTGCGCAGGTCCCCTGCTGCAGTTTTTGATTTTCTGCTTGCTTCCTGCTATATGATAGTTCTTGCATTGACGTACATGAAGCATGCTAGCATGACTAACTTACATGTATAGATACGTAGACCTAAAATGATCATGTTCTATTACGCTTGTGTTCATGGTTGATGAAAAGTATAGTTTTCCAAAACAAACTTAGAACTTTAATACAAGACTTTGACATGTGTGTATGATATCAATGTTCTGACTTATACGGTAACTTGACCTTGCAAGCATATTATTATGATCTAGGAAAGCATGAAAAGCATGTTAAATAGATGTATACATGTTTCGTAAGGTACCATGAGCATGTGGATTGCGTTAAATGAACTTTACTAGTAAAAGTATAAGTTTTGAACCTAAATCTTGACATGTTATATCGAAGTCCAGATTCTGATCATTATGAACATGTTGGATAATGTTTTTAACCTCACTAATGTGTCATACAAGCACGTGTGTACACACCATGCTAGATGCCATAAAGACTACATGAAGCATGATTTCAAAACCAATAGCAATGCTAGTAATATGTAGGTGGTAAAGATATTCATGAACATGCCTAGAACACGTTACACGACCACCTTATGTGTGTACATGACAAGTATGATAGCTTCGTGGTCTCATGACCTTGAATGGCTTTAAGTTATTGAAAGTATTGACTTAGAATCTTTATCACATATATTTGAAACGAGGAAAGGTTGTACAAACATAAAAGTATCTTTTAATATGTTTATGTGCTATGTGGTGTTGTTGGCTTGCATGACCGGACAGAAACCATAAGGCACAGCCCAGCCTTGGATTGGCCAGAAGGCTGCGCAGCTGCGCTGGCCCTAGGCTTAGCCATGGCGCAGCTGCGCCAGTCTGGAATCAGATTTAGCTAGTTGTTGATCTGATTTTTGACAGTTAGCTTATGCGATTACTTTAACTTGTAATATATGACCAGTATGCTAAGAAATGTGTTAAGAGGCATGCTAAGTGATAAAATTGAATGTTTGATTATAAACTTCCCAGGGATAAGTCCAAAAGGTATTTGGGGACTATAAAGCAACGATTAAAAACTAGGTGATGACTTCATAATGTCTTGTAAACTGAAATGTGCTATATGTACGCAAAAGTATATGATGAAGTATGTGTATAGTATGCAACTAAGTTAAACGTTTATGGGTGCGTTTAAAATTACATATCATATGTGAGCATAAATGACTAATGAAAATCCTATACTTATAATACACTATAAATAGGATTCAAAAGTGTTGAATTACTTTACGTGGATAAACTACGCTAAAGGCAAGTTTCCTAACTTACACTCTTTTACGGTGCAAGTATTCTATCCTTGTATATTGTGAACTAGTTTCTTACTAAATCGTTGAATTAAATTAGCATACTTGAACTCTTAATTCATTAAAGCTATTATACATGTTGAACTTAGTATTGTTCTTGAATATTGTGAAAGTGTCTATGCCATTTGATTCGGCTAGACTTATATTATTGAAAAGCGACCCAAACTAATTGATTGGTGCGGGATCTTGTATTTGACTGAGAAGAACAACCTTCTTTGAAGGGAATATATAATTGTCGGAGAACCGACGTGCACACTTGAGTATGATTGATTGTTATGCATAACGATGGTACTTTAGGCTGATCACCTGTTGTACCTATTTTTTTTTTGGAATTTCAGTTTATTACTGTCAATTCTAGTAGAAGTTCATAGTCCTTAGTGACTGCTCAGTATTCAGTTATTTGAAATCTTGAATTGACTTATTATTGAATCATATCCTGTCCTTAGCGACTGTTATTGAGAACTGTTGATATTCTTGTTATTCTTGAGCTATCAAATCTTGCTATACCCTTTCGAGAATTGAGAATCTTATTATTCACCCTTATTGTATTTTACTTGCTGGGCAATTTGTGCTCATTCTTGCATTCCCTAAAACATTTCAGTTAAGGCAGAGCATGGCGAACCTTCGGGCATTGATAAGGGCAAGGGCAAGGCTACCAACTAGCTTATGTCTATTATGTTTCAAATATATCAATATTGTGTGAAGATGATGTAGTAAGACTGGATTTGTTTATGTTTAAGCTTAAGTTAGATTATATAACAAGTCGTTAATTGATATTTCTATGTAATCTATTAAGTACTGTAGGTTGCGAGACTTGGGGGAATAATTATAATAAATCATTGTAAATTATTCTAGAATAGATTTTCCGCTGTGGTTGTGTGATATTTAGTTATCATTATTGCGATGTATTACCATGAGCACGTGATGAACCGAATTCGAGAGACCAAGTGGCGGTCCTGGAATTTGGGGGTGTCACACTCTTCCTCTGGAATAAGTGTCAGCTCACGCTCCCAACCAGCTATAGTGATCACTGGAGATGGCTCTGTCCTATCCAGCTGCTCCCAGACAACATGGATGTCTCGGGGCTCCTCCTCTCTAGGCACCTGAGGTACATCCTCTCTAGCCTGACTAGATTCTCCAATGTTCGTCATCTTGACAAAAGAATTTTTAAAGTTTAATTATTACGGAATATCGAGTCGTCACTCCTCGGATACTTAAACGTAAACACATAGCACATAAGGTAGTTTATTATCTTTACTTATCACCACTATCTTTTCGATCTTACTATAAGGCTACTACCTAAGATTTTTTCCCCCCACCTAAGGTTCATAACCTAAAGCTTTGATACCAACCTGTGACACCCCCAAATCCGGTTACTTCATTTCCAAATGATTTGGTGTTCACTTATCAAATATAACATACATCTACCCAATAATAAATAATTACAAAATAAATTACAACCTTTATAAATACTTCAAATCTTCCTTATCAAAATGTTACAACTTTTCAAAATAAATTTCAGGGTTTAATCTAACCTTGACATAAACATTAATGTGGAAAATAAAAACATCATATAAAGTCTTATTACAATTTCAAAATAAAATAAGTCTTCACTTGTTCAGCTTTCCTTTGCCTTTACTAGTTGACGGAGCGTCAACGCTTTCAACCTTAGCTGCAATGGTTATTTAATATGCAAGAGTGAGCAAACAATAGCTCACTGGAATACAATAATAATAAAGATATAATTGAATAGCTTCAATAGATTTGAATAACTTTACTTTCATCAACAATAAAGAATTGAATAATAATTCTTTATCAACATTAAAAATTCGAATATAGAATTCATCTGAGGGTCGTAAGACCTTGAACTTTTTTTCCTAGGTTATAAACATTTCTATTTAAAATCTTTAACAGTCATTTAGGCTATGGACTTTAACTCGTACTTAGGGGGATCAACCCCTTGTACTATGTATTGTGCACAAACATCTTAACGCTTTTGTATAGTAACCTCCCCTAATAAATAGGGTTGTTCATCTCAATATTCGAATACAAGTCCGCACCAAAAAAAGTTTGGTTTGGATAAGCTTAAAGAATAATTTAAGATTCAACGTTCATCAATTAAGGAATAGTTGAATCGACTTACAATAATCAAGAATAATTCAATAATAACGAATTATGAAATACTTATGCTTTAGAATTTAACTTAAAGCATACGAAAGATAAGATAGACCTTACTTGAACAATAAGTCAAATTCACTTTAAGTAAATCATGAATTTTAAATACATACTTGTCCAATATAGAAATAAAAAGGACAATCTCGAACGAAATGGATATTTAAATTCAAAACACTTGTATATCATTAACGAGTTGAGGGATAGAAAACTTGCCTCAAGCGCAAGCTACTAACACAATTCACGTTCTTTAACACTTCCTACACATATATGTTTAATCACAATAGTCTAAATTAGTTAGCACGCAACTAATTCACATAATTGGTTAACCCTCCAACGTTAACTCATTCTGGTTTAATTAATAAGTTAATAATCAACCACATAATTAATTACATCACATAGACATGCTCACATAATTAAGTCAAATAATAATTATGTATTTCATATTAATTAAACAATTATAATTTAAACATTTAATCTAATTATAATTACTCAAATTATAAACAATTATAATTTATAATCAACTAAACTACATCATACATTTACTAAATTATAATTACCTAAATTATAATTTAAATTAACATTTACTTGAATAAAATAAATTAAATAATATTCATTATAATTAACAAAATTATAATTTAATTTAAACCTTTACTATAATTATAATTATTCAATTTATAATAACATATTATATTTTACCAATATAATATATTACAAATCATTTAGCATTTTAAATGTGTGTCTAACATGTTATCACATTAGACATTAGGTTAACCTTCATGCTCCAAATAAAATGCACAAAAAAATAACTTATTGTAACTTTCTGCATAGCCCCCGCCGAGGCGGGGGTTTTACTCTTTACAGGCCCGTCGGGGCGGGCCCCCTGCAGTGTCGACAGATATGCTCGCGAACTGTGTAGAGAAAAAGTCAATTTGACTTATTTCTCCACATCAAATTCTAATTTCAGTTCATACAATTCATATCAATTTATAGAAAACATAAACTTAAAGCTTCTAACATGATTCCAACATACATAAACATGCTCCTAGACACAAAATCATCTTAAGCAACGAGAATCCATGATTTAAAAACTCCAATTTTATTATATTCATAAAAACTCATATTTTCACAAAACAATTCACTATAAATAAAATTCTCTACCAATTCAATTCACAACACACGCAATATTTTCAGAATTGAAGATAACATCATAATAAATTCTAATTAGGCATATTAACACATAAGAAATCCTCAACTTTTCATTCTAAACCAACCAATATATATAAAATCCATATGAACACCAAATTTCCATTAAAACATGTTTTTAACAACATTTTGTTTTCTGAAAATCCTTTTATGGCATGAAATTCAATTATAAATACCACATAGATACATTCTATATAAACAATTCATGATTATACAATTTCATGAAAACTTAATTTTGACAGAGAATGAGCATGAAGAACACATAAATTGAGTTCTAAAAATATATAAGGGTAGAGGTTATAAATTGCCCTTTAGCTAGTCGTTAGTGAAGAAGAAGAAGATGATGCTTGCTTCCTTTTTGCTTTCTTAAAGCTTTCTCTTCTTCTCCCTTCTTTCTCTTCTTTTTCTCTGAGTATTCTCTCTAACTCTCTTCTCTGCTCTTTTCTTTCTTTTATTCTAACTGACGAATCTTTTAACTAACGTATATTATAGATATATATAATATACATATACATATATAATATATATATGTAACTTATAGTATTAATATAGCTAATAAGTATTATACTAATTACTATATTAACTACTACTTAATTTATATAAGTTACAAGAATTTGAAAAGCCTAAGGCCATGTTTGGCAAAACAATTTATATTTTTTTAAAAATAGATTTTTATTAACTAAGGCATTGTTTGGGTAAAAAAATAGTTTAAAACAATGCACAGGCCCTGTTTGGCAAAAGCCTTTTAAAGCAAAAGTAAGGGCCTTGTTTGGTTAAAACAATTTAAAAAAAACTCTTTTCTTTATTTTAATAAATCCTTTTTAACACATACTTTAACGTTACACTTTAATTAATTAAATCTTTAACAGTCTAATTTAATTAATTAAAAGCTAACCTCAATTAAGCATATAAAAATGCCACATAACAAATTATAATTACTCGCTAACTATAATTCATGTAACACTCATCACATAACTCATCTAATTTAATTATCTCAATTAAATTAGAACTATACTATAAAATCAATATACATCAATTAAATTAAATATTAAATATTCATTTAATTAATATATAACTCTTTATTAAATCATTCAACAAAATCACATAATTGATTTATTTAACTCAATGAATAAATCACATAAAATATTACACCAGATGATATTTGAAGACATTTAACTTATAAAAGGAACTTTAGAGATAGTGGCATAACCAACTTAGTGTTATGAATTGTTATAATAACATACTTATATCGCTATATGATTGAGTTAGAACAGTATGTGTATATCTAACTTCCATATCAAGCTTGAATACCGAATGTGCTTAGCTAATGAATATCATATATACGTAACTATATTACGATAGGAATTCAAAGTGTTGATTAGCTTTACGTGGATAGACTACATGTAAGGCAAGTATCCTAAACCCTTGCATTACTTTATTCAACGGATATTGTAAGCAAGTACTTGAACTCTATTCTTATTGAATACGTATTAAGTTTATTGTTGTGCAAGTGAGTTATTCAAATTATGACTTCTTGCGTAATATTTATGATCAAGTCGAATATATTCTTCGAACTTTAATGTCAAGTATTGAACTTATAAAGAGTGGTCTATGCCATTTGATTCGGCTAGACTTATATCATGATTAGAAAGCTGTCCAAACCAATTGTATGGTGCGAAAATTCTTGTATTGACGGAGATAAACAACCTTCTTTGAAGGGAAAATATATTTGTCGGGAGACAGACGTGCGCACTTGAGTACGATTAAATGTTATACATAATGTAGAGTACTTTAGGCTGATCACCTGGTGTACTTGTTTTTATTGGATTATCAGGATATTTCTGATAATCCTAGTAAGAGTTCATAGTCCTTAGTGACTGCTCAGTATTCAGTTATCTTGAAATCTTAAATTGATTTAGCGTTGAATCATATTAATATTATTCTGTCCTTAGCGACTGTTATTGAGAGTTGTTGATATTTCTTGCTATCATTGAACTATCATAACTTGCTATACCCTTTTGGGATTCGAGAACTGTATTACTCACCCTTATTGTTATATTACTTGCTGAGCAAACTTGTTGCTCATTCTTGCTTTCCCTAAAAATATTTTCAGTTAAGGCAGAGCAGGGTGGACCTTCGGGAGTCGATAAGGGCAAGGGCAAGGGCAAGGGCAAGGGCAAGGCTACAGACTAGCTAGCCCCTTTTATGCTCTAAATATTATGATGTTGTATTATGTCTATTAAGATGTTGTATTAAGACTGATTTTGAACTATATTTAAACTTAAGTTAGATTATGTAATAAGTCGTTATTTGATAATATTATGTAATCTATTAAGTACTGTAAGTTTCGAGACTTGGGGGAATAAATATAATAAATAATTGTATATTATTCTAGATCATCCGTTGTGATTGTATGATTTTAGTTATTTAGTTATTACCATGAGAATGTGACAAACTGGATTCGAGAGACCAGTGGCGGTCCAAATTTGGGGACATCATAGGTTGGTATCAAAGCTATAGTTATAAACCTTAGGAGCGAGTGTCCTTAGATTTTAACTTAGTAGAACTTAGAAGTTAGAAAGGGATAAAACTCATGTAGAGTTTTCCTTGAGAGACTTAGTGTGTTATGAAATGTAACTTCATTCTATACAATGAACTTATGTTTTATTTAACAATCTAATGGAGTTGCTGTTATTTGTCTTATGTTTGTGATTGTAAGATGATAGACATGGGAGTACCTAGTAGAGTGGTAGAGGAGGAGCCCAGAGATATACATTTAGTATACGAGGCACCTCTAGAGGCTGTGCCAGTGCCGGCTGTTGCACCATCCGAGTTTGACGACGAGGATGAGATCGAGGTGGAGTTTGATCTAGAGGAGGAGCCTATGGAGGATGATCCTGTTGAGGACGAGCCTACAAAGGAGAAGCCTATAGAGGACTCTTACGAGCCCAACGTTGAGGAGTATATGCTAGGAGAGTACGAGGAGCGTATTCTAGAGTTAGACTGCAAAGTACAGGAGCTGGAGGCTGAGGCCCAGGAGAGAGAGTCCGAGTTCCAGAAGCTGAGGGATGAGGACCATCAGAGAAAGCTAGCGATGTAGGAGTTAGAGGTGGAGATTGCATACCGCAGGGAGGCAGGGATCCAGATGGGGACCCTGTTTCACAGGTCGGTGGCTAGGAACGTGGATCTAGCAGGAAAGCTGGAAGAGGTAGAACAGAGGGAGCTGAGTGAGAAGACCGAGAAGGAAGCACTCTGTACTCAGCTAGAGTTGGAGGTTATAGATAGGATCCACTTCGAGGAGAAGTGGGAAGTCAAAAATGAGGGGGCCAACGACTTAGAGGATGAAGTCAGATGCAAGAAGAGGAAGATGAACAAGATGGGGTATGTGTTTCGTTCGGCTTTTGAGAGGGTGATCGATGGTGTATACCACTACCCAGTGGAGCAGGGACAGACCCTACATACTATGAGCCGAGAGTTGGTGGCGTACATAGCACAAATAGAGTACAAGAGCGCTGTGGAGCCCGGGATGATGGGATGAGACCCTTAGCTAGACTAGCAGTAGCTTTAGTGGTTTTCTTTTGTGATGTACATGTTGTGTTGAAATCCTAACTTTTTGTGTAAAGTGTGGGATAGTTATGTAAACCTCGAGTAAGCTTTTGTTAGAAGGGTAGTATGGTAGTATGTTAGTAAGTTCCCCGTCTTTTGTGATATTAGGGGATATATATGATAACATTTATAGAAATATGCTAGGGAAAATCATGTAATGAAACGATTTAGCATATGAATATAAATGATCTTATTTAAAAAATATGTTATAAATTTTATTATTTTAGTATTAAAGAAATATTTAAGTAATATAATTGAGTAATAATATTGAGTATTAATAAAATGAAAAATTTTGTGATGCAGAAAATGTCGCCCAGACGTAGATTAACTGCACCTGAGAAATCAGTTAACAATGAGAGGGAACAAGTAGACCTAATCCAGAAGTTAGTAGATTTTCTAGGGGAGGCTCTAAGGGGAAGGAACAACGAACTCGTTTGCCCTAACCATCAAGCAGTACCAGTGACAAACTTCAAAGACATTAGGAGTGTGGGACCCTAGAGTTTTAGGGTACTACCAACCCAATAATTACGCAGACCTGGATAAAAGAAATAGAAAAGGCTTTCACCATAGCTCGTATGGGTGAAGACTAGAAGACGGTATTTGCTACATACATGATGAGAGGAGAAGCGAACTACTGGTGGGAGGCGAATTAGCAGAGAGCTAGGGAAGGAACGATAACATGGGATAGGTTTAAGACGCTGTTCTTTGAGAATTATTTCCCAAAGAGCATGAAGAACAGAATGGAGGTGAAGTTCTTAGAGTTAAAACAAGGGGATATGACGGTGGCGCAGTATGCAGCTAAGTTTAATGAACTAACGAGATTTGCAGAACACCAAGTTGGAGATGTGGAAAGAAAGACGAGATGTTTTGAGCAAGGACTAAAGCCTTGGCTATTTAAAAAGGTATCAGTTCTTCAAATTAATTCCTTTGCAACATTGCTGGAGAAGGCGATCATTACGAAAGGTGGTAGTGAGGCATTAAGTCTGTACAACAAAGAGAAGAAAGGAAAGAATACAGGAAGAGAAAACCGCAGAGGAGGAAGCAGTAGTGGAGGAAAGCAACTTCGATAAAAGGAAGTGGGAAAATAACAACAACAACAACAAAAACAACAACAATCAATCGGGGAATTTACGTAAAAGTTTTAAGAAGAGGGTTGAGGGATGCCCAAAATGTGGAAAGAATCACCAAGGTGAGTGCTGGAAGGGACGTGACACTTGCTACAACTGCGGTCAGGACGGACATATTTTTCCTAACTACCCGAAACCGAAGAAGATCCAAGGATGTTTTGCTTGTGGCTAGATGGAGCACCAGATCAAGGATTGCCCGAAGAAGGGAAATGGCGGTGGTAGCAGCCAACAAGGGGGAAACAAACTGATGATCAGCAGACCGGGACAATCCAACCGCCCAACCGCCAGAACCTTTAACATGACCGTCCAGGACACAGTGACTTCGAAGGACGTGGTGTCAGGTATAATCCTAATCAATAATATAAATGCATATGTATTATTTGATTCGGGTGCCATCTGTTCTTTTGTATCTGAAGAATTTGCTAGTATACTTAATACACCCCGAGAAAGATTAGAAAATCCCTTGAACATAGAAGTTGCGAACAAAGAAATAATCCTTGTAGAACATGTTTACCGAAATTATCACGCAAATATTAGAGAACATGAACTGAGCGTATACTTAATTCCTATTAGATTGGGGGAATTTGACGTAATACTGGGAATGAATTGGTTGTATAACCATGCGGTAATAATTGACTGTCAGAATAAGTGTGTGAACCTTCAGACTCCGAGTAAGTTTAAGGTAGTGTTTTATGGTAGCTCATCGCTTAAGTAATCGTGTTGTCTTACGATGATGCAGGCCAAGAAATTGTTAAGGAAATGATGTGTAGGTTACTTAGCTTACATTATAGATACTCGGAAAAAGGGAGCAAAAATTAAGGATATATCCATAGTGAATGAATTCTGAGATGTATTTTCGGACGATCTGCTTGGTCTTCTGCCAGACAGAGAAAATAAATTTGTTATAGACTTAGCACTAGGAACTGCACCGATTTTGAAAGCTCCATACCGTATGGCGCCAGTAGAAATGAAGGAATTGATGATACAACTGCAAGAGTCATTAGATAAGGGCTACATACTGCCGAGTGTGTCTCCTTAGGGAGCACCAGTGTTATTCATTAAGAAAAAGGACGGATCGATGAGGCTCTGTATCGATTATCGAGAATTGAATAGAGTAACAATCAGAACATATATTCGCTACCAAGGATAGACGACCTATTTGATTAACTGAAGGGAGCAAAGAGTTTCCCAAAGATAGACCTACGGACAGGTTATCACCAACTAAAAGTACGGGAGGAAGACATACCAAAGACTGCATTTCGAACCCGTTATGTACGTTACTGAGTTTTTGGTAATGTCATTCGAATTGACTAATGCTCCGGCAGCATTTATGGACTTGATGAACCGAGTTTTCAAGCCATTCTTGGATAAATTCATAGTAGTTTTCATCGACGACATCTTGATCTACTCGAAGATAGAGGAAGAGCACGCCGAACATCTGAAAATTGTTTTGGAGGCACTAAGGAAGGAGAAGATGTATGCGAAATTTTTAAAGTGTGAATTTTAGATGGAGAAGGTTCAATTCTTAGGTCACGTGGTGGATAAGAATAGAATCTCAGTAAACCCTGCAAAGGTCGAAGCAGTAAGTAATTGGGAGCAGCCGAGAACACCAACGGAGGTGAGAAGTTTTTTAGGGTTAGCTGGGTACTATCAAAGATTCATCCAAGATTTTTCTAAGATAGCAACCCCGTTGACCAATCTGACGAGGAAGACGGTGAAGTTTGTATGGACAGACAAATGCGAGGAGAGTTTTCAGGAATTGAAGAAGAGATTAAGCGAGGCGCCTTTGTTGTCATTACCGGACGATGCTGGAAATTTTGTGGTGTATAGTGATGCATCGCACAAGGGACTTGGTTGTGTGCTAATGCAGCACGGTAAGGTCATTGCGTATGCATCACGATAATTAAAGGATTACGAAAAATGATACCCTACTCATGACTTAGAGTTAGCGGCGGTAGTTTTTGCGTTAAAAATTTGGAGGCATTATTTATACAGAGAGAAATGTGAGATATACACGGACCATAAAAGTCTGAAATATATCTTCAAACAGAAGGAGTTGAATATGCGTCAGAGGAGGTGGTTAGAATTGATCAAAGATTATGACTATGATATTCTTTATCACCCAGGTAAGGCAAACGTAGTTGCCGATGCTCTGAGCAGAAAATGAAGGGAGAAACGGTTTCACTTGACGACTCAAGCGGAATTGATAAGAGAGATGGAGAAATTAGAAATAGAGGTAAAGGGACCGAAAAGGTCAGAAGAAAAGTTATTTGTAATGGAAGCTCATCCGACATTGTTGGACAGAGTGAAGGAATCTCAAGAAAAGGATAAAGAGTGCGAGAAAATCAGAAAGAGGATCGCAGAAAATGAAGAAGAAAGATTCTGAATGGATAAAGACGGTATCTTAATATTCGAAGGAAGAGTGTGGGTACCAGAGGTAGCCGAATTAAGAGAAGAAATTTTGCACGAGGCACACAATATGATGTACCAAGATTTGAGGCATTCGGGAGGCACGAAGATGTACCAAGATTTGAGGCAACATTTTTGGTGGCCCAATTTCAAACGGGAAGTCGCAGAGTGCGTTAGCAAATGTCTAACTTGCCAACGCGTCAAAGCAGAGCACCAATGGCCGAGTGGTTTACTTTAACCATTGGAAATTCCAGAGTGGAAATGGGAGCACATTACGATGGACTTCGTGATAGGATTTCCAGTCACACAGAAGGGATATGATGCTATTTGGGTTATCGTGGATTGACTAACGAAGACCGTACATTTTCTACCAATCAAGATCCGCTAAAGTTTGAATCAGTTAACGAACCTTTACATAAAGGAGATTGTTTCACGACATGGAGTGTCGGTGTCAATTGTGTCTGATCTAGATCCGTGCTTCACATAAAACTTTTGGAAGAGCTTGCAAGAGAAAATGGAAACACAGTTGAGGTTGAGTACCACTTACCATCCTCAGACGGACGAACAAAGTGAGCGAACGATACAAACGCTGGAAGACATGCTTAGGACTTGCGTGATGGATTTTAAGAGAAAATGGGACGACCACCTACCCTTAGTGGAATTTGCGTATAATAATAGTTATCATGCGAGTATCGGCATGCCACCATACGAAGCTCTTTATGGAAGGAAATGCAGAACGTCGTTATGTTGGGACGAAGTCGGAGAGCAACGAATACTCAGACCAGAGTTAGTACAATAAACCGCGGACGTGGTGACAGCGATAAGAGCCAGACTAGTAGCAGCTCAAGATTGTCAGAAAAAGTACGCAGACTTGCATCGACAAGACCGAGACTTTAAGTCAGTAGTTTCATATTCTTAAAGGATATCTCCCTGGAAGGGAAAAATCCAATTCGGCAATAAAGAAAAACTAAGTCCAAGATTCATAGGACCGTTCGAGATATTGAAGCGAGTGGGCGAGGTGGCATACAAAGTTCCATTACCACCTGAGTTAGAGCACATCCACAACGTGTTTTACATTTTTGTGTTACGTCTGTACAAGGCCGACTACAAGCACATGATATCTTATGAGCCCATTCAAGTGGAGAAAAACTTTCCATACGAAGAAATTCCTGTCCAAATATTAGATAGGAAAGATCATATATTAAGGAATAAAGTTATTTCATCGGTAAAAGTATTTTGGCGTAACCACGATGTCGAGGAGGCTACATGGGAATTAGAAGATAGGATGATGAGGGACTATCCCCATCTATTTGTGTAACCTTGTAGCAATTCCGAGGACGGAATTTTTATAAGGGGGGGAGAATGTAATACCCTGAGAATTTTCGAATATTATTAAATGAATATATTAATGAAAATGAATATTTTTTTGAAATATAAATATTTATGTGTTATGAGATGAGTTAACTCAATTAATTTAGAATTGAATATATATAATAATTGAGAAAAATGTGGAGTTCATGATAAACTCGTAGAATGCCTTGTGTGGCACGAGAATGGAAACAACGATGATTTGTTTTAAAGGATGAATGGATAAGTAATTTATTAATTAATATTATGTTATTAATTAATTGATATTATGAGAAATAACTAACAATGAATAATTAATCGATAAAGTGTTGATTATTTGTTATCGTGAGCAATAGAATATTAATAAGTAATTAATTAATATTGATTAATTGTTATTGCGAATAAATAGAATATTAACGAGTAAATAATTTATAAATATAAGAAGATTACATTTACTCGGTTAATTATTATGTGCAAGCATGCAGTAATTAAAAGTATAATATATAGTAGTTACCTCTATATTATATGAAGTGCAATGTGACGCATCAATATAATATGCATAAACTATATAGTAAGATTTATTAAGCTGTGAAGGTTACATGGATAATACTTATGTGACCATATGTGAGTGGGTGTGGACATTAAATTAGTACCTCATGAATATATTGTAAACAATTGATTAATTGATGATTACTTCAATATTTAATTTAAATAATAGATAAGGTAATGAGGTAATACCCAATTGAATTAAATTCGGTATGATGAAATGTACATGGATTATATATGGATGTGTAGAACCTAACTTGCTATCATGTATATTGTTATCCATATGTACCCTCTAATTGCAACCTAAGTATATAATGTGTATATATAATAGCCTAAGTGTATATAACATATATGTGTATAACATAAGTGTTGTATGAATTCATATTGCTAATGCTGAGCTTTGTTTATCCCAATTTAAGAGTCCCTCATTCCCTTCACGTGCATAGCCATATGGCCTAAGCCTACTCTTCTCCTCAAACTCAGCAACATTCTAGCAAATGATAACCAAGGGAGTGGCTTTCATGATGCATTTCACCAACTAATTACCAACTTCTCCATAACCACCATGCAATTCATTTTCCTATTGGCTTAATTTGCAGTGCAAAAGAATTGTTTGTGTATTGGTTTTGCTATAAATGTCAGCTCTTCTCCTTCTAATTTCTTTGCTGAGATTTTTCTTAAGTGTTGAGTTAAGAGCAATACATACATTAGTAATAGCATTCTAAGGATTGAGAGACTTCAAATTGCAGCAAGCTCAATCCACATTTGTAGAGGTATAACACCTCTTGTTCTTCATTTTTATTTTCTGTGACGCCCCCAAATTCGGGTCCCTTCTATTACCTTGGATCTGGTGCAGTCACGATACTATTAGTCGAATATTTACATCTTTTATTCATAACTTAAAGAATAAAACTTGCTTTATTACAATTTAGAATATAAATTCTTTTCATTATCAGGATCTCGTATAATGACTCCAAACTTTTACAAGTTACAATTTTGGTCATTTATCATTCCTATCTTATATCATGTTCGATATTCTAAAAATGCGGAATAACTTAAACTTTTTCAATCTTCTTTGAATAAAATCTTTTATTGATTTCATAACTTGAATTAATTACATATCCTTGAATCAAAGTATATTATGATTCACTTTATTCGAATTATTGTATAAATGTTTACATCTCAACTTGATATCCTCTATGTATTAACTAATACATCTTTACAATACGACAAGTATTAAACATCGTAAATAACCTATCAAGTACAACTCCTAGAACCTAAACATGGTTCAAGCAATAATCTAAATAGTACTCTTTGTTGTGATACTATTTAACTTTATCAATCAAGAAGCACGTAGTCTTTACCGTGAGTCCTTAACCTGCAAAAGTGGTTATTTCCAAGAGTGAGCTCGACAGCTCAGCAATTCTAATAGTTTTCATGCATCACATAGCATATAACATCATACTCAGTTCATACACTTATAATCAACTTATATTTACTAAGCATGTTACTTCTCACATAACAAGTATATCATCAAAGATCAACTTTCAATCTCATACATATCTCATATACAGTTCATATATAAGTTCACATCATCATAGCATAATATAATTCAAATACCAGTTATTGAATTCATATATCAAATAGGAACTAAAAGACACTCCTGGTGCGTTGTTTAACAACTACGACTTAACTGCTTAATGATATTTGCGCTTCGTGTATTCCTACACAATCGTACAATTATGGATTCATACATATCAGTCATACGCATCCATACATTCTCAACATAATAATAATTGATACATTGTTGTCTAACTTGGTTCTTAGAACCTTCGTTTTACTCTCTCATTGTATTCTTAGAATCACCATGTAGGTGTAGGTGTAGGTATACCTTAACCATACATACTTACTATCATCCTTCATATACATGTATCACACACTTAAATAAATGTATTCGACATATATTTAGAACTTATATGATCCTTATTATTCATACGTTTCTCAAACCTTAACGACATTATAGTTTCCGAGTTTTATACAAATCAACACTTAAGGCATCATTAAAATTCTGTTTTATAACTCATAAATAATAATGTAAACATGCTACTATATTCATCACGTATATATGTGAGGTGCTATACTAGTTAAGACGCATGCTCACAAATACCTTTACCATATACGCACAACTAGCATCAATAATAGCTTTAAAACATATCTAATTCATGATTAACTAACTTTCATAATGTCTAGTAAGGTATGTGCACATACATGACATTTAAAAGCGCTAGCATGTATGCTCAAACTTGTTAGAACATTAATACACTATGATCACGCACTTAGTTTGCAAAAAGTCCGAATTTTGCTTTTGAAACCATTACGACTTAAATCATAAATACTAGTGTAAACTTAACAACTTTAAATTTACATTTCATGTCTATCTAGACCATGCAATCATACTCAAAAAGTCAGAACATAAGCATCAATAGTATATGTCAAGGCTCATTTTAAAACTTACAACTTTCTTTAGAAATCGCACACTAACGAAGCCAAGAATGTTCATGCTATATCAAGGTACTTATTCATACATGTTAAACCTGATTTCATGCATGTCTAAGTCATTTACACAAGCTACAAATATCAGAGCACGCATATTACGTTTGTGTCAAAGTTCACTTTAAAAATTCTAAGTTTATTTATAAACCATAAAGCCTTTTTATTAATAGTGTATACTATCATGGTTATACATGCTTATATCTTGTCAAAGTACTCATATATGTGTGTTAATATAGTTCACATGCTTGCTCTAATAAGATACCATATGATAGCATATAACAGCTTCTAGCAGAAACAGGAATTCTGGTTCAGGGCCTGGCGTAGCTGCGCCGCTGGCCAGTACAATACTGGCGCAGCTGCGCAGGTGGCCGGCCAGAGATGGAGACTGTTCTGCTTCGGCAGAAACTCAAGCCCAACTCAAAATTTTCACAGTAATTTGATTCTACACTAGCCACAACACATTTCTATCATGCTTATCAACTTAAATAATACTTGACAATCATATTCCAACTCAGTTATCATAGAATCCATGCTTAATCCAAAATCAAGAATTTGAGAATTGAAGAACGTGGATAGGGAGTTATACCTCTGCAATATGAACTTGCTGCTATAACAATTTTCCCTTACTGATCACTCTCTCAAAACTTGCTATCAATTCTATACTTACAAAAATCTCAACAAATGCAATGAGGGAGAATGGAATGCTCTATATATAGGCATTTCAATATACAGTTCATGCAATTGTTGTGACACTCCCAAATCCGGGTACTTCACTTTCACATGATTTGGTGTTCACTTTCTAACTATAACAAACATCTACCCAATATATCTCAAGATAAATTATAATCTTTATTCAAAATAATAAAATCTCCCTTAACACAAGGGTTACAACCTTCTCAAAAATCAATCCAGGGTTACTCTAACCTTGACATAAATAATACAGTGCAGAATAAAAACATGACATAAAAGTCTTATTACAATCATTTTAAAATAATTAAACAATTCTTCACTTGCTTTGCTTTCCCTTGCCCTTACTCGTAGAAGGAGCATCAGCGTTATCAACCTTAATTGAAATTGTTATTTAATCCAAAAGTGAGAAAACCACAGCTCACTGGAGTTTAACAATAATATAGACATGAAAAGATATCTTTAAAAGAATCTAAACAACTTAGCTTGCTTCAATAATAAAGAATTGAATAATAATTCTCTATCAACATTAAAATTCGAGTATAGAATTTATCTGAGGGTCATAAGACCTTTGAACTCTTGTCCTAGGTTATAAATATTTCTATTTAAACCTTTAACAGTCAATAAGACTATGGACCTTAACTCGTACTTAGGGGGATCAGCCCTTCGTATTATATATTGTGCACAAACATCTTAACGCTATGCGTAGTAACCTCCCCTAATAATTAGGGTTGTTTAACTCAGTAATTTGAATTCAAGTCCACACCAAAGAAAATTTGGTTTGGATAAGCTTACGAGGATAATTTAGAATTCACGTTCATCAACTAAGGAATTAGTTGAATCGACTTTCAATAATTCATAAATAAAAGAATTATGAATTAACATATGCTTTAGAAGTAACTTAAAGCATTTAAAATAATAACTGGATCTTACTTGAACAATAAGTTAAGATCATTTCAACTAAATACACAATTGTCCAATACAGAAATGGAAAAGACATTCTCAACAATGAATATATGAACTCAAGAAATTGCATAAAATTAATACAAGATTAGGGTTTAGAAAACTTGCATAAAAATTAATACAAGATCAGGGTTTAGAAAACTTGCATAAAAATTAATACAAGATTAGGGTTTAGAAAACTTGCCTTAAGCGCAAGCTACTTAACACAATTCACGTACTTTAATACTTCCTTTTGTTAATAGATTGAAAGAGAAGGTGATGTGAGTTCAATTCTAGCAATTCTTCTTCATCTTTTCTCTTCTCTGCTCTTCCTTTTCTCTGCTCTCTTTTCTTCTTAGTTCTTAGTTTAGACTTAGAAAAACTAACGTAGTTTAGATATATTATAACTGATATAATATACGTATACTAATGATATATATGTAACTGCTAACTAATTAAGATATATAATAAATACATATTATTATATAAGTTACAACTATTTGAATTTGAAAAACCTTAAGGCTTGTTTGGCCAAAACAACATTATTTTTAAAAACAGATTATTATTACTAAAGCCATGTTTGGTAAAACAATTTAAAATCCTTTTCTTTTATTTTAACAAATTATTTTAACACATACTTTAATGTCATATTTTAATCAATTAAATATTAACCAACTAATTTAATCAATTAAAATTTAACATCAATAAATCACATAAATTTGCCACATAATTATAATTACTCGCTAATTATAATTCATGTAACACTTCATCACATCTCATCTAATTTAATTATCTCAATTAAATTAGAACTATAGTATAAAATTAATATACATTAATTAAATAAATATTACACATTCATTTAATTAATATATAACACTTAATTAAATCACTCCATAAATAACATAATTTATTTATTTAATGCAATAAATAATCATATAAAATATTTATTTAACTCAATAAATATTTAAAATTAAATATAAAATCTCAATCGTTACAATTGTTCACCATATCAAACCAATAGAAGAAGCAATTGTATAATAGATAAGAGAGAGTGGTTGAGAGTTGGTAAACTCAATCATGAATCCCACATCCCTTGCAATTATTAGCAAGATTTGCTGAAATTGAGAAGGAGATAGAGTAGGCTAGCTTCTTGTGTTCACGTGAAGAGAAAATTGAGAGGTGACTCTCATTTAGGGACAAGAAGTAATCTCAACGACTTGCAAATTTAACTTACTAATGTTATATATGTATACATATAGTATTTACTTAGGCTATATGTATTCCTTCCATATGCATTTAAATGAGTGTTACAATGTTATTAAGTAGGGTACATATATATCAACATATAATCCATGCACATTTTATTAACACCGAATATAATACAATTGGGTATTATTATTACTCATCATCATAACGGTTATTATTTCAATTATAATAACTTATTGAAATCATTATCAATTAACAACAGTTTATTGATATTAATATAAGGTAATAGGGCATACATTAAGGTCTACCCAAATACATCTTGTTATATAAGCAAAAATATTATGTAACTCACATAATAAAATTAATCTTATTATATAGTCTATATATCATATATAGCCATATCAATGCGTCACATTACATTATATAGTTTATATATAATTGTATGGTCGCACTTAAGTGTTGCACTATAATTTATATAACACACGTGTCATTACTATATGTTATACTTTTAAATTATCACATTCTTTGCACATGTCAATTAGTTGAGCAAATATAATCTACTCGTTTATATGTTATTATTCTCAATGGTAATTAATTAATGACTTATCTTATCAATTAATTAATAGTAATTAATCCATCATTCATCAATAAATGTAATTATTAATCTCCATAACAATTAATTAACATTTATATGATTAATTATCATAATAAATAAATATAAATCTATTATATTTATAAATCATTTACTCATTAATCAACATATTATCAAATAATTACTTGATAATAGTATATTGCCTATAACAATAATTAATATTATAAGACAATTTATCTCATTCCTCATTAATTTAATGATTATAATTCCGATTATATTTATAATCAATTTTCTTATTATTATACTATCACTGGCCATAATAATAAATCAACATAATAACAATTAACAATTAATATAGATTAATTGTTTAATTAATAGTTCCTCCATCCTTGAATTAATTAATTCATCATTGAATCTATTATCGTGCCACACAAGGCATATCTCACAAGCTTACATTAAGCTTATTCTAATTCTCAACACTTATTCATTTCGACCACATGTTCAATTTACTTAGAACTATTAAATCACAAAGTTCACATATATAAATATATCGTGAATGGAAATATTCAAATATTCTTTATAACCTTTACGGTAATATAATAACTCAAGCTATTAAAAAAACTTAGTTTTCTTTTATAATTAAATCTCTCGAAAATACATTAAAAATATGTATTTTGCCAGAACATAAAATATTATGTTTTCTCCAAATAAAGACATTCATCATTAGAAAATAATTTACTTATTGTCTCAAGATATTATTCTTAATATCTATTAAAAATAATCACATGTACGGCACATATACATATATTATATATAGAAAATAGGTAATAAGTTTATTTTCTATTATGATAAATTGTTCCCATCAATTTATTATATATAACAAATATGTTTTAATATATTTACCATATTAATTAATCATACATATTATCTCATACAAAGAGATATAAGGTAATATTATTATACAAAATAATATTCTCCTTTTATTAAAATAATTCAATGCTAGAACTTATTTCAATATTCTTTATTAGAATTATATAATAATTATATTTTTCTTTTCTATAAATTGTCCCCAAAATAATTTTTTTAAATATTAAATATTCATTTAAAGATATAATGATTTCCATTTCTTTAATAACGTATATATATTTATTAACGTTATTTGTACATTAGACTTTCTCACATATTACCATTCTAAGTAGTATATATTAAAAGTACTAATTATAATTACATATTCAACACATATATTAATTCACTCCTTTACTTAAGTAAATTAAACCCTCTACTATATCACCATAGTTAATTATATTATTTCATAATATAACTTTCAACTTATATTAACCAATATTTATTCTTATTAGTCAATTCCCTTATCTAACTCATGCTTCACTATCCAAACTCATCCATAGATAGCTTAAGTACTAATAATAACCTATATTACAAATATACTAGTTATTAGTATACATACACCAGAAAATGGTGATAATTAAAGATATTTAATGTCACCAATTTACTATGATAAAATAATTCTATAAATTATTTAATATCGATAGATAATTTTATCCACCTCCTTTACCTCAACTAAATTGTCTCTACGATAAATAACAAATATATATTAATAATATATTTATTAATCACAAAATCACATATTACATAGCTTATATTACCCTATGTAATATAATACTTCCTTCCTCATAACACACACACACACACACACACACACACACACACACACACACACATATATATATATTTGAACCCAATACATGCCTTAAGAATTTTATTTATTAAATTCTCATTTGAATAATTTCTTAAAAATTCGGGTTCTTACATCCTTTCCCCCTTATAAGGATTCCGTCCTCGGAATCACCGAAACCTTCTCTACTCGGTGCTATTCTGAGTATTACATATTCTCTTGAATAATTTTATTCATTCTCTTTTCGAAAGTTTTATCATTATAACCTTCTCAATCGCATTCTACCATTTTCTCCTTTCTAAGGAACATTCTACTTACTACATTCATCATTAAGAAGAATAAGAATCTTCCACGATCTTTCAATAATCAGGAAGTAGTATGAATAACTCAGATTCCAAATTATACTGAGGGGTCACAAGACTATGAACTTTTCTCCACGTTTACAAATGCCTCAACACGAGTCTCCACACTGTAAACTAGAGTGTTTATCAATCACAAAGACTGAAAACACCCTCCACGCGTACTCTAGGTGGCTGGCCTATTGTACCACTACGTTGAGCCACAACGTAGTATTTTATAATGACTATATGCGTTACGTTCGGAACCATTACCCCCGAAAACATGTCCCCTTTACAGGGTTGTTCACCTCAGCTTTTCAACATCTAAATCCGCACCAGAGCAATCTGGTTTGGCATAAATACACAAGAATGCTTGAATTCTATAATCACTTTTTAACAGTCGCCTAGCCGAATCAAATAGCTTAGACTCTTATCAACAATTCGAACATCAATTGAAATAATTTAGTCAACGTTTCATAATTCGAAAGAAGACCAAAAAAATTCGTTTTATGACGTCAAAATGCCGCACCAACTTAGTAGTACGTTGAAGATTCCGTCATTTTATGACTTTGCCATATTACATCATACCATAGTGGGCTGACGATCTTACGATCACTTCCGACACTAGGTTCGATTGCATTGATGACTCCATCGTTTACCATCCTACACAATATCAAATGATGCATATGGTCAAAATACATTTTGAAAGATTTTTAAATCATTTTTGTCTTAGCCGAAACAAATAGCTTAGACATACGAATAACGGTGTTGTTTTTAAAACTCATTGGTTCAGTCATTTGACCCAAGGTTTTCTCAAGAAAATAGAAGTGCAAACACTAGCATGAAGTCAATAACTTTTGAAAATCTACCGTAGCTAGAAGATTTAGAAAAATCCAAATTTCTCCAGCAACCACAATCTCTTACTCCATCAATGCTCACTATATCAAAACTCTTAATACTAGATATATATTATATATATTCCCAGTATAGTTCACCAACTTACCACACCATAGAAGTTCAGGAACTTACCACAAGCATATAGGTTTATGAACTTATCCTAGTCAAACCAAAGTCGTCCATTTGCTGAGGGGTTCCACCATACGATTATGAGTCACGAACTTGTCATAGGCATGAGTCTTAAGAACTCGCACCTAATCTTAGTATTATCTAATCTTAATCTTAAAAATCTCTATCTATCAGAATAAACACGAGAAAAGAATCACCTTTCCGCCATATGTATAATGATAACGTGACACTAACATTCCAATGATTATCAATGTGATGCACTCAGCGCAAGCACAAATCTCTGCCCATACAAAAGTTTGTACAACTAAGCCATCACATGATTCCTCAATGGAAATCCAACACTTAACTCTATCTTACTCTTAACTTGCTCCTTGCTCATTACGAACTTTCTATGTTTCATCACATACAACTCCTCATGAGTTCATCTCGTACTATTTTATAGTACATTCTTTCATAGCATCAAGCTATAATCACTTAGTCGTTACAGACTATTTATCATTTCATAGTTCAATCTGATCACGTCGTGATCATCAGTTTATCTTAGGGTTCTTTCCCTATTATCAACTAAACTGGATTCGAGTTCATTCTTATTATCTTTGTCATATTCATCTTATAGACATCGTCTTAACATTTTCATTACCGGAGTTAGAAAACTCCTGATTCTCATTATTTAGATACTTCAAGATTCGTATTTGAATCTTCACGTATATATTTTAATCTTTATCTTTCCCTCTCTCAGGTTATAGTCTAAGGTACTTTTACCTAAGGTTTATAACCTCCAGCTTTGATACTAACCTGTGACGCCCCCAAATCCGGGTCCCTTCTATTACCTTGGATCCGGTGCAGTCACGATACTATTAGTCGAATATTTACATCTTGTATTCATAACTTAAAGAATAAAACTTGCTTTATTACAATTTAGAATATAAATTCTTTTCATTATCAGAATCTCGTATAATGACTCCAAACTTTTACAAGTTACAATCTTGGTCATTTACCATTCCTGTCTTATATCATGTTCGATATTATAAAAATGCAGAATAACTTAAACTTTTTCAATCTTCTTTGAATAAAATCTTTTATTAATTTCATAACTTGAATCAATTACATATCCTTGAATCAAACTATATTATGATTCACTTTATTCGAATTACTGTATAAACGTTTACATCTCAACTTGATATCCTCTATGTATTAACTAATACATCTTTACAATACGACAAGTATTAAACATCGTAAATAACTATCAAGTACAACTCCTAGAACCTAAACATGGTTCAAGCAATAATCTAAATAGTACTCTTCGTTGCGATACTATTTAACTTTATCAATCAAGAAGCACGTAGTCTTTATCGTGAGTCCTTAACCTGCAAAAGTGGTTATTTCCAAGAGTGAGCTCGACAGCTCAGCAATTCTAACAGTTTTCATGCATCACATAGCATATAACATCATACTCAGTTCATGCATTTATAATCAACTTATATTTACTAAGCATGTTACTTCTCATATAACAAGTATATCATCAAAGATCAACTTTCAATCTCATACATATCTCATATACAGTTCATATATAAGTTCACATCATCACAGCATAATATAATTCAACTAACAATTATTGAATTCATATATCAAATAGGAACTAAAAGACACTCCTGGTGCGTTGTTTAACAACTACGACTTAACTGCTTAATGATATTTGCGCTTCATATATTCCTACACAATCATACAATTATGGATTCATACATATCAGTCATACACATCCATACATTCTCAACATAATAACAATTGATACATTGTTGTCTAACTTGGTTCTTAGAACCTTCGTTTTACTCTCTCATTGTATTCTTAGAATCACCATGTATATGTAGGTATACCTTAACCATACATACTTACTATCATCCTTCATATACATGTGTCACACACTTAACTAAATGTATTCAACATATATTTAGAACTTATATGATCCTTATTATTCATACGTTTCTCAAACCTTAACGGAATTATAGTTTTCGAGTTTTATACAAATCAACACTTAAGGCATCATTAAGATTCTATTTTATAACTCAGAAATAATAATGTAAACATGCTACTATGTTCATCACGTATATATGTGAGGTTCCATACTAGTTAAAACGCATGCTCACAAATACCTTTACTATATACGCACAACTAGCATCGATAATAGCTTTAAAACATATCTAATTTATGATTAACTAACTTTCATAGTGTCTAGTAAGGTGTGTGCACATACATGACATTTAAAAGCACTAGCATGTATGCTCAAACATGTTAGAACATTAATACACTATGATCACACACTTAGTTTGCAAAAAGTTTGAATTTTGCTTTTGAAACCATTACAACTTAAACCATAAATGCTAGTGTAAACTTAACAACTTTAAATTTACATTTCATGTCTATCTAGACCATGCAATCATACTCAAAAAGTCATAACATAAGCATCAATAGTATATGTCAAGGCTCATTTTAAAACTTACAACTTTCTTTATAAATCGCACACTAACAAAGCCAAGAATGTTCATGCTATGTCAAGGTACTTATTCATACATGTTAAACCTGATTTCATGAATGTCTAAGTCATTTACACATGCTACAAATTTCAGAACACACATATTACGTATGTGTCAAAGTTCACTTTAAAAATTCTAAGTTTATTTATAAACCATAAAGCCTTTTTATCAATAGTGTATACTATCATGGTTATACATGCTTATATCATGTCAAAGTACTCATATATGTGTGTTAATATAGTTCACATGCTTGCTCTAATAAGATACCATATGATAGCATATAACAACATCTAGCAGAAACAGGAATTCTGGTTCAGGGCCTGGCGCAGCTGCGCTACTGGCCAGTACAATACCGGTGTAGCTGCGCAGGTGGCTGGCCAGAGATGGAGACTGTTCTGCTTCGGCCAACTCAAAATTTTCACAGTAATTTGATTCTACACTAGCCACAACACATTTCTATCATGCTTATCAACTTAAATAATACTTGACAATCATATTCCAACTCAGTTATCATAGAATCCATGCTTAATCCAAAATCAAGAATTTGAGAATTGAAAAAACTTGGATAGAGAGTTATACCTCTGCAATATGAACTTGCTGCTATAAAAATTCTCCCTTACTGATCACTCTCTCAATACTTGCTATCAATTCTATACTTAAAGAAATCTCAGCAAGTGCAATGAGGGAGAAGGGAATGCTCTATATATATGCATTTCAATATACGGTTCATGCAATTGTTCACCATATCAAACCAATGGAAGAAGCAATTGTATAATAGATAAGAGAGAGTGGTTGAGAGTTGGTAAACTCAATCATGAATCCCATAACCCTTGCAATTATTAGCTAGATTTGCTGAAATTGAGAAGGAGATAGAGTAGGCTAGCTTCTTGTGTTCACGTGAAGAGGAAATTGAGAGGTGACTCTCATTTAGGGACAAGAAGTAATCTCAGCAACTTGCAAATTTAACTTACTAATGTTATATATGTATACATATAGTATTTACTTAGGCTATATGTATTCCTTCCATATGCATTTAAATGGGTGTTACAATGTTATTAAGTAGGGTACATATATATAAACATATAATCCATGCACATTTTATTAACACCGAATATAATACAATAGGGTATTATTATTACTTATCATCATAACGGTTATTATTTTAATTATAATAACTTATTGAAATCATTATCAATTAACAACAGTTTATTGATATTAATATAAGGTAATAGGGCATAAATTAAGGTCTACCCAAACACATCATGTTATATAAGCAAAAACATTGTGTAACTCACACAATGAAATTAATCTTATTATATAGTCTATATATAATATATAGTCATATCAATGCGTCACATTGCATTATATAGTTTATATATAATTGTATGGTCGCACTTAAGTGTTGCACTACACTTTATATAACACATGTGTCATTACTATATGTTATACTTTTAAATTATCACATCCTTTGCACATGTCAATTAGTTGAGCAAATATAATCTACTCGTTTATATGTTATTATTCTCAATGGTAATTAATTAATGACTTATCTTATCTTATCAATTAATTAATAGTAATTAATCCATCCCTCATCAATCAATGTAATTATTAATCTCTATAACAATTAATTAACATTTATATGATTAATTATCATAATAAATAAATATAAATCTTATTATATTTATAAATCATTTACTCATTAATTAACATATTATCAAATAATTACTTGATAATAGTATATTGCCCATAACAATAATTAATATTATAAGACAATTTATCTCATTCCTCATCAATTTAATGATTACAATTCCGATTATATTTATAATCAATTTTCTTATTATTATACTATCACTGGCCATAATAATAAATCAACATAATAACAATTAACAATTAATATACATTAATTATTTAATTAATAGTTCCTCGATCCTTAAATTAATTAATTCATCATCGAATCTATTATCGTTCCACACAAGGCATATCTTACAAGCTTACATTATGCTTATTCTCATTCTCAACACTTATTCATTTCCACCACATGTTCAATTTACTTAGAACTATTAAATCACAAGGTTCACATATATAAATATATCGTGAATGGAAATATTCAAATATTCTTTATAACCTTTACAGTAATATAATAACTCAAGCTATTAAAATAACTTAGTTTTCTCTTATAATTAACTCTCTCGAAAATACATTAAAAATTATGTATTTTGCCATAACATAAAATATTATGTTTTCTCCAAATAAAGACATTCATCATTAGAAAATAATTTACTTATTGTCTCAAGATATTATTCTTAATATCTATTAAAAATAATCACATGTACGGCACATGTACATATATTATATATAGAAAATAGGTAATAAGTTTATTTTCTATTATGATAAATTATTCCCATCAATTTATTACATATAACAAATATATTTTAATATATTTACAATATTAATTAATCATACATATTATCTCATACAAAGACATATAAGATAATATTATTATACAAAATAATATTCTCCTTTTATTAAAATAATTCAATGCTAGAACTTATTTCAATATTCTTTATTAGAAATATATAATAATTATTTATTTTTCTTTTCTATAAATTGTCCCCAAAATAATTTCTTCAAATATTAAATATTCATTTAAAGATATAATGATTTCTATCTCCCTTTTAATAACGTATATATATTTATTAACATTAGTCGTACATTAGACTTTCTCACATATTACCATTCTAAGTAGTATATATAAAAAGTACCAACTATAATTACATATTCAACACATATATTAATTCACTCCTTTACTTAAGTAAATTAAACCCTGCACTATATCACCATAGTTAATTATATTATTTCATAATATAACTTTCAACTTATATTAGCCAATATTTATTCTTATTAGTCAATTCCCTTATCTAACTCATGCTTCACTATCCAAACTCATCCATGGATAGCTTAAGTACTAATAATAACCTATATTACAAATATACTAGTTATTAGTATACATACACTAGAAAATGGTGATTATTAAAGATATTTAATGTCACCAACTCACTATTATAAAATAGTTCTATAAATTATTTAATATCGATAGATAATTTTATCCACATCCTTTACCTCAACTAAATTGTCTCTACGATAAATAACAAATATATATTAATAATATATTTATTAATCACAAAATCACATATTGCATAGCTCATATTACCCTATGTAATACAATACTTCCTTCCTCATATAACACACACACACACACACACACACACACACACACACACTCACATATATATATATATATATATTCGAACCCAATACATGCCTTAAGAATTTTATTTATTAAATTCTCATTTTAATAATTTCTTAAAAATTCGGGTTCTTACATTTTTTGTCAAAATTCTAATTCCTGATTATGGTTGCAATTCATACTAAATTGGATTAGAACATGTTTCTTAGTTGCTATAGAAACTTATAAGTATGATAGAAGTACAATGAGGCTGATTAGAATCGAAATTGTTGTGAAAATTTGAGATTTGGCTTAACTTCTGCTGAAGCAGAAGCATTCAGCTCTGTTTAGGTAACGGCGCAGCTGCGCCTTGTTTATATTGGGGTGTAGCGCAGCTGCGCCAGAACCTGCCTTTGAAATTGCTGGCCGAGACCCGGCGCAGCTGCGCCAGTATTGAACTAGGGCGCAACTGGCACAACACAGCTGCGCCAGTCCCTGGTTTTAGTTTTTGAATTATGCTGCAAATCTATTAAGAGGTAGTTGGTTAATATGGCTTAACCAAGCATGCTAATAGGTTTGACATACCTATATGAGTACATTAACATAATGTGAACATGTTTAAGATGTTTGCATGCAAGATTAATGAAAACTTATAGTTTTGAGATGAACTTAAAGTTTCATAAATAAACTTTGATATGTACATGCCATGTTGATATTCTGACTTTGTGAGCATGATCGTATGATCTAGAAATGTGTGAAAAACATGTTAACATGTATGTATATGTTTCATGATGTAGGTGGACATGTCGGACCTCATTAGTGAACATTTACTAACGAAAATATAAGTTTTGAAAGTGAACCTTGGCATGTATGTATCATATTAACGTTCTGATCTCTCGAGATTGATTATATGGTTTAGTTATACATGAAGAGTTAGTCTAGATTGTTGAGATTACACTAGCATGGTTTGCGTTTAAAACGATTTCAAAAGCTAAACTTGAAAGTTTTGGAAAACTAAAGTGCATGAACCAAAGTCATAGTGTTACGATATTTTGAGCATACATGATGTGACACCCCCAAATCCGGGTCCTCTAACCTCGATTCGGTCGTCATGATACAATACAATACAAATCTCCACCTCTAAACAACATACAATAACTAAATGTGGAATATAATAAATGTATGTTGTTCATTCTAAAGGTGTTACTAGTCCCAAGATTCGATAACCTTAATACAACATACAGACATACCCTATAATAGTCATTAGGGTTCAAATTACATTAATCGTAATTACACTAAGCAAAAAGTAAACTCTTCTCCTTACAAACTAATCCTACATCTTTCCTTTACCCTTGTCCTTCCCTGAAGACTCGGGCTTTACTGCAATAGAAGTCATGATATAGCAAGAATGAGCAACAAGTTTGCTCAGCAAGTTTAAATACACAATAAAGGATATATCATGATGAACGAAATATATCTGATAACGAATTCAACAATATAAATATCGGAAGCAAGAATAATAATTGCTTTTTAGAATAACTGATAGTTAAGTAGACTTTGAACTATAGAACTCCAATGGAATCAATCCCTTTGGTTACTGGCTACAGAATAAGTACTTGAGGGGATCATCCTCGCGTACGCTATGTATATGCATAACATTCAACTCTGTTGTTTGTATCTTTATACTAGATACATGGGGTACTCCCCTATATATATAAGTGGTGTTCTTTCAGTCTAAGAATCCTTACCATCAATTGGTTTGGATAGCTTTTATAAAATTTCATACAACTGTCTGACCGAACAAGGGTTCAGACTCTATCTGACGCAGTTCAAGAATTATAGAACTTTAAATAAGGTACAAATTCAAGGCTGTACGAACTCAAGTGCACCAAGTGCGAATATCAATAAGATCGATGTGGAATAATTGTAAAGTAATTAAACCACCTAATAGCATGCTTGAAAATAAGATTCAAGCTTAAATAAAATAACTTGCAACACAATAATAACCTACTCAATACAATATGAGAAGGATAAGAATCTTGCACAATAAAGAATGAGTTTCAAAAGACCTTGCTCAAAAAATTTATCGAATAAATTAATGCAAGGTTTTAGAATACTTGCAACACAATAAAGGTAGGGTTCGGATACTTGCACAATATTCAAAGTTGTGTAAGATAGGGAACTTACCTGTTTGCTCAGCTACAATTAAGTTCTAGCTTTAATTAAATAGCGTTGAAACGACCTAACATTAACAAGTCGGTCTCTCAATTAGTATTGTGTAAACTCGTAAGAGTTTATACTTAACAAGCATCTAATTATCATGCCACATTGTTATAGTATGTAGTTATCACATATCAGTAGGGTCAGATTCTAGTTTGTAGTTTAAACATCATATAAGTTAACTAGCATAGTCAGGAAACTAGTAGGCTACACCAATACGTGCCAACTCTCTAGTATGTAAACTACTGACATTAACAAATGCTTATTATTAACTCAAGTTCGAGACTTAACATGTTCATTCAATTCCAATTCAAATCATATATTTTTATGCCAGACATTCACATACTATAAGCAATACACGATCATGCTTCAAGATTGGTTACTAAAGTCATGTTATCACATAACAAGGTTAAACAATATTCTGTAGTCATGCTTGTCTGTAAACAACACATGTATACTTTACTCACATAGTTCATATTTTAGAAATTTCCTTTTCATGAATATATGTGCATAGGTGAATACTATATTTAATCAAAATGACACTCATGTCAACATGTCTATAGGCATAATGAGATCCTAATATACATGCTTGCGTAATCATAACATAATTCTCATGGTAATTGATGTCATTAGTTTTCACATTCTAGGTTTTCCATTGAAAAATCACACTAAGTCAACTTAGGTAACTTAGTATAAGCAAAGTATCTCATAGCCATGACTCTCATGTATTAGAACACATTACTAAGCCATATAAACGCTCTCATACGGTCAGAAATCTCAAGACAAAATTCTTTGTCAAGTTCATTTTGAAAGTCTTAAGTTTTTCTTGAAAAACCTCTTGAATCTTACAATCAAGTATGCTAGTGCATGATTAACACTTTAAACATGCTCTTCATGTCAATATAAACCATACGGTCATGCTCACAAAAATTAGAATATACACATGGTACACATATACTCATGACAAGTTTACTTTAACAAATTCTAAGTTCATTTTGTAAACTTTAAATCCTTTCATCAATAGAGTGTACTAACATAGTTATACATGCTCATGTTACGTCTACGTACATATATATACGTATTAACCATGTCCACATGCTTGCCAAAAGAGGTAACATGTGTTAGTACATATCAACAACTTAACAGAAGCAGAAAATAAATTCCAGAACCCTGCGCTGCTACGCAGGTACCAGGTATAAACCCGGCGCAGCTGCGCCAGTGTCCAGCCACACCAAACACAGCTTTTTGTTCGGCAGACTGGAATCCCAACTCAGGGATTTCGTATGAATTCTATTCCACACTAGCTACAACACATTTCTAGCATGTTTATCAACTAAAGTAACACTTGACAATCATATTACAACTCAAATATCAATCAATACATGCTTAATTCAAGAATTCAAGAACTTAGAATTTACAGAAAATGAAGAATATGAATATAATTTATTATACCTCTACAATTGAAGGATTTGCACTTGCTGCTATCTTAACTCCTTTTTAACTCAAGAATGCTTATCACAGAGATATATATATATATATATATATATATATATATGCTCTCAATTCTCACTTAATGAAATCTCAGTAAATGCAAGGAAGAAGGAGAGAGTTCATTATATAGGCAAATTGAAGAAACAGATAATGTCAATAACCCCAATTTCAAACCAACGGATTGCACAATAATATGGAGGTTAACAAGTAGTTGGTGAAGAGTTAGTGGATTCATCATGAATCCCACTCCCCTTGTATTTATTAGCTAGTTTATTGCTGAGTTTGAGAAGGAAGGTAGAGTAGTAGCCCATTAGGAGTTCACGTGTGGGAGTTGGGCACTCAATGTGAGACTCAGCAACTTGCAAGTGTAATACACTATACTAATGTAATATATATATAGCCTATCATGCTTACTAAGGCTACATCATGTATACACATTTTATTTCATATACTTGGGTTATAATTGAAGTACAAATGAAATTTCCAATCACAATGTATCAAGTAGGGGTACACATAGATATATCAACATATAATCCATGTACATTTTCTTTAATACCAACTATAATTTAATTGGGTATTATCATTGTTCATTATCATTGTAACACCCCCAAATCTGGGTACTTCGTTTCCACATGATTTGGTGCTCACTTTCTATCTATATCATACCTTTACCCAATATATCTCAAAATGAATTACAACCTTAATTCAAAATAATAAAATCTCCCTTAAAACAAGGGTTACAACCTTCTCAAAACTCAATCCCAGGGTTACTCTAACCTTGACATAAACAATAAAGTGCAGAATAAAAACATGACCTAAAATTATTACAATCATTTCAAAATAATTAAACAAATCTTCACTTGTTCATCTTTTCCTTGCCTTTACTCGTAGACGGGGCATCAACGTTATCAACTTTAACTGCAATTGTTATTTAATGCAAGAGTGAGCAAACAACAGCTCACTGGAGTTTAACAATAATAAATACATGAAAGAATATCTTTACAAAGATCTGAATAACTTAGCTTACTTCAACAATAAAGAATTAAATAATAATTCTCTATCAATATCAAAATTCAAATATAGAATTTATATGAGGGTCATAAGACCTTTGAACTCTTCTTGTCCTAGGTTATAAATATTTCTATTTAAACCTTTAACAGTCAATAAGACTACGGACCTCAACTCGTACTTAGGGGGATCAGCCCTTTGTACCATGTATTGTGCACAAATATCTTAACGCTATGCGTACTAACCTCCCCTAATAATTAGGGTTGTTCAACTCAGTAATTTGAATTCAAGTCCGCACCAAAGAAAGTTTGGTTTGGATAAGCTTACAATGGTAATTTAGAATTCACGTTCATCAACAAAGGATTATATGAATCGACTTTCAATAATACATAAATAAAAGAATTATGAATTAACATATGCTTTAGAAGTAAACTTAAAGCATTTAAAATAATAAACTGGATCTTACTTGAACAATAAGTCAAGATCTCTTCGGTTAAGTAAATAATTGTCCAGTACAGAAATGAAAAGGACATTCTCAACAATGAAAATATGAACATCAAAGAACTTGCGTAGAAATAGCGAGTTTAGGGTTTAGAAGACTTGCCTTAAGCGCAAGCTACTTAACACAATTCACGCACTTTAGTACTTCCTACACATAGATATTAAGTCACAAAAACCTAAATTAGTTAACACATAACTAATTCACATAAGTGGTTAACCCTCATGGTTAACTCACTCTAATTAAATAAATAATTAACTATCACATAATTAATTACATCACACACATACTCACATAATTAAATTAATTATGTATTTTAGCTAAATTATAATTAAACAATTATAATTTAAAGACTTAATTTAATTATAATTACTCAATTATAATTACCTCTTAAATTATCAAAATTTCATAATTAATAGTTAATTAAACAATATCATGCATTATAATTACACAATTTACAATTAATCATGTAGTTATCAATTATAATTTATAATAATCATGCATTTATTAAATTATAATTACATAAATTGTAATTTAAATTAACATCTAATTGATTAAAATAAATCAACTACTACTCATTATAATTTAACAAAATTATACTTTAAATTAAACACTTACTCTTAATTATAATTAATCAAATTAAGTAACTCATTTTACTATCAAACAATCATAATTTAATTAAAGTTTTCAAAATTCTTTTCTCTAATTATGAAATTGTCCAACTCATACTAGTAACATGTTATAGCCACTGAATTCATGCTCATTATCATAACCAATTATCATAAGCTATCAAATAAAATTGTACAAGTAAGCAAAACTCACTGCCCAAGCACTATGCCCGGCGCAGCTGCGCAGGGAAGGAATCTGGGAACGGCCGCAGCTGCGCTACTCCTGGCCTTGCTGCCGGCGCAGCAGCTCGGCCAGACGCAGACAGCCACGGCTCTCTGTTTACCAAACAACCCAAACAAGCCAACAACGCCAAAAATACAGTACTATAAACTCTGTAAAAATATATATACGCTATTACACATATATAAAGCATGCTTCCAAAAAACAAAATCATTTAAATAATGATAATCACAAGTTTTGAAAATCCATTTTGGCCATTTTCATGAAAACTCATATTTTCTCAAAAATAATCTACTGTAACTATTTTTCTCCATCAATTCGAATTTATATACATGCACTATATACAAGTTGAAGATAGCATCAAATAATTACCTAATAAGCATTTTAACATATACCAATTTCATCAATTAAAATTAACCAAACTCATGAAATTCCATATAAACTCATATAAACATGACTTTTTTGTTAAAATATATTTCTACTGTAATTTAATTTCTGAAAATCATTGATAACCATATAATTCACCATGAACAACACCACCTATATATATATCATCCATGTTTATGCAATTACATAAAAACTCAGTTTTCACAAAGAATAAAACATGAAACTTAAACCCGAGTTCGGAAAATATGAAAGTAGAGATTATGGATTACCTTTCGGTGATAGGAGAAGAAAACAAAGATTAACTCTAGCCTTTACAAGCTTCTTCTTCCTTCTCTTCTTCTCCAACTCTTCTCTGCTCTTTTCTTTCTTCTTAGCTCTTAGTTTAGACTTAGGATTAATCTAACGTAGTATAGAACAAACGTAATATAATATAATACGCGTATTAACTAATACTAATTAGCCTAATTAATTTAGCAGTTACATAAGTTTCAAAATTCAAAAAGCCTTAAGGCTTTGTTTGGCCAAAACAACATTATTTTTAAAAACAGATTATTATTACTAAGGCCATGTTTGGTAAAATAGATTTAAAACAAATGCAAAGTCTTGTTTATTTAAACTCATTTAAAATCTTTTTTCTTTTATTTTAACAAATCATTTTAACACATACTTAAATGTCACATTTTAATTAATTAAACATTAATCATCTAATTTAATCAATTAAAATTTAACATCAATTAATCATATAAAATTGCCACATAATTATAATTACTCGCTAATTATAATCTATGTAATAGTTCATCACATAATTCCTCTAATTCAATTAAATTAGAACTATAATATAAAATTAATATACATTAATTAAATAAATATTACACAATCATTTAATTAATATATAACACTTAATTAAATCACTCCATAAATCACATAATTTATTTATTTAACTCAATAAATAAATCACATAAAATATTTATTTAACTCAATAAATATTTAAAATTATTATATAAAATCACAATCGTTACAATCATAACAGTTATTATTACTATTATAATAACTTTATAGAATTCAATATTAATTAACAATTGAACTTACTATATGTCAATAGGGTATACATTAAGGTCACATCATGTTACATAAGCAAAATATTATGTAACTTACATAATGCCATTAATCTCACTACATAGTCTATATATATAATATATATACACATTCATGCGTCACATTGTATTATATACAATATAGATAACTATAATATATTAAAGGTTTACTGATCACATGTTTGTATAAAATAATTAATCAAGTAAATATAATCTCATTATATTTATTAATTCTTTGCTCATTAATATATTATTCTTGACAACAATAATTTCATACGTTATCGATTAATTACCCAAAATATAAATTAATCAATCACGTTTAAATCTCTATACTATATTCAAGTAATTGAATATTTAATTACCAATTTTTTTGATATAAAACTTAGGGCTACTTTACTAATTTAATAAACCATTAATGATTCCCTTTAATATTCCTAGCAGTTATTCGCATAGGCTCAACTCACATAATCACATAACCGCATAAGGTTTCAATAAACTCACAAAGCTAACTCATAAAAATTTAAATCACATATTAAATTAATAATGGAGTTTGAAATTCACGGTCATTACATCCCTCCCCCCTTATAAAAATTTTGTCCTCGGAATTATAAAAAAATAAGGTTACTCAAATAAAAATGGATAATTCACTTTCATCTTCCCTTCTAGTTCCCACGTAGCCTCGTCGACTGAGTGATTCCTCCAGAGAATCTTAACGGAATGGATGATCTTATTCCTCAACTTCTGTTCCTTCCTATCTAGTATCTGGACAGGAACTTCCTCGTACGATAAGTCTCTCTCGACTTGGATTGGTTCATAAGAGATAACGTGCTTATAGTCCGATTTATACGGCCGCAATACTGACACATGAAACACGTTGTGAATGTGCTCAAGTTCAGGAGGTAATGCTACCTCATATGCCACTTCATCAACTCGCCTTAGAATCTCGAACAGTTCTATAAACCTAGGGCTCAACTTTCCCTTCTTCCCAAAACGAATCTTTCCTTTCCAAGGAGATACTTTCAAGAATGCATAGCTTCCTAATTCAAAATCTCTCTTCTTACGATGTAAGTCCGCATACTTCTTCTGACGATCTTGAGCTGCTACTGTGACGAATGAGATTTTTATAATTTAATTTGAATATTTATTGAATTAAATAAATATTTTTTTAATGATTTAATTATTGAGTTAAATAATTAATTGATGAATTTGTGGTAGATTAATTTAATTATATGTGTTACATTGATTAAATTAATGTGGAGAAATTTTTATATTCAATGATGCATTTAACTGAGCTTATTTGATTTAATATATTAATTAATAAGCATAATGTGTTCTAATTAATTTAATAATTAATTAGAGATTTATGATTTGACATATTTAATAAATAAGAATTTTAATTATGTGACTATGTGATTTAATGTGAATTTATGCTATTTTATTTAATTGATTTAAATAACATTATTTGATTAAATTGGGTGTGACATTAATTAACTATATAATAAGAGCTTTATTAAATTAAATGGAAAGGGGGAATAAGGGACAAACAAACAAAGCCTTATTGGGGGTTGGGGTCAGTTAACCCATTATAGGATTAACTGACGACCCATGACTCCACTACTATTATATACGTATATGCATATTAGACCTTATAGCTTATATCTTATATCATAGACGTATTACTATTATTTTCATCAGAGAAAGGCTAGAGAGAATCTGAGAGAGAAATTATGAGGAAAATAGTGAATTGAAGAAGAATTAATGAGGGATCTTTATCCTTGAATCATCTTAACAAGTAGCAAGGGTAAATTCTTCAAACTAAACTCTTAAGTTCATGCTCATATACCTTCTCCATGAAAGTTATTTTAGTTCTCTGTAAAGTGAGTTTGATGGCTAATTTGTTAAGAAATTAATTATATATGTTTATTGTCATGTATAATCCAATTCTATATGATTTGTATGCGAATTAGAGTAATTAAAATCATGAATATATGCCTTAATTAAAGATTTAAAAAGTTATAGAGTTTTCCATTTACGTGTTTTAAAATTCTCTAAGAATGGAAAATTTACATTTGTTCATGATATGGCTATATATATATTAATTGATGTTCATAACATGTTGTATATCATATATGCATAAATTACAGTGGTTAATTTCATGTAATTATGTGGTAATTGAGATTTTCAAAGTTTCAGAACATAAGAATGGCCCATATGGCCCTTAATTACCAAATTTACATACCTTACACGTTTATTTAACTTAAATTGATGATGTAATATATTATACACGTTTAAATGAACAAAACGGAAGTTAAACGAACGGATTCGGTGTTATAATGAATCCGTAACGTTGAATTTCTTATTTTTCTTTCAAAACCTTATAAAGTATGAAAAACAGTGAATTTGATTGCTATAACTTGTGTAATTACGTGATTTAGAATGCTAAGATCATGCTAGAAATGTTGTATAGTGTTTCTGTGAAGTCCATACTTCATGAGTAGTAATTAAATTGTTGTGGTAGCATTAAATGGTGAATTATGGGCCTGGTTCTCTGTTATTCGTAAGCTGCAGATTCTGAAACTGGCGTGTGGACCTGCAGCACCAACTTTAAGCCTAAGAGTAGGGCTTGCAGCGCCAGTGGAGCTGCAGCGCTAGACTTAAGCTTAAAGTCCGAGCAGCAGCGCCAGACTTAAGCGTAAAGTTCGAGCTACAGCGCCAGTGGAGCTGCAGCGCCATTTTTAGTTCATATGGTGAAGCTGCAGCACCACTTGGCAGATTTTGCCCAGAAATGAGATTTTAATTGTTCAAGTCCAGGAAATGTAATTGGAACCTAATGTAATAAACATGAAGACATGATTAAACATATAATAAGAGGTTAATAACTTATATTACGTGAGTAATTAATAAGTTAATTACATGACTTGAATCGTTAATTGTATAGTCCAATAACGTGCTCAAGACCGATGTGTGTGATTCGATATGTATATCGAGTTATTGAGTAATGTGTATTGTGAACGTATTGATATGTAGGATTTAATAAAGAACGTCAATTATAAATTGTAGCTTGTGCAAGAGGCAAGTTTTCTAAACTCAAACTTTACTTTAACATTGAGCAAGTATCCTATCTCTAACATATTTTTATTAAGCAAGTTTCTTAACATTCTAAGTTATTCATTTATCAAGTCTTAGACTTGTGTTCTATATCGAGCGAGCTCTTGTTTTTAATTGTTCAAGTTCAAAGGTTTCATATTTGATGCTATAACTCTTTTAAGCATGATTCAGCTATACAATACTTATTCGATTGTATACTCTTGAGATTTACCATTCAAGTTGAATATCGATGTTATTGTTGAACTTATAGGACTAGTGAACCCTTAATTATTCGACTAGTCCATAGTTGATGTACGTTCTAAATTATAGATTACTTATTGAGCTTATCTAAACCAAACTTCCTTTGGTGCGGACTCTGATGTCAAAATTGAGAAGAACAACCCTTTAAAAGGAATTATTTAAGCTTTAGCGTTGAGATATTGTGCACAGTATGGTACTAAGGGCTGATCCCCCTAAGTACGAGAAGTAGAGTCCATAGTCTTATGACTGTTAAAGGTTTGAAGTTTAACACTTTACAACCTAGGACATAGTTCGAGGTCTTATGACCCTCAGATGTTCTTTTGATTCCTGTTATTTATTCTCGAGTCAAAAGTTGAGTTTCTTTATTCAGATGTCTTTGATTCACTCGCATGTTATTATATTGTTGTCATATTATTATACTTGTGGGCAATCGTGCTCACTCTTGCGTAATAATAACATTACAGTTAAGAACGAAAGGTCCGACGAGCCTTCTACTAACAAAGGCAAGGGCAAGGTCAACAAGTGATGAAGACTTGTTGTTTATTTTTATATGTTTATGTTTCAGACTTATGTTAAAGTTGTGTAAGACTTATTTATTTGTTTATGTTTCTCACAGATGGTTAAGGTTAGTATGACTTGGAATTGTATTTATTACTCAGATGTTGTAACCCCATAAGGGGAGGATTTATTTCTATCAATTGCATGGTTTGCATTTATTATGGGTAGATAGATTGATGATATTTGTATAGTGAACACCAAATCTCGTGGAATTGAAGTACCCAGATTTGGGGGTGTCACAGCTACCATTCGTGCTCTTATCACATTGATGATCTCTACTGTCTGCTGCACCAATTCTGGTCCCAGCAGTCGACGTTCACCTACTTCGTCCCAACATAAGGGCGTTCTATATTTCCTCCCATACAGTGCTTCGTACGGCGACATTCCAATACTGGCGTGATAACTATTATTATACGCAAACTCTACTAGTGGAAGGTGATCCTCCCAACTACCCTTGAAGTCCATCACACAAGCTCGGAGTATGTCTTCAAGTGTTTGAATCGTTCTCTCGCTTTGCCCATCGGTCTGCGGATGATACGAGGTACTCATTCGTAGTTGTGTCCCCATTCTTTCTTGAAGACTCTTCCAGAAGTTTGACGTGAATTGTGGATCTTTATCTGTAACAATAGATACCGGCACCCCATATCTCGAGATAATTTCCTTGACATATAATTTGGCTAGCTGGTCCAAACTATACTTAATCTTAATCGGCAAAAAGTGAGCCGATTTGGTAATACTATCTACAATCACCCATATGGCGTCGTGCCATTTTTTTGTTGCAGGAAGTCCCACCACAAAGTCCATCATGATGTGGTCCCACTTCCATTCTAGAATCTCTAACGGTTGTAATAACCTGCTTGGTCGTTGGTGCTCTTCCTTGACTCTCTGACAAGTTAGACATCCACTTACGCATTCCGCAACCCCTCTCTTCATGTTTGGCCACCAGAAGTGGTGACGCAAATCTTGGTACATCTTCGTGCTTCCTAGGAGTATCGAGTATTTCATACTGTGCGCTTCTTGCAAAATCTCTTCTCTTAGTTCTGGTACTATCGATACCCAAATTCGTCCTTTAAATCTCAGCACTCCAGTGCTATCAATCTTATATTTTAATTCACCACCTTCAGCCAATCGCTTCTTGATGTTATCGTAATCTTTGTCCTTCTCTTGTGCCTCTTTAACCTTATCTAATAAAGTCGGACTCGTTGTCACTGTACATAATTTCTCGTTGGTCTCCATCGGATACTTAACCTCCAAGTCTAGTCGTTCGAAATCTTTTACCAATTCTTCTTGAATGGTCAACTTCAATAACTTCTCTCTGCCTTTTCTGCTCAAGGCATCGGCCACTACATTTTCTTTGCCTGGATGGTACATAATCTCACAATCATAATCTTTGATCAATTCTAGCCTCATGTTTAGCTCCTTCTGCGTGAAGATATACTTCAGACTCTTGTGATCCGTATATATCTCACACTTCTCGCCATACAAGTAATGCCTCCAAATCTTTAAGGCAAAAACTACCGCTGCTAACTCCAGGTCATGAGTCGGATAACCCTTCTCATAATCTTTCAGCTGACGTGAAGCGTACGCAATGACCCTGCCGTGCTGCATAAGTACACAACTAAGACCCTTGTGTGACGCATCACTATACACTACAAACCCTCTTGTGTTGTCCGGTAAAGCCAACACAGGTGCTTGACTAAGCCTCTTCTTCAATTCTAGGAAACTCTCCTCACATTTCTCCGTCCAAACAAATTTAATTATTTTTCTGGTAAGATTGGTTAACGGCGGCGCTATCTTTGAAAAATCCTGAATGAATCTTCGATAGTATCCCGTTAATCCTAGGAAACTTCTGATCTCTATTGACGTCTTCGGCTGCTCCCAATTGATTACCGCTTTTACTTTTGTTGGATCCATCAAAACACCATTCTTATCGATAACGTGCCCCAAAAATTGCACTCTCTGCAACCAAAACTCACACTTAGAGAATTTTGCATACAGCTTCTCCCGTCTTAATGTCTCCAACACTATTCGAAGATGCTCGGCGTGTTCTTCCTCTGTCTTTGAATACACCAGAATGTCATCGATGAACACGACAACAAACTTATCCAAATACTGTTTGAACACTCTGTTCATCAAGTCCATAAATGCTGTCGGCGCATTCGTCAATCCGAATGTACATTACCAGAAACTCAAAGTGTCAATACCGAGTTTTGAATGACTTCTTTGGAATGTCTTCCGGCCTCACTTTCAGTTGGTGATAACCGGTCCTCATGTCAATCTTTGAAAAGTATTTTGCCCCCTTAAACTGATCAAACAGATCATCGATCCTAAGCAACGGGTACTTGTTCTTAATGGTGACCTTGTTTAACTCTCGGTACTCGATACAAAGTCTTAACGACCTATCTTTCTTCTTCACGAATAAGACTAGTGCTCCCCACGGTGATACGCTCGGTCTAATGTATCCCTTATGTAACAGCTCTTGTAATTGAGCCATCAGTTCTTTCATCTCTGCCGGAGCCATACGATACGGCGCTTTGTATACCGGTGCTGTCCCTGGTGCCAAATCAATAACAAACTAAATCTCTCTATCCGGTGGCAATCCCATAATCTCATCTGGAAAGACAACGACGAATTCCCTTAAAATAGGTATCTGACCCAGTTCACCCTCGACTCGTCGAGTATCAACCACGTGAGCCAAATAACCTATACAACCGTTTCTAATCAATCTCCTTGCTTGCATTATCGTCAGACAACAAGAATGTCACGGCAATTTACTACCATAGAACACCACCTTGGACTTATTCGGAGTCTTAAGGTGTACATACTTCTTCTTATAGTCTATAACTGCTCCGTGATTTGATAACCAATCCATTCCAAGGATTACATCGAATTCCCCCAAACAAATCGGTATCAAATCCACGTTGAGCTTAAATCCTCTCATTTTGGTATAACAGTTCCTATGAATGTATTCTATGGGAAAAATTTCCTTGTTTGCTACTTCTATATTCATAGGTTGTTCTAATCTTTCACGGGCTAAGTCTAACTGTTTAGCAAATTCTTAGGAAACAAAAGAGCAGGTAGCACCCGAATCAAATAACACATAGGCATCAATATCATTGATTGGGATGATACCTGACACCACGTCCTTGGACTCCACCCCATCCTGTACGGTCATGTTGAACGTGCGTGCCGTTGGCCTATTGGCTTGACTGGCTGGCCCTCTGATGCTCAGCCCATTGTTGTTGTTGCGATTGTCGCTAGCTGCATCACCCTTTCTCTTCAGATAGTCCTTAATTTGATGGTCTAAGGCTCCACACCAGAAACACCCTCCTTTTTGCTTGTTTGGACACTGAGGAGCCACGTGCCCCGGTTGTCCACAATGATAACAAACACTCTTTCCCTTCATGCACTCCCCCGAGTGATTCCTTTCGCAGTTGTTGCACTTCACACTTTTCTTGGCCTCTCCCCAGGACATGTTGCCTCCAGAGGATTGCGTCTCCAACCATTTATTCTTGTTGGGGTTGCTGCCTCCGCTGCTTCCCCCCTTCCGTGCTTCATGTCTGGTCTTCTTTTCTTGTTTAAATCGAGCAATGGCTTCATTGCCTCTTTCGACAATGATATCCCTTTCCAGTAGATCAGAGAAAGTCATAATCTTTAATACCGCGACTGCTTTCTACACCCATGGTTTCAGTCCTAATTCGAACCTTCTTGTCTTCCTAGCCTCCGTATCAACCTGATGTGAAGCGAATTGGGCCAACTCGTTAAATTTTGCCGTGTACTCTACGACAGACATACTACCTTGTTTCAACTCCAGAAATTTAACTTCTATATCCTATTGCATATTCTTCGAGAAGTAATTCTTGAGGAATAGCTCCTTAAATTTGTCCCAAGGAATAACTCCTTCTCCTGCTCGTCCCTTATTGGCCTTCCACCAATAGTTAGCTTTGGTCTTCATCATGATAGTGGCAAAACTCATTTTCTGTGCTTCAGCCACCCATGCGACCTCAAACACTTTCTCCATCTCTTCTATCTAGGTTTGGGCTTCGATTTGGTCTAAGTTTCCCCAGAACTCCGGTGGTCTACCAATTTAAAATCCTTTAAGCTAGCCAAGTGATGTCCTGGCTGCCCTGCTGCTGGCTGGGGTCTATTTTGCATTGCTTCTGTTAACAAGTCAACGAAGTTCTGCATTGGGTTAGCATTTCCCCCTCCGTTGTTAACGGATCCTTCCTCCCTCTAGTTTCGTCGTAGTCTCCTAAGCGGCATGATCTGAGCAAAGGAAGAAAATTTTAGGCTTTACGTGATATGCTATTCATGTTAGCATTAAGAAGTTAGGACGTCTATCAATCATATTTGATTCAAATAAACAACTTCAGTATCACAATAAAACTCGATGGATCTCCCCCAACTCATCACTTATATACTCTACTTGAGTTTTCTACTAAGGTTATAACCTAGGTTTCGCATTCCTAATGTTTATAACCTACTGCTCTGATACCAACCTGTGACACCCCCAATTCCGGGTCCTCTAACCCCGATTCGGTCATCACGATACAATACAAATCTCCACCTCTAAACAACATACAATAACTAAATGTGGAATATAATAAACGTATGTCGTTCATTCAAAAGGTGTTACTAGTCCCAAGATTCGATAACCTTAATACAACATACAGACATACCCTAGAATAGTCATTAGGGTTGAAATTATATTAATCATAATTACACTAAGCATAAAGTAAAGTTTGGTTCTTGTAAACTAATCCTACATCTTTCCTTTACCCTTGTCCTTCCCTGAAGACTCGGGCTTTACTGCAATAGAAGTCATGATATAGCAAGAATGAAGAACAAGTTTGCTCAGCAAGTTTAAATACACAATAAAGGATATATCATGATGAACGGAATATATCTGACAATGAATTCAACAATATAAATATCGGAAGCAAGAATAATAATTGCTTTTTAGAATAACTGATAGTCAAGTAGACTTTGAACTATAAAACTCCAATGGAATCAATAGCTGATTGACCCTTTGGTTACTGGCTACAGAATAAGTACTTGAGGGGATTAGCCTCGCGTACGCCATGTATATGCAAAACATTCAACTCTGCTTTTTGTATCTTTATACTAGATACCTGGGGTACTCCGCTATATATATAAGAGGTATTTTTTAAGTCTAATAATCCTTACCATCAATTGGTTTGGATAGCTTTTATAAAATTTCATACAATTGTCTGACCGAACAAGGGTTCAGACTCTATTTGACGCAGTTCAAGAATTATAGAACTTTAAATAAGGTACAAGTCCACGACTGTATGAACTCAAGTGCACCAAGTGCGAATATCAATAAGATCGATGTGGAATAATTGTAAAGTAATTAAACCACCTAATAGCATGCTTGGAAATAAGATTCAATCTTAAATAAAATAACTTGCAACACAATAATAACCTACTCAATACAATATGAGAAGGATAAGAAACTTGCACAATAAAGAATGAGTTTCAAAAGAACTTGCTCAAAAAATTTATCGAATAAAGTAATGCAAGGTTTTAGAATACTTGCAACACAATAAAGGTAGGGTTCGGATACTTGCACAATATTCAAAGTTGTGTAAGATAGGGAACTTGCCTGTTTGCTCAGCTACAATTAAGTTCTAGCTTTAATTAAATAGCGTTGAAACGACCTAACATTAACAAGTCGGTCTCTCAATTAGTATTGTGTAAACTGGTAAGAGTTTATACTTAACAAGCATCTAATTATCATGCCACATTGTCATTGTATGTAGTTATCAAATATCAGTAGGGTCAAATTCTAGTTTGCAGTTTAAACATCATATAAGTCAACTAGCATAGTCAGGAAACTAGCAGGCTGCACCAATCCGTGCCAACTCTCTAGCATGAAAACTACTGACATTAACAAATGCTTATTATTAACTCAAGTTCGAGACTTAGCATGTTCATTCAATTCCAATTCAAATCATATATTTTCATGCTGGACATTCACATACTTTAAGCAATACACGATCATGCTTTAAGATTGGTTACTAAAGTTATGTTATTACATAACAAGGTTAAACAATATTCCGTAGTCATGCTTGTGTGTAAACAACACATGTATACTTTACTCACATAGTTCATATTTTAGAAATTTCCTTTTCATGAATATGTGTGCATAGGTGAAAACTATGTTTAATCAAAATGACACTCATGTCAACATGTCTATTGGCATAATGAGATCCTAATATACATGCTTGCGTAATCATAACATAATTCTCATGGTAATTGATGTCATTAGTTTTCACATTCTAGGTTTTCCATTGAAAAATCACACTAAGTCAACTTAGGTAACTTAGTATAAGCAAAGTATCTCGTAGCCATGACTCTCGTGTATTACAACACATTACTAAGCCATATAAACGCTCTCATATGGTCAGAAATCTCAAGATAAAATTCTTGGTCAAGTTCATTTTGAAAGTCTTAAGTTTTTCTTGAAAAACCTCTTGAATCTTTCAATCAAGTATGCTAGTGCGTGATTAACACTTTAAACATGCTCTTCATGTCAATATAAACCATACGGTCATGCTCACAAAAATCAGAATATACACATGGTACACATATGCTCATGACAAGTTTACTTTAACAAATTCTAAGTTCATTTTGTAAACTTTAAATCCTTTCATCAATAGAGTGTACTAACATAGTTATACATGCTCATGTTACGTCTACGTACATATGTATACGTATTAACCATGTCCACATGCTTGCCAAAAGAGGTAACATGTGTTAGTACATATCAGCAACTTAACAGAAGCAAAAAATAAATTGCAGGTGCGCAGCTGCGCAGGTACCAGGTATAAACCTGGCACAGCTGCGCCGGTGTCTGGCTAAACTAAACACATTTTCCTGTTCGGCAGACTGGAATCCCAACTCAGAGATTTCGTATGAATTCTATTCCACACTAGCTATAACACATTTCTAGCATGCTTATCAACTTAAGTAACACTTGACAATCATATTACAACTCAAATATCAATCAATACATGCTTAATTCCAGAATTCAAGAACTTAGAATTTACAGAAAATGAAGAATAAGAATATAATTGATTATACCTCTACAATTGAAGGATTTGCACTTGCTGCTATCTTAACTCCTTTTAACTCAAGAATGCTTATCATAGATATATATATATATATATATATATATATATATATAATATATATATATATATATATATATGCTCTCAATTCTCACTTAATGAAATCTCAGCAAATGCAAGGAAGAAGGAGAGAGTTCATTATATAGGCAAATTGAAGAAACAGACAATGTCATTAACCCCAATTTCAAACCAACGGATTGCATAATAATATGAAGGTTAACAAGTAGTTGGTGAAGAGTTGGTGGATTCATCATGAATCCCACTCCCCTTGTATTCATTAGCTAGTTTATTGCTGAGTTTGAGAATGAAGGTAGAGTAGTAGCCCATTAGGAGTTCACGTGTGGGAGTTGGGCACTCAATGTGAGACTCAGCAACTTGCAAGTGTAATACACGATACTAATGTAATATATATATATATATATATATATATATAGCTTATCATGCTTACTAAGGTTACATCATGTATACACATTTTATTTCATATTCTTGGGTTATAATTGAAGTACAAATGAAATTTCCAATCACAATGTATCAAGTAGGGGTACACATAGATATATCAACATATAATCTGTGTACATTTTCTTTAATACCAACTATAATTTAATTGGGTATTATCATTGTTCATTATCATAACAGTTATTATTACTATTATAATAACTTTATAGAATTCAATATTAATTAACAATTGAACTTACTATATGTCAATATGGTATACATTAAGGTCACATCATGTTACATAAGCAAAATATTATGTAACTTACATAATGCCATTAATCTCACTGCATAGTCTATATATATAATATATATCCATATTCATGCGTCACATTGTATTATATACAGTATAGATAACTACCATATATTAAAGGTTTACTTATCACATGTTTGTATAAAATAATTAATTCTTTGCTCATTAATAAATTATTCTTTGCTCATTAATAAATTATTTATTAATTCTTTGCTCATTAATAAATTATTCTTGACAACAATAATTTCATACGTTATCGATTAATTACCCAAAATATAAATTAATCAATCACGTTTAAATCTCTACACTATATTCAAGTAATTGAATATTTAATTACCAATTTTTTTGATATAAAACTTAGGGCTAGTTCACTAATTTAATAAACCATTAGCGATTCCGTTTAATATTCCTAGCATTTATTCGCATACGCTCAACTCACATAATCACATAACTGCATAAGGTTTCAATAAACTCACAAAGCTAACTCATAAAAATTTAAATCACATATTAAATTAATAATGGAGTTTGAAATTCACGGTCATTACACATTAGGGTGCTTTAAAAACATCATTAATATATCATGCATGTGCACTTACTACGTAGATACCATAGAAGTTAGTTAAGTACGAATGAAACATGAATTAAGCATGTTTTCAAACCAATAACGATACTAGCTATGAATATATAACATAGAAACATGTGAGCATGCTTATTAACAAAATATATGACTACCTTATATATTTAAATGACAAGCATGATAGCTTATGTGAATTCATGGCGTTGTATGACCCTAAGTCGTTAAAAACCGTGGTTTATAACTATATCATGTATGATTGAACTTGGAAAGGTTGAACAAGCATGGAAGGACCCTTTAACATGTATATATACTATGTGATATCGTATGTTGATGCTTGAGTCCGATTTTGACAGTTAACTTATAACAATGCTATAACTTACTACATAGAATATGTTTGGTATTGGTTGTGGTCTTATGTGTTAATGATGATATATGAAGACATTTAACTTATAAAAGAAACTTTAGAGATAGTAGTAGCATAACCAACTTAGTGTTATGAATTGTTATAATAACATACGTATATCACTATATGATTGAGTTAGAACAATATGTGTCTATCTAACTTCCATATCATGCTTGAATACAAAATGTGCTTAGCTAATGAATATCATATATACATAACTATATTACGATAGGAATTCAAAGTGTTGATTAGCTTTACATTGATAGACTACGCATAAGGCAAGTATCCTAAACCCTTGCATTACTTTATTCAACGGATATTATAAGCAAGTACTTGAACTCTATTCTTATTGAATACGTATTAAGTTTATTGTTGTGCAAGTGAGTTATTCAAATTATGACTTATTGTGTCATAGTTATGATAAAGTCGATTATATTCTTCAAACTTTAATGTCAAGTATTGAACTTATAAAGTGTGGTCTATGCCATTTGATTCGGCTAGACTTATATCAGATTAGAAAGCTGTCCAAACCAATTGTATGGTGCGAAAAATTCTTGTATTGACTAAGATGAACAACTTTCTTTGAAGGAAAAATATATTTGTAGGGAGACCGACGTGCGCACTTGAGTACAATTAAATATTATGCATAATGGAGGGTACTTTAGGCTGATCACCTGGTGTACTTGTTTTTATTGGATTATTAGTTTATTTCTGATAATCCTAGTAAGAGTTCATAGTCCTTAGTGACTGCCCAGTATTCAATTATCTTGAAATCTTAAATTGATTTAGCACTGAATCATATTAATATTATTCTGTCCTTAGCGACTGTTATTGAGTGTTGTTGATATTTCTTGCTATCCTTGAACTATCATAACTTGCTATACCCTTTTCGGATTAGAGAACTATATTACTCACACTTATTGTTATTTTACTTGCTGAGCAAACTTGTTGCTCATTCTTTCTTTCCCTAAAAATATTTTCAGTTAAGGCAGAGCAAAGTGGACCTTCGGGAGTCGATAAGGGCAAGGGCAAGGTTACCGACTAGCTAGCCCCTTTTATGTTCTAAATATTATGATGTTGTATTATGTCTATTAAGATGTTGTATTAAGACTGATTTTGAACTATGTTTAAGCTTAAGTTAGATTATGTAATAAGTCATTATTTGATAATATTATGTAATCTATTAAGTACTATAGGTTGTGAGACTTGGGGGAATAAATATAATAAATCATTGTATATTATTCTAGATTATCCGCTGTGATTGTATGATTTTAGTTATTTAGTTATTACCGTGAAAACGTGACGAACCGGATTCGAGAGACCAATGGCGGTCCAAATTTGGGGGCGTCACAATATCTGAGCAGAGATACAAGGCCACTCTCGAGATACCAGCGCCGAAACCCCTGATGTTGGCTCCGTGGCTGTAACTCCCAACTCTAAGCCTGAAGAAGGTACCGTGGAATTACGGAGAAGGTATAAATATGGTACCTGACTGTACCGCCATCATACCTATGGAGAATCCATTTTACCTCCCAGAGCGTTTGGCGAAACCGGCAACCAAGGTATTAAGGAAGTTATTTACTGGAAAGATTACAGAGTTCCTCCATAAGATGGGGTACAGTGAAGCCATGACGGTGAAGCAATTGGAAGTAGAACCACATCAAATTTCCATCCTGGATTTGGTATTAGATTCTGCCGACCATCATCAAATCCTGATCCAAGTATTGGAGGAAGCACACTTACCCAATACTATCGATACTGAAAAATTCCAGCACCTGATCAGCCATATACTAGACAGTAATGTGATATCCTTCACTGACGACGATATACCAGTGGAAGGAACTGGGCATCACAAACCATTGCATATCGTTTCATCAGGATATGTGGTAGTTGGCGTGCTAATCGACTGAGGATCATCTTTAAACATCTGTCCGTAGGATATTCTTGAAAAGATGAAGATTAACCCAAACCGAATTCGGGAAAGCCATGTGGTGGTGCGAGCTTTTGACGGATCAAGAAGGGATACTGTGGCGGAGATTGAACTTCCTGTGGAAATTGGCCCTTTCACTTTCAACATACCTTTTCAAATCCTGAGGATCACTACCGGGTATAATCTATTGTTAGGACGACCATGGATCCATATGGCTGGCGCCGTTCCTTCAACTCTTCATCAACAACTACAATATATCGTCAACGGCAATCTGGTGAGTGTTAGTGCGGAACCTGGTTATCCTGTTTATTATCGGGGAGATGTGACTCTGATCGGCATGAATGAAGGTATCGAGCAGGCCAGTTTTCAAGCCTTCGAGATAAGTAATCCGCGATATAACCCTGTGAGGGCACCGGTCTTAATCCGCTGGATATCTCCTGAAGTGATGGCAGTTGGCCAAGAGATGCTGTCCCGAGGATATTGACTAGGCCGAGGATTGGGGAAAAATTGCCAAGGAATCAGGAACCCAATCCGTATACCCACGCAGTTGGGAAAGGCTGGACTCAGATATTCTGGTGGATCCCGACATCAGAATCCTCACAAACACAAACCAGTTAATCATCTGATTCACCTCAAGCCAAACCTCAGTGAAGCCGAATTTAAAGAACCATTAAAGAAGATCACTGTCGTTATCTCGAACCTTATGATTCCTAAATTCAATCAGAGCGGACCTCGGCCGGATGAGAATGAAAAGTCTCTCAAGGATGCGGCCTAGAAGGCCAATGACCAGAAGTTTCTAGAAGAAATTTAGTTACAATTCATGAGCAATTTTTGCCTTTCTGAAGAGGATCTGAAGAAGTCCAATTGGGTAGATCTGTCAAGTGATCAACCTATCCTCCCTGTCCTTAACTTGGGAAATGTAAACATCCTGAAATGAGGATCCAGGGACTAGGATCAAACTTGTTATGGCCATCTTGGAAGACGACGACTCCAGTGGTGCGTCTATCTCCGCGACTCCCCGGGATCTCATGACCAGCAATTGGACGATCACCCCACAGATCGTCCGGAAAGGGTAAAAACCAGGAAGTGACCGCTGACAGGGAGCTCTACCTTTATCTATATTTATGTCTATTTTATTTCATCTGTAGCTTGTTATTGCTAGTTGTTATATTAACTGATGAATCTTTTTGTAATTGACGACGACTTGTATATATTTAGCAATCAAGTTTTTGTATCAGGTTTCCAAATTTGCGTAGTCCTAGCCACATCCATGACTAGCCAAATTTGAGTAATGATTACGATTTTAAAATAGAATTTGATTTTGACTTGATGGGAATCGAGCAAAAGGAAGGGGATGATGACGAGGTGCCCGAGAAAATCAAAGCATGGGTAGAAGATAAACCTAAACCCAACCTCGATCAAACCACCACCAAAAATATCGAAACCCCCGACGATCCTAAAGAGATCTAGATAGCGATCAACCTTCCCTCTAACCAAGAAAAAAGAACTAATCCAACTCTTAACCCAATTCAAGGATGTTTTTGCCTGGTCTCATGAAGACATGATAGGTTTATCCACCGATATCATTGTCCATCGACTACCAATTAAAGAAGGGTTCAAACCAGTCAAGCAGAAATTGAGACGGTTGAAACCAGAATGGAGCCTGAAGGTCAAAGAAGAAATTATCAAACAGTTAAAAGCAGGAATCATTATGGTGTCAACGTACCCTGAATGGTTGTCCAACGTAGCCCCAGTGCCGAAATCTGGGGGAAAGGTGCGAGTATGTGTAGATTATTGAGATCTTAACAAAGCCAGCCTTAAAGATGAATTCCTAGTGCCATTCATCCACGTATTAATCGACAACACTGCACAGTTCGAGATGTATTCTTTCGCTGATTGCTTTGCTAGATATCACCAGATCATGGTTGCTGAAGAAGACAGGGAAAAGACCGCCTTCATTACCCCTTGGGGAACCTTCTGTTATCGAAGACTAGCTTTCGGCCTTACCAATGCTGGAGCTACTTATCAAAAGGCCATGATGACCTTATTCCATGACATGATGCACAAAGAAATCGAAGTGTATATGGATGATATCATCGTGAAGTCCTGACAGGATGATGACCATTGCACCCATCTTCAGAGGTTGTTTGAACGACTCCGCAAGTTCAATTTGAAGTTAAACCCAAAAAGTGTGCTTTTGGTGTGAAATCTGGCAAACTACTGGGATTTCTCGTGAGCAACCGGGGCATTGAATTGGATCCCGCCAAAATCAAAGCCATCATAGAAATGCTTGAGCCAAAGACCGAGAAGGAAATACGAGGTTTTTTGGGGAGAATCAACTTCATCAGTCGGTTCATATCGCTGTTGACAGCAACCTATGAACCCATTTTCAAACTATTAAGGAAGAACTCTTCGGGAAAATGGAATGAAGACTGCCAAAAAGCTTTCCACACCATCCAGAAGAGGTTGATTGAAGCGCCTATCTTGGTACCCCCAAAGGATGGAATTACATTGTTCATGTATATCTCAGTCAACTCTAATGCTATGGGTTGCCTACTGGGGCAGAAGGATGACATGGGGAAAGAAAGAGCAATCTATTATCTCAGTAACACTTCAGCAGTGGAGAACAGAAATATACTCTGATTGAAAGAACCTGCTGTGCATTAGCTTGGGCAGCCACGAGGTTACAGCATTACCTACACGACCATACCACTTATCTCTTCTCGAGGATGGATCCTTTGAAATACATCTTCAGCAAGTCGATTATGAACTGCCGTTTATCCAAGTGGTAGTTAATCCTTCAACAGTTCGACATTATCTATGTCACCCAAAAGTCCATTAAAGGGCAAGGGATTGCGGATCACCTGTCGGCTGCATCAACAGGGGGTTTTGAGCCTCTAGAAACTTATTTCCCGGATGAGGAAGTGTTAACTATTTAATTGATCGATAAGGTGGATCAAGGTCAATTCTGGAAAATGTATTTTGACGGCGCATCAAACGCTGAAGGTGCTGGTGCCGGGGCAGTCCTAGTATCCATCCCGGAAGATCAATACCCCGTGGCCACCAAGTTGCATTTCAATAACTCCAACAATACCGCAGAGTGTGAAGGGTGCGTTGTGGGGTTGAAGCTGGCTCAGTCCATAGGAGTGAAACTGTTTAGCGGTGTTTGGAGATTCGGAGCTAGTCATCAGATAGTCTACCGGGGCATACACCACCAAAGAATTACATCTACTGCCGTATCATTGACATGTTCTCAGATTGGCAGGGGAATTTGAAGACATTAACTTCATGCATATCCCTTGGAACAGAAATGATTTCGCTGATGCATTGGCCACATTAGCTTCACTGGTGAACCTGTCAGTAAGAAGGGGAATGCCGGTCATTACCTTCACTGTGTAGAATACACCGTCATATGGAAACAACGTGGGGGAGATATCAGAAGAGACAGCACATATGGGACCACCTTGGTACCACCATATTAAAGAATATTTGCGAGATCAGCTAACCCCTGAAGGGATGAGTCAAGCCGCGAAGCAACAAATACAGAAAATGGCCATGAATTTTTACCTAAGTAGAGATGCTCTTTATAAGAGAGACCCAGGTGTAGGACTACTGAGATGTCTCGACAAAGATCAAGCCAAGAGACTTATGAATGAAGTACATGGTGGAGTATGAAGAGCACATATGAGTGGACCTCTGCTTGCCAAGAAGATTCTGAGGACCGGACACTACTGGATATCCCTTAAAGCAGATTGCGATGATCATGTCAAGCGTTGCTATCAATGCCAGATCCACGCCAACATTATTCACGCGCCTTCGAATCAACTACAGTGTATGACATGACCATGGCCTTTTTCCATCTGGGGAATGAACAGGATAGGACCAGTTGAGCCTAAAGCCAGTAACGATCATCGATTCATCTTCACTATGATTGACTACTTTACCAAGTGGGTGGAAGTAGCCTGTTTCCCTAAGGTCACCAAGGAGGTCATCGTTGGTTTCATTAGAAACACCGTCATCTGTCAGTATGGACAACCCGAGGTTATCATATCAGACAACGCGAGGAATCTGAATAACGAGATGATGAGGGAATTGTGCAGTAAGTTCAATATCAAACACCTTAATTTAGTTATTTATCGTCCGAAGATGAACGGTGCGGTGGAAGAGGCTAATAAGAACATCAAGAAGATAATGATGAAGATGTCAGCAAATCACCGGGGATGGCCTAATCTATTGCCGTTAACCCTACTCGCATACCGGACCTCTACTCGAACCTCGACTAGGGCAACACCCTACTCACTGGTATATGGTATGGAGGCTGTACTTCCTGTCGAAGTGGAGATGGAATCACTATGAGTGATGCTAGATGCCTAGATAGAGGAAAGCCAATGGATACAAGATCGATATGACCAGTTATCCCTGATTAATGAAAGAAGAGCTGCTGCTATATTCCACGGTCAACTCTATCAGCAACGAATATCTCGATCTTATAACAAGAAGGTGCGACCTCGAGAATTCAAAGAGCATGACTTGGTACTGAAGAAGATCATTCCGGGCCAGGATGCAGCTAATGAAAAATTTGCCCTAAATTGGGAAGGACCCTTTCTTGTCAAAGCAATCCTATCAGGTGAAGCTTTGAAATTGGAAGAGATGGATGGTGAGGAATTCCCGCAACTGATCAATTCCGACTCGGTGAAACGGTATTATGTCTGAGACCCCTCTCGCTTTCAAACTGGACTACTATGTCTTGATAAAAAAAATAAAAAATATATATTAAGTCTAGTTTTTCAGGTCTGAGACTGAACTACGAAAGACCTGATCTCCTATTTGTGGGAGTACGTAGGCAGCCATTTATGGTGCGGTCTAACCCTTGAAAAACATCAAAACCCTATCAAATCAAACAAAACAAAAAAAATCAAATCAAGAGCCTATCAAATCAAACTCCAACTCAAATAAACCCCGTTTCAAACTTTTCAGGTCTGAGCCTGAACTACGAAAGACCTGATCTCCCATCTATGGGGGTACATAGGCAGCCATTTATGGTGCCGTCTAACCTTCAAAAAATCCAAACACTTTCTTATTATTCAATTCCTAACCTATACAGAAATCAAAACCGTATCCATAAAGCCCACCCAATCGACGGCTCATGCGGAGAAGACCTTGCGACATCTCAGCATCACTCCCACCGAATCTGATGCCACATGACGAGACCAGTTCTATGTCGACATAATAAATCATAAAGCAAAAATGGCAACCATGAAGCTAGACTTGCGTAAACAAGGGAAGTGAACTGAACTTGCTTCTTTTTATATATACAACTGTTTAAAATACAAAAGTTGATTTTAACATATGACAAGTGATAATAACAAAGTCTTTACAGAAAAATAATATAGAGCCATAAATCAGTGGTGAGACGAGCCAACATCGCCAAATATCCAGCAGTCTCTGTAGTCGGGGGAGCAGCTCTGAACTCGTGCTCTAATATATCAACCCGCCTCAGCATCTCTGCTGCCATACGAAAAACCTCCTCTCGACTCTACACTACACCCTGTACGTGACCAATGAGTCCATCTGAGAAAGTCTGGGCCTCATCTCTGTCAACGAGGGCCTGGTCTCTAGAAGCACGGGCTACGTCTCTCTCAATGATAGCAGCATCCCGATCAGCTACAAAGGTCAACAACAGTGCCCGAGCCTGATCCCTCTCAAAGGTCACCAGGTGAAGCTGCCTATCCATCGCCTCCATGGGGACTGAGGATGAACGCAAGACAGTGCTCACTAGAGAAGCTGTCAACTCTGCAAATAAAGCATCCTCAGTCGGAGATATAGGATCCCCTATCGGTTAAGCAGCATCTGTGGACCAACCATCATCATCAGATAAAGATCCTATCTCAACCTGATCTGCAATCTCTGGTGCCAAATCCGACTCAATGCCAAGATGAATACTCTGCAGATCGACCGGGATGGCAGTCTCTGAACTCTGCTGTCTGTCGATGAGACCAGAACCCATAAACCCGAGCCAAATCAGCCTCGGTAACTGAATAGATGGGGAAGCGATAATCCTCAATCCCCTCAAATGCATGGACCTTCTGGTACTGATCAAACTGACCCATCACCGTCAGAGGATGATAGGTCGTCACACGCCTCAAACCCGCCAAGGGGAGGAAATCCAGGTTGGTTGTATGGGTGATGAAACTCAGAAAGGAGCAATACCTAGAATACATGACTATAGCAAAAGGCTCCTCCATGGCCCCCAAAAATGAAGTCCAGGATGCCTCATCGACACAAGAAGTCGGGTGATATGAGTAGACCTAGGACAAGCCATATTAAAAACAAAACCCGTGACGACGAAGCCTCCCAGTCGGTCTGAGGTGCGTCATCAACCAGATGTATAGAAGCACTGGGCTACCTCTGAACTCCTGATCCCTAACGTCATGGCAGATAGAGGCTGATATCAATGTCTCGGCCAGAATAAGGGGAAGTATAGTAAAGTCATCTCTAAGAGCCCTAACAGCCATTGACATTGCCACATCCAGATGGTCAGTATAAAATGTCATGTATAGATAGGCTATAAGGCATATAACCAAGGCATCCACTCGGGCAACGTCCCATCTTTCCTCTGAAATGGCAAAGTCTCCGTGATAAACAGCAAAACTAACCGCAGAAGCGAAGTGAGTGATCATAAAGTCCATGGAGATAACGTGGCTACCACCCACCTCGGCCAACACAACAGCCCTCCTAAGTCCAGTCATTGTCATGAACTGGCGGCGCATATGGTCCAAGGCCATCCAAGCACATGGCCCCTCCATTGATAATCCCGAGATGTGACCATACTCTTCCAAAGTAAGAGTCAAATCGGTCGAACCAAATCGGAAGACATGACGCTCATGAATCCAATACTTGAGTATCCCGACAATAAATCCCGCTGGAACCTGTAAGGACAGCAGAGACAGGGAGTGGCCTAACATGCGGCTGACAGCGACACGGTCGGTATATAACAACTGATCATACCAAATCCTCAAACTAGTAGCTATATGGCTAGGAGTAAGGTGGTCCAAACGCACCACAGCAGAGGACGATATCTGTAAAAATTATGTCAATAAGACCATACAAGGGTCAATCTCTATCCAATCATTTAAATATATCTTAAGCATGCATCATAACGAGTGATAAAATAGCATGTGTGATGAATAAATAGAAAGCATCATATATAGATATTTTTTAAGTACATAAGTTTCATAAGCATCACTGTCATACCTATGATACATGTGAAAACTAAAATTAAAAAGTACAGGATACTGGGGCACAAACGCCCAATGACTAACAGATGACCTATGGGCTCGCTGCCTCATCAAAATTTCCCAAGGAAAGTGATTATATCATCAAACTGGTCAACCTGGGGCCATCTGCCTGGAGTGGGCACATCCTGCTAATCAGGGCGATAGGGTGTCTCCTGCATATCCGGGTGACGAGGGAAATAATCATCCCTACCCTGAAAGCAACCAATACCTGAGGGTCCAGTACAATGAGAGCCACCACCGCCTGACGGTCCGGTCTTATGACCCTGAGAAGTAAAAGTACTAGCTAAGGATGGGTCCAACCCATTATAGCGACAGTAGGCCGATAGCTGCTCCAACTGAAGTCTCAAATCCGCAATCTGAACGTGATGAGAAGGTTCCTGAAAACATGATATCCATTCCTTAATCATGAGTGACCCTGGGACCATATCTCCCAAAAATTGGGTAGCCCGAGTCTGAGTTTCTATCGTGCGTGGCCCCCACCAGGCGATAATGTCCTCAGAAGTGTAATATTCCAAACTTTAAATAGGAATATTAATATAAACAGTAAATATAAATATGTTTAATATCTTGTGTGATGTGTATTTATATATAATTATATATCAACACATAAGATATAACTGTGTAAATAGATGTGTAAGGTTTTATAAGTAAAATCCTAATTTAAGAATTTAGCTAAATAAGGAATCTTAACCCTAATTATTATAATAAATGGGAATTATAACATAATACATTGATAATATTATATAAGATTATGAATATATATATATATATATATATATATATATTAATATATGAGGAATTAAGGAATTAATTGCAAGATATTTCTAGAAAACCCTAATTAGGGATTATGAAAACCTAACCCTAATTATAAACCCTAATTTAAATTATAAACCCTAATTCTAAACTAAAAAAACCTAATTGATCATTATTGTTTTTAAATTCTTTAAAGGGAATATGAAATGACTAAATTACCCTTGGATTTAAGTGGGAAATTACCAAAATACCCTTAGTACATGCAAAATTACCAAAGTACCCTTAGTGTATGTAAAATGACCAAAATATCCTTAAAACTCTCTTATTAAAGAGGGTAAGATCAAATCATTTGGGCAATAAGCAAAAGATTTTCCCATACCTCTATATCTCTTTAGGTATTGACAACACAACTTATATCATAAAAAACTTAGGCTTATTTGTCAAGAAAAAAAGAAAGATAAATTTTTAACCACTACTTGAAGTTTTCATATAAGGTTAAGTTAAAAGAACCCAAGACCGGTAAGCACTGCTTTAGGGAGCAGAAAAATGGAGCTCCAGTAAACTTGCAAAGCAATAAGAATGGACTTAATGAGTTGTAATCTACCAAAGTAAGAAAGGACCTTAGTAGTCCAAGAAGAGGCACGGTTGGTGATTCTTTGAATAAGAGGGTGACAGTCTGATAAGGACAGTTTCTTAGGTAGAAGAGGAACACCCAAGAACTTTGATGGTAAGGATCCTAACTAAAACCCAAGAAGGTTGATAATGGCGTTAGTGGAAGAAGGGTCAGAATTAGAGAGGAAACAGTGACTGTTGTGAGAGTTAGGGATTAGATCAGAGTAAAGAGAGAATGAGAGAATGCAAGAGTTAATAATAGCAATTAAAGGCAAGCTTGAATGACAGAAAAGAAGAATATCATCAGCATATAAAAGGTGGGTTAGCCTGCATGCTTTTGTTCTCCAATGGTAATTGAAACCAGGAACCGAAGTTTCTTTATTCAATTTTAGGGAGAGCATTTCCATCACCGGAACAAAAAGAAAGGGGGAGAGTGGGTCACCTTAACGAAGACCTCTAGAACTGCCAAAGAATCCCACTAAAGTTTCATTAAGTTTGACTGAAAACATAGCTGAAGTAACACATGCCCTGATCCAATCAATAAAAGGAGGAGGGCATTTAAAAGCAGAAAGGTTGTCAAAGAGAAATTCCCATCTAACTGTGTCAAAAGCTTTTCTTAGATAAATCTTTAGAGCACACCGGGAAAGACCAGCTTTCCTGTTATACCCTTTAAATAGTTCTTGGGCAATTAGAATATTGTCACTAATATTTTTGCCTTTCACAAAAGCTGATTGTGCTTTGTCCACTAAACAGGGAAGGGTTTCCTTTAGCCTGGTTGATAGAATTTTTGCTATACATTTGTAGATGGTGTTACAACAAGAAATGGGCCTGAAGTAAGCCATGGAAGATGGGTTAGGGCCCTTGGGTATTAAGGCAAGGGCAGTGGCGTTGAGCCCTTTTATAAGTCTGCTCGACGTGAAGAAGAACTGAACAGCTTGAGTGAAATCTGATCCCACTATGTCCCAGCAGTTGATGAAGAAATTAACATTGAATCCATCTGGACCCGGGCTTTTATTACGCTTCATGGAGTTGAGGACTTTAAAAATTTCCAAGTCAGTAACCGGGGCAGTAAGATTAGAAGCTTGGGAGGGAGTGATCATTTTGGAAGGGGAAATGTCAAGATTCTCAAATCCTTCATAAGCTGTGCCCAATGGATTGAACAAGAACTTGAAGTAGTCAACTGCAACTTCTTCAATATTAGATTGGCCATGCACTATGATTCCATCAGAATTGAGGATAGAAATAATTTTATTTGAGTTCCACCTAGATTTCATCATATTAGCAAAATAACTCGTGTTACGATCCCCAAGAACTAGACAGTTAGCTCTAGACTTCTGTTGCAGAAGAGTTTCTTCTCTTTCAATGGTAGACCAAAGTTGTTTAAAGCAGCTAGATTCACGAGCAAGAAGCTCCAAGTCAAGAGGATGTTCATGAAGTTGAGATTGCAAATCATGAAGCTCGGCTTTAGCAAGTTTGACAATAGAAGAAAGGTTCCCAACAGAAAGATTAAGAGAAATGAGGGACCATTTTATACGTTTTAATTTTTTTGTGAAAACAAAGAATGGATTCTCATGTTGTGGTGGGCTCCATGCAAACCAAACTGCCTCCTTGAAACCCTCGAGAAGTAGCATATGGTTGAAAAATTGAAAAGGTCTCCTAGGTTTTGAGAACAGAATTCCAGTATTGAGAAGAATAAGGGAATGGTCAGAAAGACCACGAGGCCCAAATGAAGCAACAGCAAGATCAAAGGTGGATAGCCACTCAGAGTTCCCCATAACCATGTCCAATTTCTTGTGCACTGGCCTATCATGTTGGTTATTCCACCAACTATAGAGGGGGACCTGTACCTCTGATATCATCAACACCTATAGAAATGGTGCATTCTTTAAATTCCTCTTTGCCAATGTCCCAAGTATCAGAAATTTGATTAGTTTTGGATAGATCTTTTATAACATTAAAATCCCCAAGCATACACCAACTCTCAGAAGGTGAAAAAGATGATAAGTTACTCCATAATTCTCTTCTTTCAACATAAGAGTTCATTCCATAAATAAAGGAAATCAGAAAAGTGGTGCAACACCTTGATCATGCAACACCTTCTTCACATCATTCAACACCAGTCTAATTCCTTTTGGGCTGTATGGACCAAAACCACGATCTTGAAGCATCGATCCTTCTTGCAGGTTAAGCTCTCCACGGACTGTTCTTGGCTTTAGAAACAAGTCCTTAAGCTTCTCCCTCTTGCTCTTACTCACCTAATGTATTTGGTTGACAATGGACAACATACACACTTATGGTATGACCCTTGGATTAACGGTACAACCATCAACCCAAGCCCCTCCATTTTGTCTAACTCCGGCTTTACATCTACTGATAAGGTCAGTTCTATTATATTGGGGAATGATTGGAACCTTCAAGGTAGCAGTCAAGGCAATCCTCACAACCATCGCATTTCCCATATTGTCATCATGCTCAGAAGGCAAGTGCAACTTCTCCCTAATCCTGGACAGAATTACATGGGATGATTGGGACATCAACAAAATCAAGGCCAAGCATTTGTGGGAGTCTATCCGTGAATGCAAACCTCTGGCCTCATGGAGTTTCATTCTGTGGAACAAGCTTCATGTCCCAAGGTATTCTTTCATTCTATGGCTGGGCATTTTAAGGAAGTTCCCCACAAATGATAAAACTATGTATTACACTGGTAGGATATGGAACTGTCCTCTTTTGTAATCTTCACCCGGAGTCCTTTGATCACCTTTTTTTTCAACTGTGCTTACTCCATCTCGATACTTCAACCTGCTATGAAAATTGGAAACTGGAGAACCTTCCCTTCGGCATGGGATGCTATTATGGATTTCCTCACAACTTATCAAGGCACTAAACTTTCAAGAAACATCTTATGCCTAACAGTTGCTACTTGTTTTTATAAAATTTGGGAGGCTCGGAACAAAAAGATTCATGGTGATATCCTAATTCCCCCAGGAAATCTTACCTAGGATGTTATTCATCTCATTAAATCACGGCTCTCTACATGTAAATTTTTTATTAAGGCAACTACTAGCCAATATTTCTGTAATTGGTTACTTACTAGTTTAAGATAGGGCTATCTTCCTTGTATAGTTTGATCATCTTTAGCTTTGTCTACTAGATGATGTTCCTATATTTTGGGGTATTCCGCTGTGCCATTGTCTTTTGGTTCTTTTTATACAAACAAACAAATTTAGCAAAAAAAAAAGAACCCAAGACCACGAAATCTCTACTTAACATACATAACCCACTGACCCATAAACCTTTCTCAGCAAACCAGAAACAGGATCAAGAAGGAAAGAATCAAAAGGTACTCAAAAAGATTAAAAACCTAACCCTAGCTTAATTTGTAAATTCTAAAATTTTAATTGTTGTTGTTATTGTTTAAATATGTTCATTAGTAAGTTAGTTAGTGATCTGGGTTGCTAGAACATGAATCCATAACATTTAAAAGCATCAAAATGGAGTTATAAGCAAAACTGTCGAAGTTACAAAATAGGGTCTGACAACGAATGTCAGCCCTCATATCTCGTTAATTGTTTCTTGTTTTGATCTTTTAAGAGTTGGTAGTTATAGCCTGAAATGTTGTTAATCGATTAGAAGTGGTAGATTAGACCTCAGAACACTGGATCGGGAGTTATAAGCCATCAAAAGGCGTTGCCCGACCATGACCAGCTCCTTTCTGGGTAACTTAGAAAGCTTAAGAACAAAGTCTAACAGGTGGTTTGACCGCCTACATCTTTCACCTGTCAGTCTTTTTGGATGTTAGATGTTAGTTTAGTTGTACACTGACATGAGTACTACCTAACTAGAGCACTCTCGAGCCTTATAAAATCACTGGCTGGAAAATATAAACGATCAAACCACGTTGACCGTCCAGATTCAATTTCTGGGTAACCCAGAAATGTTGGGCAGTGGTCTGACAAGATTTTTGAAGGCTTAGATCTTGCTTCTTGTTGATATATGGACTCTGTGACTGTTCAAACAATGTACTATGGTAGTTAATCTATAGAGCTCGACAACTAGAACACCCAAGCATTAATCGGCCTGCAAGATATAAGACCCTAAATGTCGTTGACCGGCGTTGACCATTCAATTCTGGGCAACCCAGAATTGAAGAGCAGCGTTGGTGTGCTAGTTTGACCGGCTGTGGGAACTTGTAGCAAAGTTTCTAGGCACTGAAAGAAGCATAAACATGTACTCCTATACTAGCACTACGATTTCATTGCACTAGACTGTCTAGAAACCAATCTAGTTGATAGCCAGATCGAGTCAAACCAGGGACCAGCGTGTTAACCAATGTGTTCTTGGCTGGGCCAAGAACACCTATAGTGACACTTCTGTTGCTAAAGGTCTTTAGCGACAGGCGATTTTTGAAAATTAATTATAATAATTATAATAAATTGACATAATTAATAAAAAATTCTAAAATTTCATTTTTAATTATAATAAATAATTTTTAAAATTTTGACATAAATTTTATTAATATTTAATTTATTTAAATATTAATAATAATAAAAGTAATTAATAATAAATTACTTAAAAATTATATTAATGATTTAAAAATCATTTTAAATAATAATAAATTATTTAAAAATGATATTAATAATTTAAAAGTCATTATAAATTATTTAAAAATAATGTTGATGATTTAAAAATCATTTTTATTGGTTATTAAAGATTTAAAAATAATATTAATAACATAAAAAACATTTTAAATGATAATAAATCATTTAAAAATTATTTTGAGCATTTGGAAATTATGATAAATAATATTTAAAACATATAAATAAGATATTAAAATTATTAAATAAAGTTATGGAAAAACTAATTCGACAGCATTCAATGAAGCTATAAAATACCGAACGGACTCCAAAGTCAGCCCAGACACTACTAGATTAATTAGAAATTAATTATTATCATTTCTAATGACTGTTATAACATATATAGGTTGTCAGTATACTTTTAAATAACTTAAGTAACCGATCGTGATAAAATGCAAGTTTTTCTAACTTCAGTTAATGTCAATATTAAATGTAAGTCTTGTAAAGTGATATACGAAATTGTTATAAACCTTATTCGTGATATCTGTGATTTAAAAAAGGTTATGACTTATTGTTCAAGCATAACCAAGACATATGAACCGTTACTTTCATAAATTATTTTTGATTTTATATCAAAGCATAGACTGTGGTGAAACCAATATTGCTTGTTACAATTATATATACTGATACTATCAATGACCGACAGTTTTACATTGATCGGGTGGTTATTAATGGCCGGCAGTTTTATACTGACCGAGTGGTTGTATAGGATAATATGCATACTCCTAGCTGGTGTGGTTGGCCAAATCAACCCGGGTTGCTGAGTCTTTATGACTGACAAAAACTCGTAATATGTTGGGTTTGGAAGATCAAACCTCAGTATATATATGTGAAAAATACTCTGAACTAAATGTTCCTTCATTTCAGATATTGTGTGAGTATAAATTGTAATTGCTTTAAAACTTGCTTAGCATTTTAAAGCTCATTCTTGCAAATATTCTTTACCTTTGCAGCTGCATCGAATATCCCAGGAAGTTCAGGAAATAATACTTGTGGGTAGAAGTGAGTTTATAAAAATGAATGTTTATTGTATTAAGACTAAGAATGTAATTTGGTATTCCTCTGATGTAATGGTTGAACAATATATAACCAAATATTATCATGTTGTTAAGTTATTAGCTGAATGGTTGTACATTATTAATATTGAATAGTATATCAAGTACAGTATTTATATGAACTATACATCTGAATGAGGGTATTGAACGATCTAGGGAGTTCTGTAAGCACTGAGGTCACCCCTCAGTTCCAAGAATAATCTTATCATTTGTACTGTGAATGTCAGATAGATAGGAATTATTGATATGCAAGAAATATCTGTAAGATCATAAATCTATACATCCAAGTGAGGGTATCCCGATATAAAAATTGTTCTGACGAGAACTCTTAACTTATTGAGATATTGTGAATTTTGGATTTATAGAAGTTATTAACTTATAGAATATTTGCGTGAGCACCAAATCTGCTACAGGATATGTAGAGAATTTGGGGGCGTCACAATTTGGTATCAAAGCCTTAGGTTAGAAGCCTTAGGAGGAAACCCTTAGGCTATAACCTCGAAAGTATTTAGACGATAAAGGATATAAGCTCAAATAGAGTTATTACGAGAGAGGGAAAGTTGTTGGGAAAGTTAATAGATAAAATACTAATAAAGTATTAAGTTATGATTTTAGATACTAATCGATTTTATAAATCTGATTGTAGGATGTCAGAAGAACGTCAATTAATCGTGGCAGAGCCACTCATAGATGCTATACCATTGCAGATAGTACTCCCTCGCCATGCCTAGATAGAAGGGACAGGGTCTTCAAGTTCTCGATCAGGATCTAGAGTGGCACAAGAGGTCAGGTTTCTAGAGGAGAGGTTGTTGAATTTGGAGAAGATGGTGGCAAAGCTGAAGAAGAAGATAGCAACAAAGAAGAAAGAACTTTAGACTAAGGAAGTTTTATTATATAGCTAGCGATAGGGATAAATCGCTAGTCGGATAGGCTATGTAGTTTATTTTTTGTCGTGTGTATAACTAGTGATCTAAAATGAGTCACTAGATATGTATATATAGACTTTCAATGTGAAATATAAATTTTTGTTTATCAAACTGAGATGTTTAATTATTGAACTGGTATTCATACTTAGTTATTTGTTATATTTAGATAAATGGCACACAGAAGAAGAACTCGTGAGAACTTGAGCAAGAACAAGTAGAGGAAAATCCAACCCAAACCTTGGTAAATATTCTAGTAAGAGCTTTACAAGGAAGGCAAGCTAACGCGATACCAGCTGCACCCAATAACCCAACCACAACTCTGTTTAAGGATTTTAAATTAATGGGACCACCAGAATTCAGAGGAACTGATGAACCCATAAAAGCTCAGACTTGGGTATGGAAAAGATGTTTAAAGTAATAAAGGTAATTGATGGCCAAAAGGTAGATTTTACCACTTTTTTTTTGAAGGATGAAGCTAACCACTGGTGGGAAGCAAATAAGGGGAGAGCTGGAGAAGGTGCCACTAATTGGGACAAGTTCAAAGAGTTTTTCTTTGCCAATTACTTTCCAACTTTGATGCAGGATCGTATGGAGGTTTAATTCTTGGAATTTAAACAAGGGGAGATGACGGTGTTACAATACGCAACCAAATTCAACGAGTTGGCTAGGTTCGCATCACATTCAGGTAGATACTAAAGCAAGAAAGACAAGGAGGTTTGAAGGGGGGCTGAAACCCCAAATTAGGAGCAGAGTATCGGCATTTCAGGTGAAAACTTTTGCGGAGATACTGGAGAAGGCCATTATAATAGAGAAGGAATGAGAAGCTTTATTGCAGTTCAATAAGGAAAAGAGGGTTATTACCGAAAAGGGAAACACGAGTGGGAGCAACAACAACAACAATAACAGCAACAACAACAAGAGAAGGTGGGAGGTAGCTTTTCAAAATAACCCTGGAAAAGGAGGGTATAACCCTAACAATAATGCCAACAAAGGAGGTAACAACAACAACAACCAAAAGATGGAGCGCTATCAGATATGTGGAAAGAATTATAAAGAGGCATTTTATTTTAAAGGGACAACTTGTTATACCTATGGAGAAGATGGGCATTATTCCAACTGGTGTCCTAAAAAGAAGGAGAAGAGCAAAAATGTCAAATGTGTCAACTGTGGAGAAGTGGGTCATGTGTCTAAGCTTTTTTCCAAAACCCAAGAAGGTGAATGTGGGAGGAGGTCAAAATTTCAACAATAACCCAGGAGCAGCGGCTGCAGGAGTTGCTCAGAATCGTCCAAATGCAAGGACTTTTAACATGACAGTGGGGGATGCGGTGGCGGCACAAGATGTGGTGACATGTATTATACCAATTGATGCTGTAAATGCTTATGTGTTATTCGATTCTAGTGCTTCTTATTCATTTGCATCTGTGGATTTTGTTAAAAGATTAAAAATGCCATGTGAAGATTTAGATGCACCTTTCAACGTAGAAATTGTTAACAAAGAAAGAATCCATGTTCATACAATACATAAGAATTGTAGTGTAGAAATTCAGGGACATACGTTACCGGTGAACCTTATACCTATACAATTAGGGGAGTTTGATGTAATATTGGGGATGGATTGGTTGGGTAGACTTAAGGTAGTAATTGATTGCAAACGGAAGTTTAAGGACATCTTTGAAAACAAAGGTAGTATTCAAGGGAAATTGTTCACCAAAGCAAGTCCGATGTTTAATGGTTACGCAAGCTAAGAGATTGCTTCGAAAGGGTGGTACAGGGTATTTAGCCTATGTGGTGGATACAAGGAAAGAAGGGGGAAAGTTAAATCAAATACCTATAGTAAATGAGTTTCCGGACGTATTTCCAACTGATCTACCTGGTCTTCCACCTGACAGAGAGATTGATTTTGTAATTGACCTCGCACTGGGTACGGCACTAGTTTCAAAGGCACCATATAGGATGGCACCGGTAGAATTTAAGGAGTTGTATGTTCAGTTACAAGAACTCTTAGATAAGAAGTACATACAACCTAGTGTTTCACCATGGGGAGCACTTGTGTTGTTTGTAAAGAAAAAGGATGGGACGTTAAGATTGTGTATAGATTATCGGGAGTTAAATAAGTTGACCATCAAGAATAAGTACCCTTTACCAATGATTGACAATTTGTTTGATCAGTTAAAAGGAGCGGAGCATTTTTCAAAAATTGACTTACGATCGGGTTATCATCAACTGAAGGTAAGAAAAGAAGATGTACCAAAGATCGCCTTTAAGACCCGATACGGACATTACGAGTTTCTTTTGATGTCTTTTGGGTTAACAAACGCACTAGCAGCTTTTATGGATTTAATGAATCAAGTATTTAAATCATACTTCGATAAGTTTGTGGTGGTGTTTATTGATGATATCTTAATATACTCTAAGACACGGGAGGAACATATGGAGCACTTGAGAGTGGTATTAGAGATATTGAGAAAGGAAAAACCCTACGCAAAATTTTCCAAGTGTGAGTTCTGGTTAGAAGTCCAGTTCCTAGGTCACATAATTAATAAGAATGGGGTAGCAGTGGATCCAACAAAGATAGAAACAATCATCAATTGGGATCAACCAACGACACCAACAGAAGTTTGCAGTTTTCTTGGTTTGGCAGGGTACTATCGTTGTTTTATAAAAGATTTTTCCAAAATAGCGACCCCGCTAACCAATTTAACTCGAAAGACTGTGAAGTATAATTGGACGGACAAGTGTGAAGAGAGTTTTCAAGAATTGAAGAAATTGTTGAGTAGGGCACTAGTATTATCATTACTAGATGAAACTGGGGGTCCTGTGGTTTATAGTGATGCTTCGCACAGGGGTTTAGGATGTGTGTTAATGCAAAATGGGAAGGTAATCGCCTATGCTTCGCGATAACTTAAAGATTATGAGAAAAGGTATCCTACTCATGATCTGGAGTTCCTGTATCCATAGTGTCAGACAGAGATCCACGGTTTACTTCGAATTTTTAGAGGAGTCTTTAGGCGCACTTAGGAACCCAGCTAAAATTGAGTATAACATATCACCCGCAAATCGATGGACAAAGTGAGAGAACCATTCAAACGCTGGAAGATATGTTGAGAACCTGCATTATTTATTTTAAAGGGAGTTGGGAGGACCAGTTACCTTTGGTAGAGTTCGCGTACAATAACAATTATCATGCCAGTATTGGAATGCCACCGTACGAAGCCTTGTATGGAAGGAAGTGTAGAACACCTTTATGTTGGGATGAAGTTAGGGAAAGACAAATGCTTGGACCTGAGTTAGTTCAACAAACCACAGAGAAGATTCGAATTATACGACAACGGTTGTAAGCATCTAAAGACCAACAGAAGAAATATGCAGATAGACAGCTATGGGAGTTTAGTGTTGGGAGTTATATATTTTTGAAAGTATCTCCTTGGAAAGGCAAGATTCGTTTTGGTAAAAAGGGAAAACTAAGCCCGAGATTCATTGGCCCATTTCAGATACTAAGGCGAATAGGTGAGGTAGCTTATGAGATAGCTCTACCCCCAGAGTTAAGACACATCCATAATGTGTTTCATGTGTTTGTGCTACGTCTGTATAAACCTGATTATAAGCATGTGATAAACTATGAACCTGTTCAGATAGAGAAAGATTTATCATATATAGAAGTTCTAGTACAAATAGTTGATCGGAAAGAACAGGTGTTGAGAAATAAGGTTATATCATCTGTTAAAGTAATCTGGAAAAATCATGATATTGAAGAGCTAGATGGGAGTTGGAGGATAAGATGCGAGAAGACTTTTCGCATTTGTTTTCATAGGTTGTAATTTCAATTTCGGGACAAAATTATTATAAGAGGGGGTGATTGTATTATTACAAACTTTAAATAGGAATATTAATATAAACAGTAAATATAAATATGTTTAATATCTTGTGTGATGTGTATTTATATATAATTATATATCTACACATAAGATATAACTGTGTAAATAGATGTGTAAGGTTTTATAAGTAAAACCCTAATTTAAGAATTTAGCTAAAAAAGGAATCTTAACCCTAATTATTATAATAAATGGGAATTATAACAAAATGCAGTGATAATGTTATATAACATTATGAATATATATATATATATATATATATATATATATATATATATTTATATATTAATATATGAGGAATTAATGAATTAATTGCAAGATATTTCTAGAAAACCCTAATTAGGGATTATAAAACCCTAACCCTAATTTAAATTATTAACCCTAATTCTAAACTAACAAAACCTAATTGTTCATTATTATTTTTAAATTCTCTAAAGAGAATATGAAATGACTAAATTACCCTTGGATTTAAGTGGAAAATTATCAAAATACCCTTAGTACATGCAAATTTACCAAAGTACCCTAGGTGTATGTAAAATGACCAAAATATCCTTAAAACTCTCTTATTAAAGAGGATAAGATCAAATCATTTAGGCAACAAGCAAAAGATTTTCCCATACCACTATATCTTTTTAGGTATTGACAACACAACCTATATCATAAATAGCTTATGTGTCAAGAAAAAAAGAAAGATAAATTTTTAACCCCTACTTGAAGTTTTCATATAAGGTTAAGTTAAAAGAACCCAAGACCATGAAATCTCTACTTAACATACATAGCCCACTGACCCATAAACCTTTCTCAGCAAACCAGAAACAGGATCAAGAAGGAAAGAATCAAAAAGTACTCAAAAAGGTTAAAAACCTAACCCTAGCTTAATTTTTAAAATTTGAAATTTTTATTGTTGTTGTTATTGTTTAAATATGTTCATTAGTAAGTTAGTTAGTGATCTGGGTTGCTAGAACATGAATCCATAACATTTAAAAGCATCAAAATGGAGTTTTAAGCAAAACTGTTGAAGTTACAAAACAGGGACTGACAACGAATGTCAGCCCTCATATCTCGTTGATTGTTTGTTGTTTTGATCTTTTAAGAGTTGGTAGTCATAGCCTGAAATAATGTTAATCGATTAGAAGTGGTAGATTAGACCTCAGAACACTGGATCGGGAGTTATAAGCCATCAAAAGGCGTTGACCGTCCATGACCGGCTGCTTTCTAGGTAACCCAAAAAGCTTAAGAACACGGTCTAACAGGTGGTTTGACCGCCTACATCTTTCACTTGTCAGTCTTTTTGGATGTTAGATGTTAGTTTAGTTGTACACTGACATGAGTACTACCTAACTAGAGCACTCTCGAGCCTTATAAAATCACTGGCTGGAAAATATAAACGGTCAAACCACGTTGACCGTCCAGATTCAATTTCTGGGTAACCCAGAAATGTTGGGCAGTGGTTTGACAAGATTTTTGAATGCTTAGATCTTGCTTCTTGTTGATATATGGACTCTGTGACTGCTCAAATAATGTACTATGATAGTTAGTCTATAGAGCCCGACGACTAGAACACCAAAACATTAACCGGCCGGCAAGATATAAGACCCTAAATGTCGTTGACCGGCATTGACCATTCAATTCTGGGCAGCCCAGAATTGTAGAGCAACGTTGGTGTGCTAGTTTGACCGGCTGTGGGAACCTGTAGCAAAGTTTCTAGGCACTGAAAGAAGCATAAACATGTACTCCTACACTAGCACTATAATTTCATTGCACTAGACTGCCCAAAAACCAATCCAGTTGATAGCCAGATCGAGTCAAACTAGGGACCAGTGTGTTGACCAATGTGTTCTTGGCTGGGCCAAAAACACCTATAGGGACACTTCTGTTGCTAAAGGTCTTTAGCGACAGGCAATTTTTGAAAATTAATTAAAATAATTATAATAAATTGAAATAATTACTAAATAATTAATAAAAATTCTAAAAATTCATTTTTAGTTATAATAAATAATTTTTAATATTTTGATATATAATTTTATTAATATTTAATTTATTTAAATATTAATAATAATAAAAGTAATTAATAATAAATTACTTAAAAATTATATTAATGATTTAAAAATCATTTTAAATAATAATAAATTATTTAAAAATAATATTAATAATTTAAAAATCATTATAAATTATGTAAAAATAATGTTGATGATTTAAAAATCATTTTTATTGGTTATTAAGTATTTTAAAAAAATATTAATAACTTAAAAATCATTTTAAATGATAATAAATCATTTAAAAATTATTTTGAGCATTTGGAAATTATGATAAATAATATCTAAAACATATAAATAAGATATTAAAACTTTTAAATAAAGTTATGAAAAAACTAATTCGATAACTATTCAATGAAGCTATAAAATACCGAACGGACTCCAAAGTCAACCCATACACTACTAGATTAATTAGAAATTAATTGTTATCATTTCTAATGACTGTTATAGCATATATAGGTTGCCAGTATACTTTCAAATAACTTAAGTAACCGATCGTGATAAAAGACAAGTTTTTCTAACTTTATTTCATGTAAATATTAAATGTAAGTCTTGTAAAGTGATATAAGAAATTATTATAAACTTTATTCATGATATCTGTGATTTGAAAAACGTTATGACTTATTGTTCAAGCATAACCAAGACATATGAACCGTTATTTGCGTAAATTATTTTTGATTTAATATCAAAGCATAGATTGTGGTGAAACCAATATTGCTTGGTACAATTATATATACTGATACTATCAATGACAGGCAGTTTTACATTGACCGGGTGGTTATTAATGACCGACAGTTTTACATTGACTGGATGGTTGTATAGGATAATATGCATACTCCTAGCTGGTGTGGTTGCCCAAATCAACTCGGGTTGCTGAGTCTTTATGACTGACAGAAACTCGTAATATGTGGGGTTTGGCAGAATAAACCTCAGTATATATATGTGGAAAATACTCTGAACTAAATGTTCCTTCATTTCAGATATTGTGTGAGTATAAACTGTAATTATTTAAAACTTGCTGAGCATTTTAAAGCTCATTCTTGCAAATATTATTTTCCTTTGCAGCTGCGTTGAATATCCCAAGAAGTTCAAGAAATAATACTTGTGGGTAGAAGTGAGTTTATAAAAACTGAATGTTTATTCTATTAAGACTAAGAATGTAATTTGGTATTCCTCTGATGTAATGGTTGAACAATATATAACCAAATATTATCATGTTGTTAAGTTATTAGCTGAATGGTTGTACATTATTAATACTGAATAGTATATCAAGTACAGTATTTATATGAACTATACATCTGAATGAGGGTATTGAATGATCAAGGGAGTTCTGTAAGCACTGAGGTCGCCCCTTAGTTCCAAGAACAATCTCATCATTTGTACTGTGAATGTTAGATAGATAGGAATTATCGATATGCAAGAAATATCTTTAAGATCATAAGTCTATACATCCAAGTAAGGGTATCCCAATATGAAAATTGTTCTGACGAGAACTCTTAACTGATTGAGATACTGTGAATTTTAGATTTATAAAAGTTATTATCTTATAGAATATTTATGTGAGCACCAGATCTACTACAAGATATGTAGAGAATTTGGGGGCGTCACAAGAAGTGATTGGACCATCGAACAAGTAAAAACCATCATACCCCATGGTGGGAATCGATGCAGCAAACGAAGATAAAGGCTAGAGGCACTGAGCTGGAGGAAAAAAAAGAAGGAGAATCTCCCCAGTGATGCATCAAAAAGCGCGCTCCCTGAGGTAGAGCTCCCAACCTCCATCAAAAAGGAATGAAATCCGACGAGTGGATAACTGAAACTCTGGCCCTAGTCGGTAAACCATCCTTAAATCCCTCAGAAAAATCCTCTCCAGAATATGGAAGCCACACTATGTCCCGAGCTACCAGTGTCTCCAACTGAAGACGGGCATGAGTAAAGCCCTCCGCGACCGAGACCTCCGACAAAGTAGACTGATAAGTGGATTTTATGACCACTTATTCGGATAGTAACCAACTCATTCTGTTGCTTAAACTCAAGTATCATTGTGCCTTTTATGTGTTTTTGCTTTATTTTGTGATTTTCAGGTTTAGAAACTCTCCAGGTGCAAATTGAGCTTAAAAGGGCAAAAGAACGCTTAAATGGGATAAAGCACTGAAATGACCTTAAAGCATGAAGATAGCATGGGTGAGGAAGCAATGAAGGTGATGCCACGAGTCTAGAGGCCAAAAGGAGCAAGAATGGCCTTTGAAGCAAAAATGGGAAGGAAGTGCAATCCAGACATCGTTTGGGTGGTTCACGTTCATTTCATGTTCTTGGATTGGAACTTGGTTCATATTGTAGATCATCTTATAAGCTTTCTGAAACATCTTGAATCATCCAAATCGGAGTTCGGAGGCGAGAGTTATGCCCCATAGACCAACGAACGTTAAACTTCACGGTTTTGAGTTTTCATGCACAACTGTCACTTGGAGCTCACTTTCAGCCTTCATCCATCCATTATTTCTTAATGCTCAAAGAATGAAAGTTGTATATCTCTTCGATAGCTTCGATTTGACAGGTGGAAGGCCTCGTAACTCTCCCAGATCAAAAGTTATTGCCGTTTTACTAGAGGACTCTGCAGCAGAAAATCCTTGGTTCGGGCGCGCGGATTTCTAGGGTATTTTGGGCGCGGCCGCAGTCAGTCTCCAGCTGTGCCAGACTTGACTTTTCAATTGAACGGGACTTGGCTTTTGATTGGGATATAAGGGGGCTCGTTTGTGGCAAGAAAGGGCATCATATATTGGCCCTAAGCCCTAGTTCCTCTCTTTTCTTCCTTTACATCTTGTTTAGTCTAGATTAGGAGTAGATTAGAGAGTAGATTAGTGCTAGTTTAGTTAGTTAGTTAGATTCTAGGGTTAGATTAGAGAAGAAGATTGAAGCAATAGATTGACATTGAAGATCCACACTTGGAGAAAGAACTAAGATTTGCAATTTCTATCTCTTCACTCTCCTTGTATTCAATTTGTATTTGGATAATGTATAATCTACTTGTGGATAATATACTTGAGTTGTCTATGACTTAATTTATCTTTTGAGATTTCAATGGAACCTAATGAGTAGTCTATATTGATTTCCTTCCATATTTGGTTCTTATTGATTGCTATGTGATTGTCTACTTCAATTTATGCTTTCATTGCTTAATTGAGTCATGACCAATTACTGTGATAACCCACATGGGATTGAAAGACGAAGTGTAGGTTTAGATCTAATCATAGTGGCGGGCGATTGTACGTTTACATGACGTTGGGCGTATGATTTGTGCTTAGGATAAACATATACCGAAGCGCCGCTCGTAGTCAATAGAGAACTTGACCTTAAACCCTAATTATTTGTAAATCACATAGACATATAGTGGTTTAGGTAATGTGGGTGTTCACGTGCGTTCTATCATCTGTGGATTGCACGTGATATGGATTAGGTGCATCAAAAGATGGCATTCTCTCACTTTCGTGTTCTCGGCTTACAACCTATAATGATCAATTTGACCTAATTGGAAGTATGTCGACTTAGACGAATCATTAGGGGAAATTGGGATCTCTTATCTTCATTATCTGATTTTACTCTAGGATTAATTAGTTTAAGTTTACTTCCTTGCCTAGTTTAAAGTAGTTTTAATTCTTTCTATTTACCACCCGTTTAAATAAGACCGAGATGATTATGGACTACTGATTTGGTGACCTTTTATCTGTTAATTCCTCATGGGAACGATATCTGTACTTTTACTTTATTACTTGTTAACCGCGTATACTTGCGTGTTAATTGTGTCATCTAAATCGGACCAACAAGTTTTTGGCGCCGTTGCCGGGGAATTAATTGGATAAGTGTTTGCCAACATTAGTTTAAATCAAATTAGTCTTAATTTAAACATTTTATTTTTATTTTTTTAATTCTCTTCTCATATTCTCTTTTCAGGTACAATGGACTTAAATTTCTATCCGTGGAAGGGTACAAGGCAAGGGCAACCAAGGGAAGCATACACTGATGACGTCAACCCAATTGCAACACTTTCAGCACAGCTAGAGGTTCTCTCGAGGAAGCTGGATACTGTTTCAGCCCAGCAGAGTCGAGAGACGGCAGTGACATATAACTATTGTGCTGGGAGCTGCATGAGCCATCAGGAGCCTATCAGTTTTGGACAGGACCAGTACGGGGGTGGTTATTCCTACTCCGAGCCTTATCCAAATTTTCAGCAGGATTGGGGGTATCACCCAAACCCTTCAGTAAACCCTTCATCAGACTACTATCAAGACCAATATTGGGATCCAAATCCAATTTACGCCCCAGAATGCACATTCCAGACTCCAGTTTATGAGCCTCAACACAATTTTGAGGGTGACACAGAAAATGCAAGCTTGGAGGATGGAGGTGACATATCACTGAAGGACATCTTGATTGAGCAACAAAAGTCAGTCAAGAATATCCAGAACTGGGCAGAGCAAATTAGTAGGGCCTTGATGATAGAGGATGAGCAAGGGCAGACCCATACTATGAGCTATCAAGATCAATACGAGCCAAGTCCAAATTGTGCACCCGAACCCACTTATCAATCCCCATGTTTACAAGGAGAACAGTCAACAATGGACTTCATGTATACAAGCTCAGAAAACCAAGAGGAGTTATTTGGAAGCCAGGAACCATCAAACCAAAATTTTCAATATCAGATGGCCCCAATCAACTATGATTCTACCAGTGAGCCTCAATACAGGGAGCCCGTGGCTGAAACAGAAAAGGAAGGATTGGAAATTATGTGGGGGAATTCAATAGCATCGACAGAGGAGACCTTGATTGAGCAAGAGCAATCGATTGAGGATCTTCAGATTTGGGTGGAGCAGATTAGCACGGCATTAAATAAGGACGAGGAATGTGAACAAGAGACAACAATGCAAGATCCTGTGCCTCCAATGACTGAAGCCGTGAGTTATGACCCTCAAAAAGATTGGTGCTATGAGATGGATGCAGAGACTGATGGATAATCCGAAGTGCGATTTCAGCTGGACGAGCACAAGGAAATGGATACAGAAGAGTAGTTTGGGGATGTGGAAAGTAAGCCGACAATGACAATACCCCAAGAGCCTCCTCAACCTAAGTGGAAAAAACCAGCGAAGTTTGCACACCCTTGCCCCCTTGGTAGCCACATCACAAAGACGGGTCTCGATGACACGAGAGATTTCGCAGTCTTGACACCATGGTGGTCAGAAGAAAAGAGAATAGAAGAAGAGTCCGTTGTGTGTTCTATGCCTCCATGCCCCGATCATTTCACATACATAACGGAACCATTTCCTAGCTCCCCGACCTTCAGTCCGGGAAATTCTTATACATATTCAATGCTAGGTTGTTTAAATCTGCATCCGCTCCTACTAGGAAGCCGCCAAAGTCACACAGCTATTCTGATGGATGGAGGGGTTCTCCAGTATCGTCGGGGAGTCGAATAGCAGTGGTCAGACATAGTCGAGCTAGAGGACTATAAATCAAGCGCTAGATGGGAGGCACCCCATCATTTCTCTCTCTTTGTTTAATTCTCCATTACCTACTTCCCATCATCCCTCTCTCTATCTCTTTGTTTAATTCTCCATTTACATGCTTTCTATCACATGTCCCTCCCCCTCGTTTAATTCTTATTAGTTTAGTATTTAGTTTAAAATTTTTGAATGCTCGTATATTAGGAGTTCCATGCCTACATTTTTGAACTTAGGCATTAGTGCATATCTTTTTGGGACCATGAAGATTATGGCACATATTTTGATACACTTGCACATTGCGTATACGCACTTAGAGAATTTTTTGGGAATTTGAATGCATATATCTTTCCATGTTTAATTCTCTTAATGTAAATAGTTAATATACTTTTGTTAGTATAAGAGGTCTTAATAAAGATGTTATGCTTTCTCTCAGGTCAAAGTTGCTGGATAGAATGCAAGCTCAAAGCTAACCTCATTGCCTAGCAAAAATCAGCAGCAGAAAAATCTGATGGCCCGCGCGGCCGCGCCTAATTCAAGGCATTACCACGCGTGGCCGCGCCACATGCAGACTGAGCCTGACTTGCAAATTTTGGGGGCACCAATTCATATCAATTATCAACAGCACCCAAGCCTCAGCCCCTCTAATCCTAAACCCTCAAGTTCCTTCATGCAATCTCCCATCTTTTCCCTCTCATTCTATCCCCCCACTACAAGCCTTAGTTTTGAAAACCTCCTACCTCCTCAATCCAAAGTACCAATTCTCATCCGCCTCATCCTCTCAACCTGATCAATTGGGATAGTGAGTGTGGGATCTCTAGCAGAGCAAGATTGATATGGAGCTGGGTTGGTTCGTTGAGTATAGTGTTGAGTAGGGTTTATTTTACCAAAGCTGAGAGAGACGGGGGAAACTTTTGAGAGGGCACCACTTCATTCATGCAGCATCAGAAGTCGAATAGAGGAGTTTCTATTTACCTTTACCTTCAATGAGGACATTGAACATTTTAAGTTTGGGGGTATTGATTTTGTTTTTGCATGTAGTTAGTTTATTTCATGTTGTGTTAGTTACATTTAGTGCATGTAGGTTATTTTTGTAAAATTTATGAAAATTTTAAAAAATTTATTTTGTTTTTGCATTCTGTGTTAGAGCATACTGCATGAATCCAGTTTCAGTTGGTTAGTTATGTATGTGGCCTATGAAGAAACTGAAATCACTTGATTGTTGAACTGATTGGAGACTTAAGCTTGATTTCATTGTCATATATATAAATCCTTACCTGTCAGATACTGTGTAGCCAGTGAGCACGATAGAGCAACCACCATGACATGCTAAGTCTAAATTTTCACATACTTGTCTTCTGGTGGAAAAACTATGTTTTAATAAAAGAGTTTCAGTTCGCATATAATAATAACCAGACTGTTAAAAGCTTAAGTTTGGGGGAAATAGGGGTTTTGCATGCTATGTGGGGAGATGGAGCGTAAAACGCACTCCCCTTTGAAAAGAAAAGAAAACAAAAGAAAATGCATTAAAAAAGAAAAAAATATAATAAACGCATCGGCTACGTCGAGTTCTAGGGCCTTTGATATTCGAGCAAGTAAGCCCGAGGGGTGTCTCTACACCTAGCACCCTAAGGCCGTCTGGTCTGGGAGTCATTGGTCGAAAGCTCGCTACATGGATATCATTGAAAAGCCTAAGAAAACTAGGCATTGCACAGTCAAATGTGTACACGAAAAAGTGTGAATACGCCCTCGTGAGTAATAAAAGCTTAATAAAAACCCCCTGTTGACTCTTAACTCTAGTAATACATGGTCTTAGTTAGAACTTATATGATTTACTATTTTTCTTAAGTTAAAGCTTGTTTTTCCCCTAAGAAGCATAGTAGGTGAGTTATTTATATGAATGCATATCTAATGGTTGCTAAGCTCACAACGCACAATACATCAGTGCTAATAGTTTTGGATTTGCATAATATGCCTTGTGGTCTTGTTTTGGGTAGCTTATCTATTTTGACTATCTCGTGGTTTTCTGAGGCATTGCTTTGAAAGTTCAATGCTGGCTGGAAACTTGGATTCGCATTCATGATAGCGTAGGTTGCATACATTGTAGCTACTGCATTGCATCTTTTGTTTTGTTTTGTCTTAGTTACTTGAGGGCAAGCAACGTTTAAGTTTGGGGGTATTTGATAAGTGGATTTTATGACCACTTATTCGGATAGTAACCAACTCATTCTGTTGCTTAAACTCAAGTATCATTGTGCCTTTTATGTGTTTTTACTTTGTTTTGTGATTTTCAGGTTTAGAAACTCTCCGGGTGCAAATTGAGCTTAAAAGGGCAAAAAACGCTTAAATGGGACAAAAGCACTGAAATGGCCTTAAAGTATGAAGATAGCATGGGTGAGGAAGCAATGAAGGTGATGCCACGAGTCTAGAGGCCAAAAGAAGCAAGAATGGCCTTTGAAGCAAACATGGGAAGGAAGTGCAATCCGGACATCGTTTGGGTGGTTCACGTTCATTTCATGTTCTTGTATTAGAACTTACTTCATATTGTAGAGCATCTTATAAGATTTTCGGAACATCTTGAATCATCCAAATCGGAGTTCGGAGGAGAGAGTTATGCCCCATATACTAACGATTTAAACTTCACAGTTTTGAGTTTTCAAGCACAGCTGTCACTTGGAGCTCAATTTCAGCCTTCATCCATCCATTATTTCTCAATGCTCAAAATATTAAAGTTGTATATCTCTTCGATAGCTTCGATTTGACAGGTGGCAGGCCTCGTAACTCCTCCCAGATCAAAAGTTATGGTCGTTTTACTAGAGGACTCTGCAGCAGAAAATTCATGGCGCGGGCGCGCGGATTTCTAGGGTATTTTGGGCGCGGCCGCGCCAGTCTCCAGCTGTGCCAGACTTGACTTTTCAATTGAACGGGACTTGGCTTTTTATTGGGATATAAGGGGGCTCGTTTGTGGCAAGAAAGGGTATCTTATATTGGCCCTAAGCCTTAGTTTCTCTCTTTTCTTCCTTTACATCTTGTTTAGTCTAGATTAGGAGTAGATTAGAGAGTAGATTAGTGCTAGTTTAGTTAGTTAGTTAGATTCTAGGGTTAGATTAGAGAAGAGGATTGAAGCAAGAGATTGACATTGAAGATCCACTACTTGGAGAAAGAACTAAGATTTGCAATTTCTATCTCTTCACTCTCCCTATATTCAATTTGTATTTGGATAATGTATAATCTACTTGTGGATAATATACTTGAGTTGTCTATGACTTAATTTATATTTTGAGGTTTCAATGGAACCTAATGAGTAGTCTATATTGATTTCCTTCTATAGTTGGTTCTTATTGATTGCTATGTGATTGTCTACTGCGATTTATGCTTTCATTGCTTAATTGAGTCATGACCAATTACTGTGATAACCCACATGGGATTGAAAGACGAAGTGTAGGTTTAGATCTAATCGTAGTGGCGGGTGATTATACGTTTACATGACGTTGGACGTATGATTTGTGCTTAGGATAGACATATACCGAAGCGCCGCTCGTAATCAATAGAGAACTTGACCTTAAACTCTAATTATTTGTATATCACATCGACATATAGTGGTTTAGGTAATGTTGGTATTCACGTGCGTTCTATCATCTTTGGATTGCATGTGATATGGATTAGGTGCATCGAAAGATGGCCTTCTCTCACTTTCGTGTTCTCGGCTTACAACCTATAATGATCAATTTGACCTAATTGGAAGTATGTCGACTTAGACGAATCATTAGGGGAAATTGGGATCTCTTATCTTCATTATCTGATTTTACTCTAGGATTATTTAGTTTAAGTTTACTTCCTTGCCTAGTTTACAGTAGTTTTAATTCTTTCTATTTACCACCCGTTTAAATAAGACCGAGATGATTTTGGACTACTGATTTGGTGACCTTTTATCTGTTAATTCCTCGTGGGAACGATATCTGTACTTTCACTTTATTACTTGTTGACCGCGTATACTTTCGCGTTAATTGTGTCATCTAAATCGGACCAACATAGACTGATGCCATCTACGTCCCAGGGGATAAGTGTCCAAGCCTAAGATAGATATGGAGCGAAGACATAGAAGCCTCTCGTAAGCCCAGAACTGTCAGTTCAAAAGAACCCTCCATTAGTCGTGGGAAAAGATAAACCAATCAAAAGTCAAATAAATGAAATTCGGTCAAAAAGGACTTACCAGAATAAACGGCTAAAATCCGACCCAGGCGTCGGTAGCTCCCTCAAATCGCAGTGGCATCCCTTGCAGGAAAAGAGCGAATGTAAACGATCCCCAATCATAGTTCCCAATGCGATTTACATCTCGAACGGCCCCTACCAAGCTGAAGGGAACAGTGGAGTAGTCATTCGCAATGAAATAACCCCTCATAATGGTCAGGAGTAGACGCCGTAAGATGTGATCCCTCTCCACCAAATCGGCAGGCAATGGCTGCTGCAAGGTGCCTCGAGCAAAATCGACGCCCAAGCATCCCGATTGAATACTACGAGCCTTGAAGGCTCGCTCCTGAGAAGAAAACCCTAGGAGGGTGCGCACCGTGGTCGGAGTGAGAGACTGACTCTGATGAAACCATCGCTTGGACAAAGCTCGCAAGTAGCCCCAAGGGCAGCGAAGGGGAGCAATGGTGAAGAAAGCCTCAAATCCCCAATAATCCACGATTGCCCTGTACTCGGGATATAGCGAGTGATACAGAGCATATATACTGAACCAGTTACCCCTAGGCTGGGTAAACTCCGGAACCTGCATGACCTTAAGGTTAAGAAAACCCGTATGTGATTGAAAGGAAAAATGAAAACAAATTAATCACGTACCTCGTTCTCCTGCAAGTGAATGGAGGGATGGCAGCTCAAATCCGTACCCAACAAATCCGGGACAGCTACCTCGATGCCAGGAAGAAATCTAGGCACAGTAGGGGGCTGAGGCGGAACCTCAGGCTCAGGAATATCCTCCTCATCCACGGGAGGATGGTCCTCCCCACCAGGTCGATAAGCTGGCTTTGTCAATCTCTGTACCCGTCTGCTAATCCCGGGAACAGGAACCTCGGAAGGAGCTCTACGTCGACGAACTCCAGATAAAACCCGCTGAGATGTAGAACGACTGGGTCCTACCAAATCTATGTCTGAACAATGAGTCCGCAGGAATCAAAGCCAAGTCAGGTATATTCCTACTTTATTCTAAATTACAAATTAAATCCATGAAGTATAATTTAGATCATCACATCATGCATGTTCTACATGTGCCATTATATGTGTACAATATTTTAATCGCATCCTAGTATATCTATGAATGTATTTAGGACCCTGACATCTGGCTCATGAAATTTTTTTGCCAGAGTCCCTTCTATAAAATGGACTATCCATATGCCCGAAGCATGTATTAAATCACCTTATGAGGGTATACCATCACAACCAAGTATGTAAACATCAATTTAAACTGTTATTCTAACACATATATATAATGTATGTCTAGATTAACTGATAAATGATAATATATCGCATCTATACGGTCCATAAGATGATCTGTAGGCATGTATTGCATCATAAAAACGTTTATCTAGCCATCCATGCAGACATGTTAGATATAATGCCTTTAAAAAAGGAAATACGCATTTTCACCAGCGAAAACACAAAAGAACAGAGTCTAGACGTTGCCCGTAGTCCGAAGAAGGAATGTACGGTGGCGGATCGCTCCAAATCAAGTCGAAATCAAGTAGAAATGAAGAAGAGCTCGGGTTTGCAGAGAGAAAAGCAAAGAAATCCAAATGAAATGGGTGAAAATGAAGCCTCGTGAGGGTATAAGCTCGATCAGGGGCAGCATTGACCATAGTTGCTCCAGCCGCAACCATATATGCCGCTGCCATAAGTGGGCCCCGCGATCTCCCGTTTAGTAACACTGTGACGCCCCCAAAATAGGTTCAATACCAACCCATTCTGAGTCGCCAAATACATGGTACAGAATTTCAAATACAAAACTTTTATAGCAAAAGGTAGTAAGAAATACGACCATACAACTGTGAATTTCAATGCAAATCGTATATAATACGAAATATAAATATTCAAATTCATTCCTTATTCATTACAATTATTATCCCACTATTTTATGGAATAGTGAGGACTTCTACAGATCTAACTCTGACCATCACACTGTTCCCCGACTAGTTCCCGCAACATTCACATTCCTTGAAGAGGACAATAGATGAAAAGGGTGAGCTCAACTAACCCAGTAAAGAATATTATGACTAAGATAATAAAGAACAATTTATCATTAGTCTTCAACAAATCAGATAAAATATTATGGACAACAAGTTTTAGATCAACAACTGCAGCGGAAATAACAATTCATTAGAAGAGTTAAGTAGAGAATAAAGTCTATTATCTTATATGATTTAAAAGTCCATCATCAATATTTTATCCCTGTAACATCAATCAATATACATTTCGAATCAAATATTCATCTTTGCACTACAGGCCAAAGATATTCATTTGTATCACCATTTGTCATGTTCATCTCAACACCTGTCATCTTTGCACTATGGGCCAAAGATATTCATCAGGTAATCATTCATCATTTTGCACTACAGGCCAAAGATATTTTGTTATATCACCATTTAGAACTGAGGATGATGAAAAATATTTTAATGCAAACGAATCCAGTGAGATAAAGGACAAAGATTAGAAATTCGTAAATCAGTCTATCCGAGTTCAAAAATACTCCATCATAATACTTTGTGGAGCAAAATTCAAGAATAAAGATCAAAACTTGTATCCAATCAAAGATAGGACCCAAAATAGCCAACTTGGACAAATAAAAAAATTAATTTTTCCATGAATAGTGTCGTATACGTGAATAGTGTCGTATACGTGAATAATAACCCCGACGGAAAAAGTAAGAATTTCATAATAAAATCCATGCCAATATTTTGGTATAATGATATTGAAAAGATTAACATCATTTACGAAAGAAAATAACATCCCTTACAATTGTTGAACGAAAATAATATTCCTACGAATATTGAACGAAGATAATATTCCTTATGAATATTGAACGAAAATAATATTACTTACGAATATTGAACGAAAATAAAATTCCTTATGAATACGAAAAATAATATCGTAAGCGAATATGAAATAAATAATACTCCTTACCTTAAAAGGAGAGTATTTTTGACTGGTATGGCGGGGATATTCTTGAAGAAAACTTTCAATGTTTTCTACACTCAGAGCTTCCTAAAACTCGAAAGAAATACGCTCAATATTATAGAAGAAGAATTCTCTGATTCTGGTGTGATTTTCAATTCTAAACTAAGCATCCTATTTATAGAAGAATGGAAGGGTACTATTTGAATAAAAATCACGGACTGCACAGGAAAAATTCAAAAGAATTTCACGGGCGCGAACCGACGGAAAAAACTGATTTTTCTGATTTTTACTATTCATTACTGTGCAATAAAATATTCTAATAAAACAAAAAATTTAAATAATATATATATATATATATATATATATATATATATATATATATTACCTACCGTATAAGGTACGTAATTATAATATATATATATATAATAATAATAATAATACTCCCTCCCCCATACGTTTCCTCCCCCCACCCCCCACCCCCCACCCCATTTTCATTTTCATCCCACATGTGGGCCCCACCCCACTTGTCACTTTCACACACACATATAATATATATATATATATATACTGAATAATTTTATACCGATTATTTTAAAAAATGAATAAGTGGGTGTACATATAATAAGCCAAATTTACAACAAATACTTCAATAAAAATCACTCTATTTATCTCAATTCACTTGGCTTCACAAAACACATTTTTAATAACATTTTTTTTTCATCGTTAATATTATACTTCACAATATGAACATCCAATACTGTAGCCCTAATTCCTTCTTTTATATCCACAAAAATAAATATTTTCTTATCATATAAATCAATAATTAATCATTCACAAATAATATTACAGAACTACAATATTGACAACCGGGTCATTCCCAGGAAAGAGGGGGCCTTCTGATAAGGATTTCTCCTTACTGGCGCGCAATTAAATAACCCATCCTAGGCAGAACTTCCTTAGACATTGCCAATAATGCTATCTAATAATATTATTCAAATAATATAAATTATTGATTTGATAATTTGAAATATTGTGCAATGACAATTATTGAATCAATAAAATATTATACAATTATCAATGTAGCAATTATTGAATCAATAATATAAAATATTGAACAGTAATTACTGTAACAATTATTGAGTAGTGACTTCTTACGTAAAAATTAATAATTAGAATTTCTGTGCAATACCGTGTGCTACTGTGCAACACCGCGTATTACTGTATTTTAACCACCGGGTATTTCAACAGTTTTAACGGTAACAACCCCGCCGTTACTTTTAGAAAAACTTATTCTTGTCGATTTCTTCATCAGACAGTTATTCTGTTGTGGGGCCCATAAATGATTGCACCGTCGTACGAATATTCCCCGACAACAAGAATATTCCACTACCAAACGAATATTCTCCGACAACAATGAGTATTTTATTACCACTTACTAACTTTGAAAAATTTGCACATATTTTCCATAACTCACCACATTTATCAAAACAACACCTTACTGTTTAAAAACAATATATAAAAAAAATTAAATTTTTATTCATAAAATTTGGGGTCTTACAACCTCCCCTCCTTATAAAATTTCGTCCTCGAAATTGACGTACGTACCTGGTATGTCGAAAATGTGAGGGTATCTCGTTTTTATTTTCGATTCTAACTCCCAGGTCATTTTCTCAATTCCAACTGTGACTCTCATGGTGCTTCAACCAAAGTACCTCACAATCGTACCTATCAGTTTGCCATCGCACAAAAACGTCATCTCCTACAGAGAGTCTGGCTTTGGTGCATCCCACACAAGACGTCACCAGCGAGAGGCTCGGGGCTCTTCACGCCTTATGGCTCTTGATGCTTCGCCTTAACATGTTTACATCTTAAACACCTCGAGATAAACTCCGCAATCTCTCTCTTCATATTGCTCCACCAGAATGTATGTCGAAGATCACGATATATTTTGGTACTTTCAGGATGGATTACAAACGGTGTGTTGTGTGCCTCCATCATGATTTTATACTTCAAATCAGGATCGTTATGAACACAAATTCTGGAGTTGACTCGAAGTATTCCTTCTTCATCGATTCTTGTTTCTGGAATAACATCTTCTTCTTCATATTCATCAGCTCCGGGTATATAGCTTGAGCAACTTTAACTTTATCAATTAAAGCTGTTTTTACACGTATACTTGACATCATCACGTGGGTCCCTAGAGTCTTTAACTCTATCTCTATCCTTCGTATGTCATACAAAATAGGCATTTGTGTTGACAGCATACACTCGTTCCCGCATACGATCTTCTACTCAACACGTCAGCTACCACGTTCACTTTTCCGGGATGGTACTGAATGGTATTTTCCTTCAATAGCTCGAGCCAACATCGTTGTCGCATGTTGAGTTTGTTCTAAGTAAAGAAATATTTAAGGCTCTTATGATCCGTATAAATCTCCACTTTCTCTCCATACAAGTAGTGTCTCTAGATCTTCAACGCGAAAACGACTGCTGCCAACTCTAGATCATGAGTAGGATAATTCCTCTCTTATTCTTTGAGTTGCTGTAAGGCATAGGCTATGACTTTCTCATGTTGCATGAGAACACATCCTAACCCTTTGCCCAAAGCATCACTGTAGATGACAAATCCATCCGAACCAGATGGTATTGTCAGAACAGGTGCTGAAATGAGTCTCCTCTTGAGCTCTTGGAATCTCTTCTCACATTCCCCGTTCCATTCAAATTTTGTATCTTTTCGAGTCAGCTGAGTTAATGGAGTAGCGATTCGAGAAAATCCTTCTAGAATCTCCGATAATAACCAACTAAGCTAAAAAGCTTTGTAGTTCGGTTACTAACTTAGGTTTCTCCCAATGGAGTATCAACAGATAAGTCAAAGTCTAATTTCTCATGATCAAGTTCAAACGTTGATCACACGTAGGTGAAATAAAAGAATGGCTACAACCAGTATCTAATTAGGTATATACTTCGCAAGAATTTACGATTAGCTTACCCATAATATCCTCGTTTGGGTTCCTCGCATTTTGGGCAGTCACGACAAACGCTCTTCCAGGAATCACCGACTTTGACTTGTCGGGGACGGCATTTGAAATCACCACCCCCACTGGACTTGGTTTTGCTATAGGACAATATTGAGCTATATAACCTTCCTTTCCACAGTTATAACATACCTTGAATTGTTGTGTGTAGTTAGGGCTGATGTGTCCTTCTTGGCCGTATTTATAGCATACGACCGGCGGTCGTTCTCCTCCCCTAGAAACCGTTGATGCTGGTGCTGCTGTCGACGTTTTCACATTCTCATTGTTGTACCTTCTCTTCTTGAAATCTCTCCCCGACTCACTTCTTCTTTTATCATGGCCACGATTATCACCTGAGTGGTTACCGCTTCTAGCCTGATAATTTCCTCCTTGCTGGTTATCGTTGTTCCGATGATTGTTGCCATCGGTACGACCTTGGTTGTTATCCCTTAGTTCAACGTAATCATTATCTCGTTCTAACAATTGGGCCCTATTTACCACATCTAAATATAAAGAAAGTTTATGAGAAATGAGGTACTAACGAATTTCGGGTTTCAAACCTCTTAAAAACATCCGCGTCATACGTTCCTCATTATTAACCAAATGAGATGCGAACCGGGACAACTCCGCGAACTTAGCCTCGTACTGGGACACAGACATGTTGTTCTGTTCCAGTTTAATAAACTCTACCTCATTCATTTGACGAATACTTTCTGGAAAGTACTTGTCATTGAACAGTTTTTGGAACTCCTCCCACGACATCTTGAATGTGGCAGGCTGGGTACGCTTCACAGATTTCCACCAGTAATCTGCCTCTCCGCGGAACATAAACGTGGCAAATGGAACTTTCTATTCCTCTGTGCATCCCAAGAAATCAAATATCTTGGTAATCTGCTTAACCCATGTCTCTTCCTTGATTAGATATGGCTTTCCCTGAAACTCTGGTTGTCCCAACTCTTTGAACTGCTTGCAGTGAAAAGCCGCGAGTTGTTATTTCTACCTGTATTTTGCGCACGAGTCTCCCTCGTCTGATTCTGCATAAACTGCAAAAAGCTTCTAAACATCTCATCATTCATCGTCTGATCAGTGGTTTTGTCTTCCTGTTGCACGTTCTCCTGGTTGGTGATTAAAGGTGTCTCAACGGTCTCATTCACTCCATTGCTTAAATTTTCAGCTACCATTCTCAAATACTGCCACAAAACAAGGGTTAATCAAACAAATTAACATATTACATGCTAACCCTATGCTCCAACTGACCAATTAAATACAACATAAGCTTAGGTAGGACACACTAGCGAAGGATTTACTCGTCTCTCCCCTCCTAGTTCTATTCCCCGATCTCCGCCAGAGATCATATCCCTAAGCTCTGATACCAACTGTGACGCCCCCAAAATAGGTTCAATACCAACCCATTCTGAGTCGCCAAATACATGGTACAGAATTTCAAATTCAAAATTTTTATAACAAAAGGTCGTAAGAAATACGACCATACAACTGTGAATTTTAATGCAATCGTATATAATACGAAATATAAACATTCAAATTCATTCTTTATTCATTACAATTATTATTCCACTATTTTATAGAATAGTGAGGACTTCTACAGATATAACTCTGACCATCACACTGTTCCCCGACTAGTTCCCACAACATTCACATTCCCTGAAGAGGACAATAGATGAAAAGGGTGAGCTCAACTAGCCAAGTAAAGAATATTATGACTAAGATAATAAAGAACAATTTATCGTTAGTCTTCAACAAATCAGATAAAATATTATAGACAACAAGTTTTAGATCAACAACTACAGCGAAAATAACAATTCATTAGAAGAGTTAAGTAGAGAATAAAGTCTACTATCTTCTATGATTTAAAAGTCCATCATCAATATTTTATCCATATAACATCAATCAATATACATTTCAAAACAAATATTCATCTTTGCACTACGGGCCAAAGATATTCATTTGTATCACCAGTTGTCATGTTCATCTCAACACCTGTCATCTTTGCACTACGGGCCAAAAGATATTCATCAAGTAATCATTCATCTTTGCACTATAGGCCAAAGATATTATGTTATATCACCATTTAGAACTGAGGATGATGAAAAATATTTTAAAGCAAACGAATCCAGTGAGATAAAGGACAAAGATTAGGGATTCGTAAATCAGTCTATCCGAGTTCAAAAATACTCCATCATAATACTTTGTGGAGCAAAATTCAAGAATAAAGATCAAAACTTGGATCCAATCAAAGATAGGACCCAAAATAGCCAACTTGGACAAATAAAAAAAAATTAATTTTTTCGTGAATAGTGCCGTATACATGAATAGTAACCCCGACGAAAAAAGTAAGAATTTCATAATAAAATTCATGCCAATATTTTGGTATAATGATATTGAAAAGAAGAACATCATTTAGGAAAAAAAATAACATCCCTTACAACTGGTTAACGAAAATAATATTCCTACGAATATTGAACGAAGATAATATTCCTTATGAATATTGAACGAAAATAATATTCCTTACGAATATTGAACGAAAATAAAATTCCTTACGAATACGAAAAATAATATCGTAAGCGAATATGAAATAAATAATACCCCTTACCTTAAAAGGAGAGTATTTCTGACTGGTATGACGGTGATATTTTTGAAGAAAACTTTCACTGGTTTCTACAATCAAAGCTTCCTAAAACTCGAAAGAAATACGCTCAATATTATAGAAGAAGAATTCTCTGATTCTGGTTTGATTTTCAATTCTAAACTAAGCATCCTATTTATAAAAGAATGGAAGGGTACTATTTGAAAAAAAATTAATGGACTGCACATGAAAAATTCAGACGAATTTCACAGGCACGCACCGACAGAAAAAACTGATTTTTCTGATTTTTACTATTCATTATTGTGTAATAAATATATTTTAATAAAACAAAAATTTTAAATAAAATATAATATATATATATATATAATACTCCCTCCCCCCCCCCCCCCACCCCATTTTCATTTTCATCCCACATGTGGGCCCCACCCCACATGTCACTTTCACACACATATAATATATATATATATATATATATACTGAATAATTTTATACCGATTATTTTGAAAAACGAATAAGTGGGGGTACATATAATAAGCCAAATTTATAACAAATACTTCAATAAAAATCCCTCTAGTTATCTCAATTCACTTGGCTTCACAAAACACATTTTTAATAATATTTTTTTTCATCATTAATATTATACTTCACAATATTAACATCCATTACTGATAAAAATACCTCAGCCCTAATTTCTTCTTTTATATCCACAAAAATAATTATTTTCTTATCATATAAATCAATAATTAATTATTCATAAATAATATTACAGAACTACAATATTGACAACCAATTCGTTCCCAGGAAAGAGGGAGCCTTCCGATAAGGATTTCTTCTTACTGTCGCGCAATTAAATAACCCCTCCTAGGCAGAACTTCCTTAAACATTGCCAATAATGCCATCTAATAATATTATTCAAATAATATAAAATATTGATTTGATAATTTGAAATACTGTGCAATGATAATTATTGAATCAATAAAATATTATACAATTATCAATGTAGCAATTATTGAATCAATAATATAAAATATTAAACCGTAATTACTGTAACAATTATTGAGTAGTGACTTCTTACGTAAGAATCAATAATTAGAATTTTTGTGCAATACCGTGTGCTACTGTGCAACACCGCGTATTACTGTATTTTAACCACCGGGTATTTCAACAGTTTTAACGGTAACAACCCCGCCGTTATTTTTAGAAAAACTTATTCTTGTCGTTTTCTTCATCCGATAGTTATTCTGTTATGGGGCCTACAAATGATTGCGTCGTCGTACGAATATTCCCCGACAATAAGAATATTCCACGACCAAACGAATATTCTCTGACAACAATGAGTATTTTATTACCACTTGCTAACTTTGAAAAATTTGCACATATTTTCCATAACTCACCACATTTATCAAAACAACACCTTACTGTTTAAAAACAATATATAAAACAAATTAAATTTTTATTCATAAAATTTGGGCTCTTACAAACACGATGTCAGAAACGTGTTTTTTTTGGGTTCAGAATGGTCACATTCTGCAAGAAGCTACCTTTTCGGGACGGTTTGAAACCCCAAAAACCCTAAAAAATCCTCCAAAACAGCAGAAGTTCGGCGAAGATCAGAAACCCAGACGTTAAACATCGGAAGACCAAAAAATCAGTATACATCAACCTTACACGATGTAATCCACCGACAATGAATCAGTGAAGGCGTCAGATCAACCCCCAACGATGTAATCCACCGACAACGAATCAGTGAAGGCGTCGACTCGACCCCCGACAATATAATCCACCGATAATGAATCAGTGAAGGTGTCGGCTCGACCCCCGACGATGTAATCCACCGACAACGAATCAGTGAAGGCGTCGGATTAACCCCCGACAATGTAATCCACCGCAAATGAATCAATGAAGGCGTTAGATCGACCCCCGACGATGTAATCCACCGACAATGAATCAGTGAAGGCGTCGGATTGACCCTCGACGATGTAACCCACCGACAACGAATTAGTGAAGGTGTCAGGTCAACCCTGACGATGTAATCCGTTAGCTACAACCCAGTGAAGGCATCAGCTCAATCCTGATGATGTAATCCGTTGGCTACAACCCTACGCAGGTCGGCAAAATTCTGATGGTGTAATCCGTTGGCTATAAACCAGTGAAGTCATCAGCTCAACCCTGATGATGTAATCCGTTGGCAACAACCCTACACAGGTCGGCAAATCCTCGATAATGTTATCTGTTGGCAATAACCCTACGCAGGTCGGCAAATCCCCGATAATATAATCCATTGGCAACAACCCTACGCAGGTCGGCAAATCCCTGATGATGTAATCCATTGGCAACAACCCTACGCAGGTCAACAAATCCCTGATGATGTAATCCATTGGCAACAACCCTACGCAGGTCGGCAAATCCCCGATGATGTAATCTGTTGGCAACAACCCTACGCAGGTCGGTAAATCCCCGAAAATGTAATCTGTTGGCAACAACCGTACGCAGGTCGGCAAATCCCCGATGATGTAATCTGTTGGCAACAAAACCCAGTGAAGGCATCAGCTCAACCCTGATGATGCAATCAGTTGGCAATAACCCTACGGAGGTCGGAAAATCCCCGATGATGTAATTCATTGGCTACAACCCAGTGAAGGCATCAGCTCAACCCTGATGATACAATCCGTTGGCTACAACTTTACAAAGGTCGGCAGATCTCTGATGGAGTAATTTGTTGGCTACAAACCAGTGAAGGCATCAGCTCAACCCTGATGATGCAATTCGTTGGCTACAACTCTACGCAGGTCGGCAAAGCCCCGATGATGTAATCCGTTGGCTACAAACCAGTGAAAGTGTCGGCACAACCTCGATGGTGTAATATGTTAGCAACAAACAAGTGAAGACATCGGCATAACCCCGATGGTGCAATTCGTTGACTACAATTCAGCGCAGGTCGGTTTGATCCCGACAACATAGTCCTTAACTTCCCCAGCAGGGGAAGTAACCCTTCTCTAAATCTCATAAATCATTACATCGGTTATACGTGACATTGCATCATCAGATATACCTTGTCATGTATTCTCCGTGTGTATTAATCTTTCTCATGTTCATTCCATTGCATTGCATAAACATGACAAAGAAGGGCATCTGTAGACACTCAAAATTTTGCTTTCGTTGTACTAACCCTGTAGGAGGGTAAAAGCGTCATTTTACTTCAGAGACAACCCCGAAGTAGGGCAAAAGAACCCGGTCATCTTGGAGACAACCCCAGGAGTGATGAAGAGGACCAATAAAGTCCAAACATACTACGTATCGATCGAGGATAGAAGAGCTGAGATAAAGATCACCGAAAACCACCTCAGCAAACCTCAAACGATGTGCCATCGAAGATAAGCTAGCTAACTGATATCTGGACCTGGTGGATATATCTCGGCTACGAGTATCAACTTCTCTCACCCTACTCCTGTCAGAATCAATTTGTTCCCTCCACGTGTATCAAAGAAAGTCCGAAAAGTCGAGTGGTGGACGTCAACTTCTGTCGAACCGAGACCGAAGGACCAACAGCCGAACATGTGGGGCCCACTTAGGCCAGCCTTGACCATATCTACAGCTAGCCGCATGTATGGTTACGACTGCCTTCGGAAGCTTCTAACACCCACATTAGATCATTTTAAAAAGAGAGATATATTTTAGAGAGAGAATAAGCATTCTAGAGAGAGAAAGGCTTGGGTGAAACTTGTCTTAACCTCTTTGAAGCTCAATCATGTCATCTAGCACATACTTGAAGCCACACTAGTGTTCTAAGTTCATCCCGGGAGTCAAAACGCTTGTTCACGCGTCCCCTAAGGTGAAATAACACACATTTGAGCTTTGTTTCTTTGTAAATGTTATTCAAATAATAGATTAATGAGATATCTTGTTTGAATATAGCTAAACTCCTTGTATTTTAAGCATATCGTGTAATAGTTGATAGATTTTACATTTCTATCGGTTATATTATGCTTATTACATTGTAAATCTACCGCGAATGGTAGATATACCTAAGTCTAAGCCTAATCTAGCCCCCGAGAGGTTATTAAGCATGAAGCTTTAACCTGTGGGCTATAATGGCTTAGATTCCTGGTATATCTAGGGATTTATTGTTTTGAACTGTCCTGGTTAACCCGTATAGCCCTAAATCTATATTTAGAGGTGAAAGAGGAGCCGAATCGGCTTAAACGGTGATTTCAATTAATGAAATCATCTAATATCAAAGTCGTGGACGTTATATATATGTAATATTGTACAAATCATGTCAGCCTAGGAATCCCGATGTTGAGATCCTCGAATGGATCAGACTTGATTCCCACGACGGACCGTTTTTTATGATGTAAATGCTTTAAATAACGTAAATATCGTTGTACATGTAATATTTGGATCTTGAAAACGAACTTGAGGGGTTAGTCTCGAGAGGTCGGATTCAAGATCCTGTGATAGTGAAAACCTTGATTGCGGGAGCTCGGTTCATCGAGATGGCTTACATGCCCAATGATGATCCGAATCCTTTTTAACGCTTTTACATGCATATCATCAAAATGATTTCTAATAAAACCACAATGACCTTTTGATGAACAATAAAGCGATTCGGGGTAGATCGCGCAATGAACGTAAAGAATAAAAGGAAGTATCAAAGTCCTTGGATTCCTAGTCGGGCAAATGATTTGAAAATCTTACTTTCCAAAACCTCACTTCAATTCATATATCTTGTTAAAAATGAAATTTTCATTAAATCAAATCCTTTGTACCTAGGTGCAAAAGAGGTACAGCACTAATTTCAAGTCACCCAAAATAAAGACTTAGAAAAAGAGAGTAATAAAGCTTTCAGAATAAAACACACACACACACACACACATACACACTTTATGCATAGAGAAATTAATAAGATGTGGTACCGTACTTGCACGAGAGTCGAGGGGCGCCTAGCACCTTCCCCCCGCTTAACCTAGCCCCCGGATTCCACGAATCTCGGGTTTTAAAACCAATCTTTAGAGTCACGCATTGGACCATCTTGTGAAAAACTATTAAAACTCGATTGAGTTGGTACATCCATTTCCAAAATACCAACTGGCGACTCTGTCTCATTCGGTCCAATCATTAAAATTAAATCAATCTTTTCAAATCGTCGACACATATGTCGGTACCAATTTCCTATAAAATTCACCCTTTAAACGGAACCCCAAAGACAAAGCGAAAGCGAAAGGACAGAATAATATCAAATTAGGGAATATGGGCAATCCTCTCTTTTTCCCCAGGATAGGAGAAGATGGGAAACCAACCCAAAGAGAAAAAGACCTCCTCCTTCAACAAAAAGGGGTACAAAGAGGACTTAAACTCTTCCCGGCGTCGATAGTAAAAAGCCACGAATTTGCAATACAGGCTCAACTATTATATATAAATCCAAATATATGTATATTTATATATATATTAACGCAAAGAAAAGCTAGAAACGATATTTAAACCGTAAAACTAACTAATATACATATATATTACTCATATATATATATGTATTAGTAAGAAAAAAAAACTTGAAGAAACTTACAGCCTTGCACGAGAATGGCTATAGCACTGACTTTAAACGCCTTTAAACTCAATTTCCACAGGTTAAAACTTGATATGTTGCAATAGATGTGTATATGAAAGCTTACAAGTGGAGTTTACAAGTTTGAAAGTAAGATTAGAGCAATTTCTAGCACGAAATCCCTCTTTTTCTCTCTTCTCTCTTTCTTTCTCTTTTTTTTCTTCCTTCTTCTTTTCCCACAAGCTGGTGGGAGGCTTGTATATAAAGCCACAACTTCCGCAGGTAGTCCTGCAAATTCTGCAGGTACACTTACAGAAGTCCCTAGTGGGTCCCGCCATCTCGAAGTATGTATAATCTTGATCGACATGCAGTCCACGGAAACGCTCGTAACTTGCCATCCGGGAATCCGATAGAGATGCGCCATACCATTCCGAAAAGCTCTCTCCTAGAGCTACTCAATGACATAGGGTTTGCCCTTTTCCAAATTTGGGAAGATGGGTCCATGACCAAAATGGCATCTTTAGGTCTTCGCAGGTAGTTCCGTTAAGCTGTTTTGCTTAGTTTACGCTCGAAAATGATGCAATGGCTCATTATAACCCTTCTTGCAGCTGTTTTATAGTTGTTGAAGTTGATTTGTCAAAATGATCGTTTTCCCGTTCAGGGGTTATGTGACGCCCCTAAATTTGGGTCTCAAATACCCGGATTCGGTCATCACGATCCAATACAAACATTCACCTCTAAACAACATACAATAACTAAATGCAGAAAGAAAGAAATGTATATCATTCATTCAAAAGGTGTTACTAGTCTCAAGAGTCTATAACCTTAATACAACCTTACAATCATACCCTAGAATAATCATTAAGGTTCAAATTACATAAACAGTAATTAAACAAAGCATAAAACAAAGTCAGCTACTTGAAGTCTATTACTTCATCTTTTCTTTACCCTTGTCCTTCCTTAAAGTCTCAGGTTTAACTACAATAAGAGTCATGATATAGCAAGAGTGAGCAACTAGTTTGCTCAACAAGTTTAAATACAACAATAAAGGATATATCATGATTAAATGAATTCAACAATATGAATATTGGAAGCAAGGAGAATAATTACTTTTAGAATAATCGATAGACGAATAGACTTTGAACTATAAACTTTCAATGGAATCAATAGCTGATTGACCCTTTGGTTACTGGCTACAGAATATGTACTTGAGGGGATCAGCCTCGCGTACGCCATGTATATGCATAACATTCAACTCTGCTATTTGTATCTTATATTAGATACGGGGGGTACTCCCTTACCATATAGGGGTGTTCTCTTCAGTCTAAGAATCCCTACCATCAATTGGCCTGGATAGCTTTTATAAAAATTTCATGCAATTGTCTGACCGAACAAAGGTTCAGACTCTATCTGAAGAAGTTTATGAATTATAGAACTTTAAAATGATGTACAAGTCAACGATTGTACGAACTCAAGTGCACCAAGTGCGAGTATCAATAAAATTGATGTGGAATAATTATAAAGTAATTAAACCACCTAAAGCATACTTGGAAATAAGGTCCAATCGTAAATAAATAACTTATAACACAATAATAACCTGCTCAATACAATATGAGAAGGATAAGAAATTTGCACAATAAAGAGTGTAACTTAAGGAAACTTGCATTCAATATAACAATCAAATGAAGTTTGGAAACTTGCACAATAAAGAGTGAAATTCAGAAACATGCAATTAGTAATACAAGAACGGGTTCAAGGAAACTTGCACAATAAAGAGTGAAGTTCAGAAACTTGCACAATATTCAAAGTTATGTAAGATAGGGAACTTGCCTGTTTGCTCAGCTACAAATAATCTAGCTTTAATTAAATTGCGTTAAAACGACCTAACATTAAACAAGTCGGTCTCTCAATTAGTATTGTGTAGACTGGTATGAGTCACACTTACAAGAGTCTAATCATCAAGTAAGTCTACCACATAATTCACGTAAGTCAATTTACTATGACTAAGTCTATAAACATTTAACTCTGTCCTAGATTTAGAATATCTAGTCTCTATACATCAACACAGGCTTGAACACATAACACTTCAATTTAGTCATTCAATACAGTTCAAGACACACGTACACACATAGTTTACACTTGGAATTTCATTTTCTTGAACATGCGTGCATAAGTAAAGTCCATGTTTAACCAAATGATGCTCATGTCAATATGTCTAGAGGCATAATGAATCCTATTATTCATGTTTGTATGCTCAAAACGTAACTCATATAGTGATTGATGATAATAGTTCTCAAACTCTAAGTTATTTTTAAAAATTACACTAAGTCAACTAAAGCAACTTAGTACATGCAAAGTATCTTGAAATCATAAGTCACATGCATTTGAACACATATCTTAGCCACATATGTATACTCAAATGGTCAGAACTTAAAAGACACAAGTTTTGTCAAGTTCATCTCAAAGTTCTTAAGTTTTCTTTTTAAAACTCTAAGTTTATTTTGAAACCTATAACTTTCTTTAGTAATTATATACCATTAAGTCAAACATGCTCATGCTAGGTCCAGTGTACCCATATATACATGTTAATCATGTTCTCATGCTTGTCTAAAGCGATACTGTAACGATTGAGATTTTATATATTAAATTTTAATATTTATTGAGTGAATAAATATTTTGTGTGATTTATTTATTGAGTTAAATAAATAAATTATGTGATTTTGTGGAATGATTTAATTAAGAGTTATATATTAATTAAATGAATATTTAATATTTAATTTAATTAATGTATATTGATTTTGTAGTATAATTCTAATTTAATTGAGATAATTAAATTAGATGAATTATGTGATGAGTGTTACATGAATTATAATTAGTGAGTAATTATAATTATGTGATAATTTTTATGTGAATAATTGATGTTAGATTTTAATTAATTAAATAAGAATGTTAAAGATTTAATTAATTAAAGTGTAACATTAAAGTATGTGTTAAAATGATTTATTAAAATAAAGAAAAGAGTTTTCAAATTATTTTAACCAAACAAGGCCTTACTTTTGTTTTAAAAAATTTTACCAAACAGGGCCCTTGCACTAGCTTTAAATCTATTTTACCCAAACAAGGCATTAGCTAATAAAATCTATTTTTTTAAATAACTTTGGTTTGCCAAACAAGCCTTAGGGCTTTTTAAATTCAAAATAAGTGCAACCTATATAATAATGGGTAATTAGTATATGATATAATTATAGGTAATAATTATTTGTAAGTTACGTATATTATATTATTAGATGTATAATATATTATATAAGTTATGTAAATAGTTTTTATGCTAAAACAAAGTTAGAGCAAAGAAAGAGCAGAGAAGAGAGAATACAGAGAAGTTAGAGAGAAAGAAAGAAGAAAAAGAAGGAGAAAGAATTGGTAGAACTCAATCTCATCATCATCATCATCTTCTTCTTTAATCATCAAAACAAAAAGGGTATAATTACTATCTTATAGTTTTAAAATTTAATTGATTGTTCTTCCTTGTTTTGAGTTCTCTGTGAATATGAAAATTTTATGAGATCGTGTAAACATGAATTGTATGTATATATACTGTGTTTATATACTGTTTATAATTGAGTTGTATGCTATAAACGTTTTTTAGAAATTCAATTTGTTGTAAAAACAAGTTTTAATGGAGAATTCGTGTCCATATGAATTTTTATATTTTTGGTTGAGTTAGAATGAAAGATTTATGTAAACATGAAATTTATGTGTAATATGTGTTATAGCATGTTTATATATGAGTTATATAGTTGTCTTAGAGATTCAATCCATGTAATTTCGATAAACAAGAAGAAATTATGTTCATAATGATTTACTGTAACTAATTTTGAAAGAATAGCCTTTGAAACTATCAAATTGGTGTTTGATTATGGATTATTATTTAAATTTATCATGGGTTATGTTAATATATTAAGAATTAGAGTTATTGCAATTAGAATAACATGAATTGATTGAAAAACGAATTCGTAATAGAAATTTTTGTCAAGAACGCTTGATATTGTAGTTTTCTTCAAAAATCATAAAAACTTAGTTTTGATTATGTGTTGTAAGGATTTTATATGTTATAATCATGTTAAAAAGTCCAAAAGTTTGTTGTTATCAAGTTTCATGTTCATCATGTTGAGAAAAATCAGATTCAGTGTGAAGAAATAAGCCAAATTGGCTTATTTCTCTGCCGTTCGCGAGATGGGGGGTTCCCACCAGTAGTGGGCCCCGCCCTAGCGGGGCTTTTACTGTGACGCCCCAAAATTTGGACCGTCACAGGATCACTCGAATTCGGTTTGTCACGTTCTAACATCTAACACCACAATAAATATTACGACTAAATGTCTCATAGCACAACGAAATAATACACAACTATTACCGAATAGATTACATTTAATTAATATAATTTATTCACGTCCCAAGGTCTCGAAACTTAAACATTGATTACATAACTTAGACATTGTGACACCCCCAAATTCGGGTACTTCGTTTCCACATGATTTGGTGTTCACTTTCTAATATAACATACATCTACCCAATGAATAATGCAAAGTAACTACATCTTAAATTAAAATAACTAAATCTCCCTTACAACAAGGGTTACAACCTTTGTAAAATAAATCCCGGGTTACTCTAACCCTGACATGAATATAATAAAGTGAGGAAATAAAAACATAACATTCAAGTCTTATTACAATCATTCTCAATATAATTAAACAAGTCTTCACTTGCTTTGCTTTCCCTTACCCTTACTTGTAGACGGAGCATCAGCGTTATCAACTTTAACTGAAATTGTTATTTAGTGCAAGAGTGAGCAAACCACAGCTCATTGGAGTTTAACAATAATAAAGACATGAAAGGATATCTTTTAAAAAAAAATCTGAACAACTTAGCTTGCTTCAATAATAAAGAATTGAATAATAATTCTCTATTAACATTAAAATTCGAATATAGAATTTATCTGAGGGTCATAATGTAACGATTGAGATTTTATATTTAATTTTAAATATTTATTGAATTAAATAAATATTTATGTGAATTATTTATTGAGTAAATAAATAGATTAAGTAAATTATGGTAATGATTTAATTGAGTGTTACATATTAATTTAATGAATGTTATTTAACTAATATGTATATATATTAATGTTATATTATAGTTCTAATTTAATTGAGATAATTGAATTAGATGATTTATGTGATGAAGTGTTACATGAATTATAATTAGCGAGTAATTATAATTATGTGGCAAATTTTATGTGATTAATGGATGTTAGATTTTAATTGATTAAATTAGATGATTAATATTTAATTGATTAAAATATGACATTAAGTATGTGTCAAATGATTTATTAAATAAAGAAAAAATATTTTAAATGATTTTAAACAAACAAGGCCTTTGCTTTTGTTTTAAAAGACTGTTGCCAAACAGGGCCCTTACACTAGCTTAAACCTAATTTACTTAAACCATGCCTAAGTTAGTAAACTAGTTTCTAATTTTCTTGTAGCCAAACAAGCCAAGTTGGCTTTTGAATTTTGTAACTTACGTAATTAGTAGTAGTTAGTGTATAATTATGATATGGGAGTTACCTATTCTATTATATGTATATTGTATATACGTTAGTGTTATAATCCTAAGTCTAAACAAAGAAAAGAGAAGGAGAGAAAGAGCAGAGAATATCAGAGAAGAAAAGAAGGAGAAAGAATTGGTAGAACGCAAGCTCATAATAATCTTTTCTTTACACTCATAGCTAGAAAGGTTAGAAATCCATATTCTTTATATTTTATTCTGTCAAAAATTTAGTTTTCATGAAAGTTGTAGTCATGAATTTTATATATATGATTGTGTTCATGTGTTATTGGTAGTAATTGTATGAAAGGATTTTCAGAAATCAAATTACTGTAGAAATATATTTTAACAAAGAATTTATATTTATATGAGTTCATATGGAATTTCATGAGTTTGGTAAAATTTAGTTGAGAAATTCATGCAATTGGTATGTGTTAATATGCTTATTAAGTAATTACTTGGTGCTATCTTCAACTTAGTATGTAATGCATGTATATAAGTTCGAATTGATGGAGAAAAATAGTTACAGTAGATTATTTTTGAGAAAATATGAGTTTTCATGAAAATGGCTAAATTGGATTTTTAAAACTTGTGATTATCATTGTTTAAATGGTTTTGTGTTGTGGAAGCATGTTATATATATGTATAATTGCATAGGTATGATTTACAATGTTTAAGTTACTGTAAATATCCATTTGTTGGCTTGTATGGGTTAATCGGTGAAGCAGAGTAACGTGGCTGTTTGCGTCTGGCCGAGTTGCTGCGCAGCTGCGCCGGCAGCAAGGCCAGGAGCAGCGCAGCTGCGCCGCTTGTCCTTCCCAGATTCCTTCCCTGCGCAGCTGCGCCGGTTTAAAGGCAGCTGGCTGCGCAGCTGCGCCGGGCACAGTGCTTGGGCAGTGAGTTTTGCTTGCTTGTACAGTTTATTTTAAAGACCTTAGTTTAATTTTTCATGGATAAGGGGATATATATTTTGAATGATATAACATGTTGTTATATGATTATGATAATTTCATGTTTGGAAAATAAAAGAAATTTTGAAAACCTAATATGGTATCTAAAACTATAATTGTTTAATAAGTTACTTAATTATAATTTTATTAATTATAATTAAGAGTAAGTGTTTAATTTAAATTATAATTCTGTAAAATTATAATGTATAGAAGTTGATTTATTTTAATCAATTAGATGTTAATTTAAATTATAATTTAATAAATGCATGTTTAATTGTGGATTTTAAATTGATAATTACATGATTTATTATAAATTGTGTAATTGTAATGCATGTTATAGTTTAATTAATTATTGATTATAATTGATAAATACATGATTAATTATAAATTGTGTAATTATAAATGCATGAATGTGGTTTAATTGATTTTAAATTATAAATTGTTTATAATTTAAAAGGTAGTGATAATTTAAGTAGTTATAATTTGATTAAGTGTTTGAATTATAATTGTTTAATTATAATTGAGTTAAATACATAATTAATTTAATTATGTGAGTATATGTGCGATGTGATTAACTATGTGATAGTTAATTATTATTGTTTATTTAATTAGAGTGAGTTAACCATGAGGGTTAACCACTTATATGAATTAGTTATGTGTTAACTGATTTAGATTATTATAATTGAATTTGTATAGGAAGTATTAAAGTACGTGAATTGTGTTAAGTAGCTTGCGCTTGAGGCAAGTCTTCTAAACCCTAAACTCGTTAATTTTACGCAAATTTTCTAAACCCTAATCTTGTATTGATTTTATATGATCTCTTGAATTCATATATTTATTGTTGAGAATGTCCTTTCCATTTCAGTATTGAACAATTGTTTATTTAATTGAAATGGTCTTAACTTATTGTTCAAGTAAGATCCAGTTATTATTTTAAATGCTTTAAGTTGATTCTAAAGCATGTGTTAATTCATAATTCTTTTATTTTGAATTATTGGAAGTCGATTCAACTAATCCTTAGTTGATGAACGTGAATTCTAAATTACCCTTGTAAGCTTATCCAAACCAAACTTTCTTTGGTGCGGACTTGAATTCAAATTACTGAGTTGAACAACCCTATTTACTAGGGGAGGTTACCACGCATAGCGTTAAGATGGTTGTGCACAATACATGGCACGAAGGGCTGATCCCCCTAAGTACGAGTTAAGGTCCATAGTTTTATTGACTGTTAAAGGTTTAAATAGAAATATTTATAACCTAGGACAAGAGTTCAAAGGTCTTATGACCCTCAGATAAATTCTATATCCAATTTTAATATTGATAGAGAATTATTATTCAATTATTTATTATTGAAGCAAGCTAAGTTGTTCAGATTTTCTTAAAGATATTCTTTCATGTCTATATTATTGTTAAACTCCAGTGAGCTGTGGTTTGCTCACTCTTGCATTAAATAACAATTTCAGTTAAGGATGATAACGCTGATGCTCCGTCTACAAGTAAGGGCAAGGGAAAGCAAAGCAAGTGAAGACTTGTTTTTTTATTTAATTGAGAAAGATTGTAATAATTGAACGTTATGTTTTATTTCCGCACTTTATTATATTCATGTCAAGGTTAGAGTAACCCTGGGATTGATTTTGAGAAGGTTGTAACCCTTGTTTTAAGGGAGATTTAGTTATTTTAATTTAAGTTGTAGTTTATTTTGCATTATTCATTGGGTAGATATATGTTATATTAGAAAGTGAACACCAAATCATGTGAAAACGAAGTATCCGGATTTGGGGGTGTCACAGGTTGGTATCAAATCTATAGGTTATGAAACCTTAGGTGGAAAAAAACCTTAGGTAGTAGCCTTATGGTAAGATCGAAAAGATAGATGTGATAGGTAAAAGATAATAAACTACCTTATGTGTCTATGTGTTTACATTTTAGTATTCAAAGAGTGACGATTCGTTATCACGTAATAATGAACTTTAAAATTCTTTTGTCAAGATGTCGAACGTTGGAGAACCTAGTCAGGCTAGAGAGGATGTACCTCAGGTGCCTAGAGAGGAAGAGCCCCGTGACATACATATTGTCTGGGAGCAGCTGGTTAGGAGAGAGCCATCTCCATTGATCACCGTAGCTGGTTGGGAGCGTGAACTGACACCTATTCCAGAGGATGAGGACGAGGACGAGTCTGAAGAGGAGGAAGAGGAGGAAGAGGATCCCGAGGAGGAATTCCCACCTCACTCTACTAGTGCTGAGATGTACGAGGCAGTCTACGATAGCAATGTGGAACTTCAGGGACGAGTAGGAGATCTCGAGGAGACTATTCAGCAGCGGGACGAGACTATCGAAGAGATGGATAGTGAACTAGGAGATGCACAGTGGAACCTGATACATATGGGGGTCGAGAGAGATGCTGCTTGATTTGAACTGGCAAAGCTGAAGCAAGACATCCAGGAGGAGTCGAGAAAGCGTGCCAGAGCTGAAGAGTCAAGCTTGAGGGCTAATCAACGAGCCGATCGAGCTGAAGGTGAAGCTGAAGCCAAGAGGGCCAAGCTGAGGGAAACGGAATATGCTTTTCATACGGCGATAGAGAGAGCTCAGGATCGTATTTTCTACTACCCAGCTCAGTTCCAAGGTTTACCGTGGTATGTGGTGTACCGAAGAACGGCATTTTGGGTAATGGAAGAGGAACGCAGAGAGGCTGTGAGACGCATTAATATGCCAAGGCAGTGGTAGTAGTGGTAGTAGTAACAGTAGTGGTAGAGTTTGTTATGTATTGCATGTTTGTTATAAGTAACGAAAATCCCATAATTTGAGATAAGAATGGGATGAGTTAATAATGTAATCCTGCAACTTTTCCAGTTCAGGAAGGATGATGTAAATGGCAGAAATGCTATCTGTTTGATGTTTTTAAAACTACGACTGATGAATAAAAGAAGTTTATGGACGTGCTTGGTGTTCTATGTGAATTGAATTGTTTAAGTATGAACTTGGATACTTAATAATTAAATAAAGGGTCCAATAATAATATTTTCTTAACAGAAAATGCCTCCTAGAAGAAGAGTAACGCGTCAAAATCCCGAGGGTTCGACGAACAAAAACAATAACGATGGGACGAATCCCAATTCGGTTCAGCAGTTGGTGAACCTGTTGACCGGAGCTCTTGCGAATCAGCCGCAGGTGCATGATACTACTTTCAAGGAATTCAAGGCAGTAGGACCGCCTGAGTTCAAAGGATCGACTAACCCTATCGAAGCTCAGACATGGGTTATGGAAACGGAGAAGGTATTTGACCTGGCTAGAGTAGGAGAAGACCAAAAGACAACGTTCGCGACTTTTATGTTGAAGTCGGATGCAAGTTTTTTGTGGCAGGCTAACAAGACTCGAGAGGGAGAGGGAGTCATCACGTGGGAACGTTTCAAGGAAATGTTCTACGAGATGTATTTTCCAGTGAGTTCGCAGGACCAGATGGAGGTCCAGTTCCTAGAACTTAAGCAAGGAGGGATGACGGTGTCTGAGTATGCCTCTAAGTTTGACGAGTTGGCCAGGTTCGCTACATACCAGGTCATCACTGACGCTAGGAAAGCGAGAAGGTTTGAGCGGGGACTAAAGCCTTGGCTCTACAGCAAGGTTTCCATGTTCCAGCTGAATACATTTGCAGCGGTGCTGGAGAAAGCCATACTTGCTGAAGGAGGAAGCGAAGCGGTAACGAAGTTCAACCAAGATAAGAAGACGAAGAATGAGGTAGAAACCAAGACTGGGGGCTTCACAGGCAGCGCTGTGAACCAGAAGAGGAAGTGGTCTGATAATATCTCTGCTGGGAGTCAGCAAGGAAGTCAGCAGAAGAGGAAGTTCGAAGCATGTGCTACATGCGGTAAGAATCACACTGGCGTGTGCATGAAGGGGAAGCGGGTGTGCTTCAACTGTGGTCAGGAAGGCCACATCGCGCCTAATTGCCCAAAACCGAAGAAGGGAGCTTGCTTTACATGTGGATCCAAAGATCACATGGCTCGTAACTGCCCGAAGAAGCTGACGGCAGGGTCAACAGGGAGCGGAGGGAATGGAAGCGGCAGTACCGTTACTATCGCTGCACCATTGCAAGCTGTTCGACCCACTGCACGGACATTCAATATGACGGTGCAGGATGCTGTGTAATCAAAAGATGTGGTGTCAGGTATTATTCCGGTCAATAGTATAAATGCATATGTATTATTTGATTCGGGTGCTACTTGCTCATTCATATCTGATGATTTTGCTAGAACCCTAGACTTACCTGTAGAGGAGTTAATTTACCCTTTGAACATAGAGATTGCGAATAGGGAGGTTATTCCTGTTAGGAGCGTTTATAAGAACTGTAGATTAGACATTAAGGGTCAGGAACTTAGAGTAGATTTGATTCCGATTAAACTTGGGGAATTCGACGTTATACTGGGTATGGATTGGTTGTTCAACCATGGGGCGGTAATCGACTGTCAGAAGAAGTCGGTGAACCTTACGACTCCATCGAAGTTGGTGTTCTACGGTAGCAAATCGCCTAGGCAAGCGAGTTTTCTGACGATTATGCAAGCCAAGAAACTTCTGACGCAAGGCTGTGTAGGATATCTAGCCTACATAGTAGATTCGCATAAGGAAAGCCCAAAGGTGGAGGAGATATCGGTAGTTAAGGAATTTGTGGACGTTTTTCCGAGCGATTTACCAGGACTTCCGCCAGATAAGGAGACAGAGTTTGTGATCGATCTAGCGCCGGGAACTGCTCCGATTTCGAAGGCTCCGTACCGGATGGCTCCAGTCGAGATGAAAGAACTGATGATTCAACTTCAAGAATTACTGGACAAGAAGTATATTCAACCAAGCGTTTCGCCGTGGGGAGCGCATGTCTTATTCGTGAAGAAGAAGGATGGGTCGGTGCGTCTTTGCATTGATTATAGAGAGTTAAATAAAGTTACGATCAAGAATAAGTATCCTTTACCTAGGATCGATGACTTGTTTGATCAACTGAAGGTGCGAGGTACTTCTCAAAAATTGATTTGAGAAGCGGGTATCATCAGTTGAAGGTGAGAAAGGAAGATAAACCGAAAACGGCTTTTAGAACTCGGTATGGTCATTACGAGTTCTTGGTGATGTCATTTGGTCTCACGAATGCCCCAGCTGCATTTATGGACCTAATGAATAGGGTGTTCAAGCCATTTCTAGACAAGTTCATGGTAGTGTTCATAGATGACATCCTGGTTTATTCCAAGACCGAGGAGGAGCATGCTGAACACTTACGACTAACCTTAGAAGCCCTGAGACGAGAGAGGCTTTACGCTAAATTCTTGAAATGCGAATTTTGGTTGGAACGTGTACAATTTCTTGGCCACGTGATCGACAAGGATGGTATTTCGGTAGATCCATCGAAGGTTGAAGCTGTTATAAATTGGGAACAGCCGAAGACGCCGTCCGAAGTGAGGAGTTTCTTGGGATTGGCAGGTTATTACCGGAGATTTATCCAAGACTTTTCTAGAATCGCAACTCTGTTGACGAATTTGACTCGTAAAACAGTTAAGTTTGTTTGGACGGAGAAGTGTGAGGAGAGTTTTCAAGAGATGAAGAAGAGGCTGAGTACTGCTCCTGTATTGTCTTTACCAGATAGTTCCGAAAATTTCGTAGTATATAGCGATGCCTCACATAAAGGATTAGGCTGTGTATTGATGCAGAGCGACAAAGTCATTGCCTATGCGGCAGTAGTGTTTGCCCTGAAGATTTGGAGGCACTACTTATATGGAGAGAAGTATGAAATATACACAGATCACAAGAGTCTGAAGTATATATTTACCCAGAAGGATTTGAACATGCGCCAAAGAAGATTGTTGGAGCTGATTAAAGACTACGATTGCGAGATACTTTACCATCCGGGTAAAGCTAACGTTGTCGCTGACGCTTTAAGTAGGAAAGGTCGGGAGAAGCTGAACGTATTAACTGATCAGGATCGGTTGATAGAACAAATGGCTAGATTAGAATTGGAAGTGAAGTTTCCGAAGGAATCGGATGAGTTGTTGTTTCAAGTAACCAATGGTTCTACTCTAGTAGATAAGGTGAAAGAAGCACAATTCAATGATGAAGAATGTGAAAAGATTCGGAAGAGGATAACCGAAGGCGAAGAGTTCAAATTCAAGATTGGTAACGAAGGACTGTTGCGGTTTGAAGGTAGAATATGGGTACCGCCAGTACCAGAGGTCAAAGAGGAGATTTTGAGCGAAGCTCATAGTTCTAGATATTCTATTCACCCTGGGAGTACGAAGATGTACCAGGATCTCAGGCATCATTTCTGGTGGCCGAATATGAAGAGGGACGTTGCGGAATGCGTTGTGAAGTGCTTAACGTGCCAGAAAGTCAAAGCAGAACACCAGAGACCAAGTGGACTACTGCAACCGTTAGAAATTCCAGAGTGGAAGTGGGAGCATATCACGATGGATTTCGTGGTAGGTCTTCCAATGACTCAGAAAGGATTTGATGCGATATGGGTTATATTGGATCGACTGACGAAGTCAGCCCACTTTCTGCCAATCAGGGTTAAGTACAACCTGGATAAGCTAGCGAAGCTATACGTGAAGGAAATTATTTCTCGACATGGTGTTCCGGTGTCGATTGTGTCTGACAGAGATCCGCGTTTTACGTCGAATTTCTGGAAGCGTTTGCAAGAAGGTATGGGAACGCAATTGCGAATGAGTACAACGTATCATCCTCAGACTGATGGACAAAGCGAAAGAACAATTCAGACACTTGAGGATATGCTAAGAGCTTGTGTGATGGACTTCAAAGGAAGCTGGGAGGATCATCTACCATTGGTAGAGTTCGCCTACAACAATAGTCATCATGCAAGTATTGGCATGCCGCCTTACGAAGCGTTATACGGTAGAAAATGCAGAACTCCTTTGTGCTGGGATGAAGTCGGTGAACGTCAATTGTTGGGACCAGAATTGGTACAACAAACCGCCGAAATTGTAAAGCTAATCAGAACGAGATTAGTTGCTGCTCAAGACAGACAGAAGAAGTATGCCGATTTACATCGACAGAACCGAGAATTCTTACCAGGAAGTTTCGTGTTCCTGAAAGTATCTCCCTGGAAGGGGAAAATTCGATTCGGTAAGAAGGGGAAGTTGAGTCCCCGATTCATTGGACCTTTTGAGGTATTACGAAAGGTGGGCGAGGTTTCTTACGAGATTGCATTACCTCCGGAGCTCAAGAATATACATAATGTCTTTCATATTTCTGTATTAAGACCTTACAAGCACGATTATAAACATGTAATAGAATATGAACCTTTGCTATTTGATAAAGACTTAACGTATGAAGAAGTGCCTGTTCAAATAGTTGATAGAAAGGAACAAGTACTTAGGAATAAAGTGATACCTTCTGTTAAGATAATTTGGAGAAACCACAGTGCTGAAGAAGCTATGTGGGAACTCGAAGATGTTATGATGAAATCTTATCCGCATTTATTTGATTAGTTTTGTGTAACCCCTTATATACTGATTCTGGGGACAGAATCCTTTTAAGGAGGGAAGAATGTAATAGACGAGTTTTTTTTTATGTGTGATTCTGGGGACAGAATCCTTTTAAGGAGGGAAGATTGTAACGATTGAGATTTTATATTTAATTTTAAATATTTATTGAATTAAATAAATATTTATGTGAATTATTTATTGAGTAAATAAATAGATTAAGTAAATTATGGTAATGATTTAGTTGAGTGTTACATATTAATTTAATGAATGTTATTTAACTAATATGTATATATATTAATGTTATATTATAGTTCTAATTTAATTGAGATAATTGAATTAGATGATTTATGTGATGAAGTGTTACATGAATTATAATTAGCGAGTAATTATAATTATGTGGCAAATTTTATGTGATTAATGGATGTTAGATTTTAATTGATTAAATTAGATGATTAATATTTAATTGATTAAAATATGACATTAAAGTATGTGTCAAATGATTTATTAAATAAAGAAAAAAGATTTTAAATGATTTTAAACAAACAAGGCCCTTGCTTTTGTTTTAAAAGACTGTTGCCAAACAGGGCCCTTACACTAGCTTAAACCTAATTTACTTAAACCATGCCTAAGTTAGTAAACTAGTTTCTAATTTTCTTGTAGCCAAACAAGCCAAGTTGGCTTTTGAATTTTGTAACTTACGTAATTAGTAGTAGTTAGTGTATAATTATGATATGGGAGTTACCTATTCTATTATATGTATATTGTATATACGTTAGTGTTATAATCCTAAGTCTAAACAAAGAAAAGAGAAGGAGAGAAAGAGCAGAGAATATCAGAGAAGAAAAGAAGGAGAAAGAATTGGTAGAACGCAAGCTCATAATAATCTTTTCTTTACACTCATAGCTAGAAAGGTTAGAAATCCATATTCTTTATATTTTATTCTGTCAAAAATTTAGTTTTCATGAAAGTTGTAGTCATGAATTTTATATATATGATTGTGTTCATGTGTTATTGGTAGTAATTGTATGAAAGGATTTTCAGAAATCAAATTACTGTAGAAATATATTTTAACAAAGAATTTATATTTATATGAGTTCATATGGAATTTCATGAGTTTGGTAAAATTTAGTTGAGAAATTCATGCAATTGGTATGTGTTAATATGCTTATTAAGTAATTACTTGGTGCTATCTTCAACTTAGTATGTAATGCATGTATATAAGTTCGAATTGATGGAGAAAAATAGTTACAGTAGCTTATTTTTGAGAAAATATGAGTTTTCATGAAAATGGCTAAATTGGATTTTTAAAACTTGTGATTATCATTGTTTAAATGGTTTTGTGTTGTGGAAGCATGTTATATATATGTATAATTGCATAGGTATGATTTACAATGTTTAAGTTACTGTAAATATCCATTTGTTGGCTTGTATGGGTTAATCGGTGAAGCAGAGTAACGTGGCTGTTTGCGTCTGGCCGAGTTGCTGCGCAGCTGCGCCGGCAGCAAGGCCAGGAGCAGCGCAGCTGCGCCGCTTGTCCTTCCCAGATTCCTTCCCTGCGCAGCTGCGCCGGTTTAAAGGCAGCTGGCTGCGCAGCTGCGCCGGGCACAGTGCTTGGGCAGTGAGTTTTGCTTGCTTGTACAGTTTATTTTAAAGACCTTAGTTTAATTTTTCATGGATAAGGGGATATATATTTTGAATGATATAACATGTTGTTATATGATTATGATAATTTCATGTTTGGAAAATAAAAGAAATTTTGAAAACCTAATATGGTATCTAAAACTATAATTGTTTAATAAGTTACTTAATTATAATTTTATTAATTATAATTAAGAGTAAGTGTTTAATTTAAATTATAATTCTGTAAAATTATAATGTATAGAAGTTGATTTATTTTAATCAATTAGATGTTAATTTAAATTATAATTTAATAAATGCATGTTTAATTGTGGATTTTAAATTGATAATTACATGATTTATTATAAATTGTGTAATTGTAATGCATGTTATAGTTTAATTAATTATTGATTATAATTGATAAATACATGATTAATTATAAATTGTGTAATTATAAATGCATGAATGTGGTTTAATTGATTTTAAATTATAAATTGTTTATAATTTAAAAGGTAGTGATAATTTAAGTAGTTATAATTTGATTAAGTGTTTGAATTATAATTGTTTAATTATAATTGAGTTAAATACATAATTAATTTAATTATGTGAGTATATGTGCGATGTGATTAACTATGTGATAGTTAATTATTATTGTTTATTTAATTAGAGTGAGTTAACCATGAGGGTTAACCACTTATGTGAATTAGTTATGTGTTAACTGATTTAGATTATTATAATTGAATGTGTATAGGAAGTATTAAAGTACGTGAATTGTGTTAAGTTGCTTGCGCTTGAGGCAAGTCTTCTAAACCCTAAACTCGTTAATTTTACGCAAATTTTCTAAACCCTAATCTTGTATTGATTTTATATGATCTCTTGAATTCATATATTTATTGTTGAGAATGTCCTTTCCATTTCAGTATTGAACAATTGTTTATTTAATTGAAATGGTCTTAACTTATTGTTCAAGTAAGATCCAGTTATTATTTTAAATGCTTTAAGTTGATTCTAAAGCATATGTTAATTCATAATTCTTTTATTTTGAATTATTGGAAGTCGATTCAACTAATCCTTAGTTGATGAACGTGAATTCTAAATTACCCTTGTAAGCTTATCCAAACCAAACTTTCTTTGGTGCGGACTTGAATTCAAATTACTGAGTTGAACAACCCTATTTACTAGGGGAGGTTACCACGCATAGCGTTAAGATGGTTGTGCACAATACATGGCACGAAGGGCTGATCCCCCTAAGTACGAGTTAAGGTCCATAGTTTTATTGACTGTTAAAGGTTTAAATAGAAATATTTATAACCTAGGACAAGAGTTCAAAGGTCTTATGACCCTCAGATAAATTCTATATCCAATTTTAATATTGATAGAGAATTATTATTCAATTCTTTATTATTGAAGCAAGCTAAGTTGTTCAGATTTTCTTAAAAATATTCTTTCATGTCTATATTATTGTTAAACTCCAGTGAGCTGTGGTTTGCTCACTCTTGCATTAAATAACAATTTCAGTTAAGGATGATAACGCTGATGCTCCGTCTACAAGTAAGGGCAAGGGAAAGCAAAGCAAGTGAAGACTTGTTTTTTTATTTAATTGAGAAAGATTGTAATAATTGAATGTTATGTTTTATTTCCGCACTTTATTATATTCATGTCAAGGTTAGAGTAACCCTGGGATTGATTTTGAGAAGGTTGTAACCCTTGTTTTAAGGGAGATTTAGTTATTTTAATTTAAGTTGTAGTTTATTTTGCATTATTCATTGGGTAGATATATGTTATATTAGAAAGTGAACACCAAATCATGTGAAAACGAAGTACCCGGATTTGGGGGTGTGACACATAAGACCTTTGAACTCTTATCCTAGGTTATAAATATTTCTATTTAAACCTTTAACAGTCAATAAGACTATGGACCTTAACTCGTACTTAGGGGGATCAGCCCTTTGTACCATGTATTGTGCACAAACATCTTAACGCTATGCGTAGTAACCTCCCCTAATAAATAGGATTGTTCAACTCAGTAATTTGAATTCAAGTCCGCACCAAAGCAAGTTTGGTTTGTATAAGCTTACAAGGGTAATTTAAAATTCAAGTTCATCAACTAATGATTAGTTTAATCGACTTTCAATAATTCATTAATAAAAGAATTATGAACTCATATATGCTTTAGAATCAGCTTAAAGCATTTAAAATAATAACTTGATCTTACTTGAATAATAAGTTAAGATCATTTTAATTAAATAACAATTGTTCAATACAGAAATGGAAAGGACATTCTCAACAATGAATATATGAAATCAAGAATTTATATATAATTAACAAGTTTAAGGTTAGAAGACTTGCATAAAAATTAATACAAGATCAAGGTTTAGAAAACTTGCATAGAATTAACGAGTTTAGGAAAACTTGCCTTAAGCGCAAGCTACTTAACTCAACCACGTACTTAAACACTTCCTATACACATTCAATTATAATAATCTAAATTAGTTAATACATAACTAATTCACATAAGTGGTTAACCCTCATGGTTAACTCACTCTAATTAAATAAATAATAATAATCAACTATCACATAGTTAATTACATCACACACATATTCACATAATTAAATCAATTATGTATTTAGCTACATTATAATTAAACAATTATAATTCAAACACTTAATCAAATTATAATTACTTAAATTATAATTATCTTTTAAATTATAAACAAATTATAATTTATAATCAATTAAACTACATCATGCATTTATAATTATACAATTTATAATTAATCATGTATTTATCAATTATAATCAATAAATAAACATAATTTATTAAATTATAATTACTTAAATTATAATTTAAATTAACATCTAATTGATTAAAATAAATCAACTTCTATACATTATAATTTCACAGAATTATAATTTAAACTAAATATTTACTCTTAATTATAATTAATCAAATTACAATTAAGTAACTTATTTTACAATTAAACAATTATAGCTTATAATTTAAATATTATATTAGGTTTTCAAAACTTCTTCTTTTTTCTCAAATTATGAAATTACCAACTTCGTGTTAACACATGTTATAGCAGCTAGATATATGCTCATTATCTTAGCAATAATGTAACTTAGGTATGAAAATAATATGCACAATTGTTTAAAACACACTGCCACTGCACTGAACCCGGCGCAGCTGCGCAGCCAGCTGCCTTAAACCCGGCGCAGCTGTGCAGGTAAAGGCTCTGGTAAAAGCAAGCGGCGCAGCTGCGCTGCTCCTGGCCTTGCTGCCGGCGTAGCTGCGCAGCAGCTCGGCCAGACGCAGACAGCCACGGCTCCCTGCTTTACCGAACAACCCATACAAGCCAAAAATACAGTAACATAGACACTGTAAATCATATATACGCTGTAATACATATATCTAACATGCACTCAAAACATAAAACTCATTTAAACAACGAGAATCAATAGTTTTAAAAATCCAATTTGGCCATTTTCATGAAAACTCATATTTTTCCATAAAATAATCTACTGTAATAGAATTTCTCAAGTAATTCAACTTATAACACATGAAATCTCTTCATAATTGAATATAACATCATAACTAATTCTAATTAGACATACTAACACATACAAATTCCTAAATTTTCCATTCTAAAATCAATCAATATACATAAAACAATATGAACAAAACTTTTTCCATGAAACTTGTTTTAATAGTAATTTAATTCTTGAAAATCCTCTTATGTCATACAATTACCACAATCAACACATGGATAAAATACATACATATAAAATTCATGATTTCATAACTTCCATGAAAACTCAACTTTTGACAGAGAATAAAATACATGAAACATATGAATTGAGTTCTATAATTGTAAGAGTAAAATTATAGATTATAACCTTTTTGCTAATCGTTAATGAAGAAGTTGATGATTTCCTTACTCCTTCCTTCTCTTCTTCTCTAATTCTTCTCTGCTATTCTTCCTCTCTGCTCTCTCTTTTCTTCTTAGTCTTAGGCTTAAACTAACGTAGTTTTTCCTTACGTAGTATATAGATATATAACTGACATATATCAATAATATATGTACTAACTAATATTTAATAATCTAATTAAATTAGGAGTTACAAAATTCAAAAGTCCTTTTGGCTTGTTTGGCAACAGGAAAGTTAGAAACTAGTTTCACTAACTTAGGCATGGTTTAGGTAAATTAGGTTTAAGCTAGTGTAAGGCCCTGTTTGGCAACAGTCTTTTAAAACAAAAGCAAGGGCCTTGTTTGGTAAAAAATCATTTAAAAAATCCTTTTCTTTATTTTAACAATTTATTTAACACATACTTTAATGTTACATTTTAATTAATTAAATATTAATCATCTAATTTAATCAATTAAAATCTAACATCAATTAATCACATAAAATTGTCACATAATTATAATTACTTGCTAATTATAATTCATGTAACACCTCATTACATATCTCATCTAATTTAATTATCTCAATTAAATTAGAACTATAGTATAAAATTAATATACATCAATTAAATTAAATATAACACATTCATTTAATCAATATATAACACTTAATTAGATTACTCCATAAATCACATAATTTATTTATTTAACTCAATAAATAAATCACATAAAATATTTATTTAACTCAATAAATATTTAAAATTAAATATAAAATCTCAATCGTTACATACATAACTTAACCATACATAACCATAACTAATACATAATAAAATAAGTCTTAATACAATCATAAGTCCTACATAGTATTAAGCTACTTAGTAGCTTTTCCCTTGCCCTTGTCGGTGCTCGAGGGTCCGCACCGCTCTGCCTTAACTGAAATGTTTTAGGAAAAGCAAGAATGAGCACAAATTGCCCAGTAAGTAATATACAATATGGGTGAGTAATATAGTTCTCGAATCTCAAAAGGGTATAGCAATGTATGATATTTCAAGGATAGCAAGAATATCAACAGTTCTCAATAACAGTCGCTAAAGACAAAATGATATCAATATGATTCAATACTAAATCAATTCAAGATTTTAAGATAACTGAATACTGAGCAGTCACTAAGGACTATGAACTTCTACTAGAATTAACAGTAATATACTGAAAATCCAATAAACAAGTACAACAGATGATCAGCCTAAAGTACCCCATGGTATACATATCGTTCAATCGTACTTAAAGTGTGCGCACGTCGGTCTCCCAACAAATATATTTTCCCTTCGAATAAGGTTGTTCATCTCAGTCAAAATAAGACTTCGCACCAATCAATTAGTTTGGGTCGCCTTTCAATAATATAAGTCTAGCCGAATCAAATGGCATAGATCACAACAATTATAAGTTCAATCTCAAGATTTAAAGCTCGAAGAATATAATTCGACTTTTATCTTATCCATGAAGTATATGATTCATAATATCTGAATTTCAATCTTGAAAGCTTACTTGTACGACAATAATAGAACAAGTTAAATGAATGCTCAATAAAGAGTAGGGTTAGGAACTTGCTTACAACGTTCCTTGAATAAAGTAAACACAAGGATAGGGTACTTGCAAATAATACAAGAACGGGTTTAAGGAAACTTGCCATAAGTGTAGATTACCGAAGTAAAGCTTATCAACACGTCGAAGTCCTATTGTAACAATATTTTTACATGTGTAGGATATTCGTTATTTAAGTGTATTTGATATACAAGTTTTATATGTAATTCAAGTATACATATGGCTCACACTTAGTCTTGTAGCCCTATACATACATCATTTCGTACTTATTCTTATGTAGTATGAAATCAGATTATAGGTCACTATCATTTCAATTGACATAGTTCGCAACCATCTTAGACTTATCATTTATAAACACCTTGTCAATTTAATACGCATTGCACGCATAAGAATGATCATGATAAATACACATGTTAGGAAACTAACAACTAGGTTCAATTCGTTATCCATTCTTATCTAATCAAAGCTTTAAGTATTCAAGTAATAACATTTCTTACATTTAATTGCTACAAATATGCCATGAGGTCACTAAGTATCATATATGTGACACCCCCGAATCCGGGTCCTCTGACCCTGGTCCGGTCGTCACGATCTAACATAAACATCCACCTCTAAACAACATACAATAACTAAATGCGGAAAATAATAAACGTATGTCGTTCATTCAAAAGGTGTTACTAGTCCCAAGATTCGATAACCTTAAATACAAAACATACAAACATACCCTAGAATAGTTAATAGGGTTCATATTACATAACAGTAAATTAATTAAACATAAAGATAAAGTCTGCTCCTTGCAAACTAATCCTACATCTTCCCTTTACCCTTGTCCTTTCCTAAAGTCTCGGGCTTAACTGCAATATAAGTTATGATATAGCAAGGATGAGCAACAAGTTTGCTCAGCAAGTTGAAATACAACAATAAAGGATATATCATGATGAAAGGAATATATCTGATAATGAATTCAACAATATGAATATCGGAAGCAAGAATAATAATTGCTTTTAGAATAACTGATAGTCAAGTAGACTTTTGAACTATAAAACTCCAACGAAATCAATAGCTGATTGACCCTTTGGTTACTGGCTACAGAATAAGTACTTGAGGGGATCAGCCTCGCGTACGCTATGTATATGCATAACATTCAACTCTGCTGTTTGTATCTTTATACTAGATACCTGGGGTACTCCCCTTTATATATAAGGGGTGTTCTTTCAGTCTAAGAATCCTTACCAGCAATTGGTTTGGATAGCTTTTATAAAATTTTATACAATTGTCTGACCGAAAAAGGGTTCAGACTCTATCTGACATAGTTCAAGAATTGTAGAACTTTAAATAATGTACAAGTCCAAGACTGTACGAACTCAAGTGCACCAAGTGCGAATAACAATAATATCGATGTGAAATAATTGTAAAGTAATTAAACCACCTAATAGCATGCTTGGAAATAAAGTTCAAGCTTTAAATAATTAACTGTCAATACGATAGTAACCTGCTCAATACAATATGAGAAGGATAGGAACTTGCACAATAAGAATTAAAGAACTTGCACAACCAAAGAGTGAAGTTCGGAGACTTGCCTGATTGCTCAGCTACAATTAAGTTCTAGCTTTAATTAAATCTCGCTGAAATAACCTAACATTAATAAGTCGGTATTCCAATTAGCATGTGTAAACTAATACGAGTCTACACTTACAAGAATCTGCTTATCATATCAATCTATCCATAATTCACGTAAGTCAATCTAATCATGTCATAGATTTAATAACTTTAGATTATCTAGTTTCTATGCATCAATATAGACTTGAACACATAATACTTCAAGTTACTTATATTTAATCAACATACATGTTTTATGATTATAATTTTTGAAAACCTAGCATGCTCAACCTAATCCTAGTTTAAAGTCATATGCTCTCATGTCGGTAATTTGTATACTTTACATAATACAAGTTTATGCTTCATGTTATCACATAACATGCATGCTCATGCGTATACTATACATGTATACTTTAATCCACCTATTTCATGCCTTAGAAATTCATTTTCTATGAATACGTGCATATGTGAAATCTATACGTTAACTCAACGAGGTCCATGTGAATATGCTTATAGGCATAACGAACTCTAATGTACATGCTTGTATGATCAATACGTAATCCACATGGTGATCGATGATATAATCTTTCACGTTCTAAGTTTTTCGTTGAAAAATCACACTAAGCTAATAAGGTATCATAATACATGTTAAGTGCCTTGTGCTCATAACTCGTATGTCTTAGGACTCATATATACACCATATATATGCTCTCAAATAGTCAGAATCTAAAAGACATTAACCTTAGCCAAGTTCACTTTGAAAGTTCTTAAGTTTCTTATTTCAAAATCGCTAGAATCTTGTTATCACGTATGCTAGTGTGTGAACACACTTTAGACTCGCATTTCATGACAATATAAACCACACTATTGTGTTTACAAAATCAGAATGTTCACGTGATACATCCATGACAAGGTTTACTTTTGAATTACAAGTTTCCCTTTTTAAAACATATGGTCATGGCATATACGTTTAGCATCAACGAATACATACTTATATCATGTTATTGTACTAATATCTAGATTTAAATCATGTTCACAAGCTTGTTTCAATGGTATATCACATGTTAGTATATCACAGCAGCTTAACAGAAGCAGAAAACAAAAACTGGCCACAGGAACCTGCGCAGCTGCGCAGGCACCAGGTATAAACCCGGCGCAGCTGCGCCGGTGTCCGGCCAATCCAAGAGCAGGTTGTGGCACAACTGCGCCGCTGGCCAGTATAATACTGGCGCAGCTGCGCAGGCTGTCGGCCAGACCAGAAGCTAAACTGCTTTGGTAGTTCTGCAAACCCAACTTAGAAAATAATTACGAAATTTGTTTCTATTATGACATATTGCAATTCTAATATATTAAGAAGTTTGTATAACACTTATCAACATATCCCAAATCAAATATCAACTAATACCTGCTTAATTCAAAGAATCAAGAGCTTAACATTTTATTAGAAAATGAAGAACATGAAGGTAAATGTTATACCTCTGTAACTATGAGCTTGCTGCTATACCAATTCTTCCTTAACTCAAATGGGAACTCAGTATACTAACTTTACTAGACAATATCTCAGCAAAAGAAACTACAAGGAGGAGAGGTTACTCTTATAGGCATTTGAAAATACAGACAATATTTACTCACCAAATCAAACCAAAGGATTGCAAGTATGTTCAATAGATAAGAAAGAGTTGGTGAGGGTTGGTGATTCCACTCATGAATCCCACTCCCCATCTCATGATTATGGCTATGTTTGTTGAATTTGAGAGAGAAATGTAGAGTGTAGCTAGCTTTGTTTGTTCACATGAGAAGAAGTTGGGCTCTTATTATGAGACAATGTGAACTCAGCACTTGCTAATACACTAAGTTGTATACTATATATATACAAATAGTATATACCTAAGTTATACAATTAAATGGGTGCTACAATGTTATTTCTTACTTACAAGGTATCAAGTAGTATATATACATATAATCCATGTACATTTTCTATTAACACCAAATATAATATAATTGTGTATTGCTCATTATTTATTACCATAACTGTTATTATTATAATCCTAATAACTTAATGAAATCATTATCAATTAATAATGTTTATTGATATTACTATATGTTGATGAGGCATACATGAATGTTTACTTACACCCTTCAAGTCATATCAGAAATGTTATCATGCAATTCACATGAATGTAGTAAAGCTTACTATATAGTCTATATATATAATATTCACCACATTAATATGTCACATTGCATTATGTATAATACAGATAGCTACCATATAGTAAAGGTTTAGTATCGCATGCTTGTTTATAACAGTAAATCAAGTAAATAAAATAATATTATATTATCAGTTCTCTTACTCATTAATTATTATTTATTCATAATAATAATTAAACAACACATTATTGATTAATTAATCATAATTAAAATTAATCAATAGGTTCAAATCTTGCCACTATATTCAAATAAATTGAATATTTAATTGTTAATAATCCTATCAATTTTCTGATATTAAAGTCTCAGGGCTAGTCCACTAATTTAAATAAACCACTAGTGACTTCCTTAATTATTTCACAAATTCACATAACCACATAAGGTTTAAATAAACTCACAAAACTAACTCATTAAAATTAAATCACATATTTAATAAATAAGGAGTTTAAAATTCATAGTCGTTACAATATACACATGTTCAAGTTACGTTAGTCATGCATTATATGTTCTATGTTTCACTTCCTTGAATCTTGTTCTTAATCATGCTCAACTATTGTACAATGCATAAGACTAACTAGTCATTCATGTCAATCATGTCTATAGGTATGGCACACCTAATCATGAAGTTACATTCTAGAATACTTATAACGTAGTTATTGACAAACTAGTTTTCAAGATTTCATTTGAAAAACTTATGTTAAGCCACCAAGCATGCAAAGCTACTACACATATCGTATTTCATGCTTGTACATACATAATCATACCACCTAAGCATGCTCACAAGTTCAGAATTTAAAAAGGACATATACTTCGTCAAGTTCACATTTAAGACTCTACGTTTCCTCTTAGAAGGTTGTCAAAATTATTTAAGCATGCAAGGTAAGTTCATATACTCTATGTCATGCTTCAACGGTTTCTTGTGCATGTATATGTAGGTAATCAAATAATGATACCATGTTTGGAATTCGAGTATACATAGCTTATTGTACACATAGCAAGTATAGACTTTTACTTGAAAACTTATATCTAATCATGCTTGGATAATCTATACCATCTCTAACATATTGTTCATATGTCAAGACATATCAGAACTTGATACGTTGATGCTTAAGGTCAGAATATACATTACACAACGTTTATTAAAACTAGTTTTCAAATCTTTAACTTTCTTTGAAATGTTCAAGCTAAACAACTAATATGACTTACTATATACATAACAACCTTATTGCACATGTTATGGTGATTTATATGCATATTCTACCTAATATAACATGCTCAATACATTAGAAGACATAACAAAACTATCAACAAAAACTGCAAAGGGGCGCGGCCGCACGCCACTTATACTAGGGAGTGTCGCGGTCTAGCCACTTCGGTTCCAGGCTAGACAATGTTCTGCTTCAGCAGAACTTCATCAATTCCACACAATGTATTTAGCTAGCAAGCTTGCATACTACTACTTTGCATTCCTAACATATAGATATACTTAATAACTTATGCTAGCACTTTATCACACATTAATTCTAACAATATCATGTAATTTTTATGAATTGAATTTCAAATGGGTTTAGAGGTTTTACCTCTTGAGCTCAAACTTGCACAAGACTTGCTCTTAAATTCAGATTATAAACTCACAATACTCTCTCTATATCAACTTAGCACAAATTTTAGCAACATAGAAAATAAAGAGAGGCTTGGTATTTATAGGAGAATTCAATAGACATACAAAGCAATTGCCCCAAGGTTTGAAACAATGGGGGAAATAAAGAACTAGAGGATTAAGGGGAGTTGATGGAAGAGTGTCCAACCACCACCTCAACCCACACCCCTTGTCATTATCACCCTCAATGCTAGCTAGGAAGAGAAATGATGAAGGAGTAGCTTAGACCATTGGCTATTCACGTGAGAGAAGAGATGGGGCAATTTGGACACTCAATATGGGACAATGAAACTCAGCATTAGCAAGTTGGGGGAAATTAAATACTATATACTATATACTTAGTACACATATATGCTTAGGTCTAAGTTCACTGAGAAGTATACATGGACTTAAGATGTCACAACAACAATACATAGTAGCATATTGGGGTACATATATATACACATCATATAATCCATGTATATTTTAATAATTTCACATTATGAGTTAATTGAATGGTGACATACTACATTATCACAAATCTCATTATTATTATTATTTCAATTATGTACTTATTGAAATAATTATTGTTATTCCTTATTCACATGCTTTAATATACCATATAGTATATATATTACATGGTCTTACTAAAGTGTCACACTACACTTTATATAGTTTGGTCTCATATGGTATAATGTACATACAACATGTATTCTTATAAGTCCACCCATGTGGCTCACTTTCTTTTATAATATAGTTTATATATATTACATAGTTATGCCAAAATGTCACATTATACATTATATTATATAGTTGCAGTTACTATACAATATATGATTACATAACTTTACACTAAACAATTAATAAAATAAATGATAACCTCAAACATTAATTACCTATTAATATACTATCACCCTTAATTAATAATATATTTTTAATTAACCATCCACTTATTAATTCTTTCTTTAATTAATTAAATTACATACTTTTCATCACTGTGCCGCAAAAGGCATTCCTCGAGCTTATAATAAACTCCACATTCTCTTCTCAATTATCATCATTTCAATTTGAAGTAATTAAGTTATCTCATCTCATATCACATAAATATTTATATTCAAATAAATATCCAACTTTCATTAATATATTCCTTTAAAAATATTTGGAAATTCTCGGGTATTACATTTACCCTTGGGGGACCCGCCCCAGCAGGTTAACAAGCTGTCCGGGAATTTTGTTTTTCGTTCGTTGAGTTTTCATGCCGCGTTTGTTTAGCTAACTTATTTTTATGACTTGATAAGTGTAATAGGTAATGAGATAACATATTTTTAATATGTTTAAGATAGATTGAAGTCTTATGTGGTTATATTATATGTGTGCTTGGATATTGTTACCGTAAAATGTAATATGATAGTAAAAGTGCTATACGTGTATAAGGTGCTTGATTGTGAGTTTAGCCTCACGTATGTGTATTAGTATCGGCGTACGTTGTAACAATGTTGCTAGGTTAGACTTGAGTATGAAGTTCAACTATTTAAACGTTATAGTTGGATACGAATAGATGTTTTAAACGTAACGTGATATGTAGGATAATTGTGAAAGTGATTGTAATTATTAAAGTGTAGCTTGCACTTGAGGTAAGTTCTCTACTCCTTATCTCTTATTTGAGCAAGTTTTCTAATCATTATTCTTCTACGTTATGCAAGTTCTTTCATGGTATCTTTTAATTGTGCAAGTTAACCCTTGCTCATTATATCATGCAAGTCTATATCAGATTCTTTACTCGTTATGTATTGTATGAGTTATACTGTATTCAAATATCCGTAAAGCATAAGTATTTTAGTATTATTTAAGCAATGTGATCTTGACTTAGTTATTCAAGCAAGATCTACTTGATCTATCGAATGCTTTAAGTTATTCCTAAAGCATACCTAGTTATCATAAAATCTATTGTTGTATCTTATATTTGATTTATAATTCTTATATTATCAAACTGTTAAAGCATTGTGAGCCGATTCAACTAGTCCTAGTTGATGATAGTTGAAACTCCAAAGTTCCTTTATCTATCCAAACCAAACTTTCTTTGGTGCGGACTTGTATTCAAATACTGAGAATGAACAACCCTATTTATTAGGGGACATTTATGCGAAAGCGTTAAGATGGTTGTGCACAATACATGGTACGAAGGGCTGATCCCCCTAAGTACGAGTTAAAGGTCCATAGTCTCAATGACTGTTAAAGGTTTTAAATAGAAATATTTATAACCTAGGACATAGTTCAAGGTTGTATGACCCTCAGATAAATTTTATATTCGAATCCTAAATATGATGAAAGAATTATTATTTAATTCTTTATTTCGACGAAAGAAAAGTTATTCAAATTCTTTTGAAGTTATTCAATTATGGCATATCATTGTACATTTCAAGTGAGCTTTTGTTTTCTCACTCTTGCATATTTTGCAACCCCTTGCAGTTAAAGCCGAGAATGTTGACGTACCGTCAACAAGTAAAGGAAAAGGAAAGATGAGCAAGTGAAGACTTGTTGTCTTTAATTTTGTTTGTAATAAGACTTAGTTGATGATGTTTTATTTTTGGCATTTATTTTGATTGATGTTAAGGTTTAGTTAACCCTTTGATTTTATATTAGACAAGTTGAAATCCTTTTTCGAGGAAGATTTTATTTAAGTATTTATGAAGGTTGTAATTTACTTTATAGTTCTTTATTTTTGGGTAGATGTATGATTTAATTAGAAAGTGAACACCAAATCATGTGAAAATGAAGTACCCGGATTTGGGGTGTCACAGGTTGGTATCAGAGGAGTTGGTTATGAACCTTAGGTGGGGGGGTAAAACCTTAGGTAGTAGCCTTATAGGAAGATCAAAAAAATAGTGGTGATAGGTAAAGATAATAAATTACCTTATGTGCTATGTGTTTAGGTTATAGTATTCGGAGAGTGACGACTTGATATCACATAATAATAACTTTCAAATTCTTTTATCAGGATAACGAATGTTGAAGAGTCCAGTCAGGCTAGAGAGGAGTTACCTCAGGTGCCTAGGGAGGAGGAGCCTTAAGACATCAATATGGTTTGGGAGCAGCTCGTTAGGAGAGAGCCATCTCCAGTGATCACCGTAGCTGGTCGAAAGCCAGAGCTGACACCTATTCCAGATGAGGAGGACGAGGTTGAGTCAGAGGAGGAAGAGGATCCAAAAGAGGAATTCCCCCCTCACTCTGTTAGTGCTGAGATGTACAAGGAGGTTCATGACCGCAACGTAGAGCTTAAGCAATTGTTGGACGAGAGTCGTACTACTATACAGCAGCGAGATGAGACTATCGAGGAGATGGATAGTGAGCTAGGAGAAGTGCAGTGGAGGCTAATCCACGTAGAGAATGATAGAGATGAGGCACGAGCCGAGCTATAAAATTGAAGTAAAATATCCAGGAAGAGTCAACGAAGCGTGCCAGAGCTGAGAAAACAAGCTTAAGGGCTACTCAACGAGCCGATCGAGCTAAAGACGAGGCTGAAACCAAAAGGGCCAAGCTAAGGGAAACAGAATACGCATTCCATACTGCCATAGATAGGGCCCAGGACTATATTTTCTCTTATCCAGCTCAGTTCCAAGGTTTATCATGGTATGTGTTGGACCGAAGAACGACTTTTCGGGTGATAGAGGAAGAACACAGAAAGGTTGTGCGACGCCTTAACATGCCTAGGCAGTAGAGCTTTTATTTATGTGTTACTTTTTGTATTAAATCAATATAAATCCCATAATTTGAGATAAAAATGGGATGAGATAATAATGTAATCCTGCAACTTGTTCCAGTTCAATAAAGATGATGTAAATAGCAGAGATGATATATGTTCTATGTTTTTAAAACTATGAGTAATGAATAAAAGAAGTTTATGGATGTGCTATGTGTTCAATATGAACTGAGTTATTTAATTGTTTATGTATGAACTTGAATACTTAAGAATTTAGTAGAGGAGTTAATAATAATATTTCTTAACAGAAAATACCTCCTAGAAGAAGACCTACACGTCAAAACCCCGAGGGTTCAACGAATAACAACAATAACGATGGAACAAACTCTAACTTGGTTCAGCAGTTAGTGAACCTACTGACGGGGGCACTTGCAAATCAGTCGCAAGCGCAGGGTACTACATTTAAGGAATTCAAGGCAATAGGATCGCCTGAATTCAAGGGATCGACTAACCCTATAGATGCCCAGACGTGGGTCATGGACATGGAGAAGGTCTTCGATGTTTCTAGAGTCGGTGAAGACCAGAAGACGGCATTTGCGACTTTTATGTTGAAGTCGGATGCTAGTTTCTGGTGGCAAGCCAACAAGACAAGAGAAAGAGTGGTACCATGGGAGCGTTTTAAAGAGATGTTCTTTGAAATGTACTTCCCAGTTAGCTCACAAGACCAGATGGAGGTCCAATTTCTAGAGCTGAAACAGGGAGGGATGACGGTGTCTGAATACGCCGCGAAGTTTAACGAGTTGTCCAGGTTCGCTACATACCAGGTCAGCAAGGACGCTAGGAAGGCAAGAAGGTTTGAGCGGGGACTGAAACCCTGTCTTTACAGTAAGGTCTCCATGTTCCAGCTGAACACGTTTGCAGCCGTGCTGGAGAAGACCATTCTCATTGAAGGAGGGAGCGATGCAGTGACTAAATTCAACTAGGACAAGATGAAGAAGATTGAGATAGAAAACAAAGCTGGTGGTAGCGGGGCTATCCATCTGAAAAGGAAGTGGAACGACAATAACTCTGTTGGGAGTCAGCAGGGAGGCCAGCAAAAGAGGAAGCTCGAAGCATGTACTACATGCGGGAAGACTTACACTGGGGTGTGCATAAAAGGGAAACGGGTGTGCTACAACTGTGGTCAGGAAGGCCACATCACGCAAAATTGCCCAAACCCAAAGAAGGGAGCTTGCTATACATGTGGATCCAAGGATCACATGGCATATAATTTCCCGAAGAAGCCAGCGGCAGGGTCAACAGGGAATGGAGGGAATAGCAGCGGCATCACTCTGACTATCACTGGACCACTGCAAGCCGTTCGACCCACTGTCCGCACGTTCAACATGACGTTGCAGGACGCTGTGTAATCAAAAGATGTGGTGGAAGGTATTATTCTGATCAATAATATAAATGCATATGTATTATTTGATTCCGGTGCTACTTGTTCATTCATATATTATTATTTTGCTAAAACCCTAGACTTACTTATAGAAATTATGAATAGGAAAGCCATTCCTGATAGGTTTGTATACAAGAACTGTCGATTAGACATTAAGGGTCAGGAACTAAGGGTAGATTTGATTTCGATAAAACTCATGGAATTCGACGTCATAATTGGGATGGATTGGTTGTTTAACCTTGGGGCGATAATCGACTGTCAGAAAAAGTCGATAAACCTTACGACTCCATCGAAGTTAGTGTTCTATGGTAGCAAATTGCCTAGACAAGCGAGTTGTCTAACGGTTATGCAAGCCAAGAAACTTTTGACGCAAAGATGTGAAGGATATCTAGCCTACATAGTAGATATGTGTAAGGAGAGCCTGAAGATAGAAGAGATACTAGTGGTTAGGGAGTTTGTGGACGTGTTTTCGGATGATTTACCAAGACTTCCACCAGATAGGGAGATAGAGTTCATGATCGATTTAGCGCCGGGGGATGCTCCAATTTCAAAAGCTCCGTACTGAATGGGTCTAGTCGAGATGAAAGAACTGATGGTTAAACTGCAAGAACTGTTGGACAAGAAGTATATTCAACTGACGTTTCACTGTGGGGGCCACTAGTTTTATTTGTGAAGAAGAAGGATGGATCGATGCGTCTTTGCATTGACTATACGGAGTTGAACAAATTTAAGATCAAGAATAGGTATCATTTACCTAGAATTGATGACTTGTTCGATCAACTGAAGGGTGCTAGATACTTCTCAAAAATCGACTTGAGAAGCGAGTATCATCAGTTGAAGGTGAGAAGGGAAGATATACCAAAAACGGGCTTTAGAACTTGGTATGGTCATTACGAGTTCTTGGTTATATCATTTGGTCTAACGAATGCCCCAGCTGCATTTATGGACCTAATAAACAGGGTGTTTAAGACATTCTTGGATAAGTTTGTGGTGGTGTTCATAGATGACATCATGGTTTACTCCAAAACCAAGGAGGAACACACAGAACATTTAGGCTGACCTTAGAATCGCTTAGACGAGAGAAGCTTTATGAGAAATTCTCTAAGTGCAAATTCTGGTTAGAACGTGTGCAATTTCTTGGCCACGTGATCGACAAGGATGGTATTTCGGTAGATCCGTCAAAGGTTGAAGAGGTAATGAATTGGGATCAGCCAAAAAACGCCGTCTAAAGTGAGGAATTTCTAGGGATTGGCAGGTTATTACCAGAGATTTATCCAAGACTTTTCCAAGATCGCAACTCTATTAACGAATTTGACTCGTAAGATAATTAAGTTTGTTTGGATGGAAAAGTGTGAGGAAAGTTTTCAGGAGTTGAAGAAGAGGTTGAGTACTGCGCCTTTGTTATCATTGTCGGATAGTACGGAGAATTTCGTAGTATATAGCGATGCCTTACATAAGCGATTAGGCTGCGTGATGATGCAGAGCGCCAAGATCATTGCCTATGCGTCACGTCTGCTGAAGGATTACGAGAAGGGGTATCCGACTCATGACCTAGAACTCGCGTCAGTAGTGTTTGCCCTAAAGATATGGAGACACTGTAACAGATGAGAATTTTTATGAGAATTTTTTTGTGTTATGATTCTGGGGACAGAATCCTTTTAAGGAGGGAAGATTGTAACGATTGAGATTTTATATATTTTATGTGATTTATTTATTGAGTTAAATAAATAAATTATGTGATTGTGTGGACTAATTTAATTAAGAGTAATATTTTATTAAATAGATATGTTAGTAATGGTGTAGCATAATTGTAATTTAGTTGAGAATAATTAAATTAGATTTAAAATTATGTGCTAAGTATTTGTTGTAATTTACTAAGTGTTACATGAATTTAATTTCAAGTGTGACAATTGAGTATTATGTCAATGTTAGCTTTTATTTAATTGAATTAGAATGTTGTAATTTAATTAAATAAGTGTAGCATTTAACCTATGGATTAAAGACTTATTAAAAGAATGAAGAAGGATTTTTAAGTGATTTTATCAAACAAGGCCTTAAGCTCAAAAAGTTAGTTTTTAAAATAATCATGTTTTGGCCAAACAAGCCTTAGGGCTTTTCAAATTCAAACGTTTTGTAACTTACCTAATTAATAATAGTTAGTATATGTAATTATTATTAGGAGTTACATATTTTATGTATCATATGTATTATGTATTATATGTATATACTACAAGTTACGTTAGTTAAGAGTTAGTCAGTTAGAGACAAAGAAAGAAAGAAATCAGAGAAAGAGCAGAGAAGAAGAACTCAGAGAAAAGTTAGAAAAATAGAGAAAGAAGAAGAAGGATTTCTACTTATCATCATCTTCTTCCACTCTCATAGCAAAAGGGTATCATCTTAACCCTTGTAATTGTAAAATCAATTTATATGTGTTGTGATTCATTCTCTGTCAAATTAGGTTTTCATGAAAATTGTATAATCATGAATGTTATATGTATATGTTGTATTCATATGTAGTTATATGCCATGAAAGGATTTTCAGAATTCAATTGTCTTAAAAATAAGTTTTAAGTTATGTTCTTCAATATTTTCATAGTTTAAAACTTCTCTGTAAATAATTTTTGTGTAAATTATTTGATCACGATGTATATATGTGATGTATATATATATTGATGATTATATATGAGTTATATTATTGTTTTAACAATTCAATCTATGTAATTTTGATAAGAAAGAAGAATTGTGTTCATATGATTTTCGGTGAACCAATTCTTGAAAAATGGCTTTTGAAACTATCAAATTGGTGTTGATTGTGGGTTATTGTTTAAATTGATCATGGGTTATGTTAGTATGTTAAGAATAAGAGTTATTACAATTGGAATTACTTGAATTGATTGAAAAACGAATTAGTAATAGCAATTTTCGTCAAGAATGCTTAATATCGTAGTTTTCTTCGAAAATCATGAAAAACATTGGTTTGATCATGTGTTGTATGGATTTTTCATGTTATAATCATGTTAAAGAGTTTAAAATATTGTTGTTAGCAAGTTTCATGTTAATCATGTTGGGAAAAATCGAATTCGGTGTGAAGAAATAAGCCAAATTGGCTTATTTCTCTGCCAATTCGCGAACTGGGATTTCCAACAGGGGAGGGACCCGCCCCACCGGGGCTTTTGTGCCTGGGGGACCCGCCCCAGCTGGTTAGCATGCTGCCCGAGAAGTTTGGTTTTTGCTTGTTGAGTTTTCATGCCCCGTTTGTTTAGCTAACTTATTTCTATGACTTGATAAATGTAATAAGTAATAAGATAACATGCTTTTGATGTGTTTAAGATAGATTGAAGTTTTATATGAATGTGTTACATGTGTATGAGTGTGTTACTTTCATAAGGTACACCACACAATTAAAGCGTTATAAGCTTATAAATGTATGTCATGAGTTTATACTCACGTATATGGCTAGTTAGCAACCTATGTTGTAAACAACGTTGTGAGTTGGACTTGAGTAAGAAGTTCAACGGTTTAAACGTTGTAGTTGGGTACTAATAGATGTTTTGAACGTAATGTGAATGTGTAGGGTAACTGTGAGGTGATTGTAGTTATTAAAGTGTAGCTTGCGCTTGAGGCAAGTTCCCTAATCCTTATTCTTATATGTTAAGCAAGTTTCTATTTCTAAACTCGACATTTACTTTGTACAAGCTTTCTAAACTATTCTTGTACGCTATGCAAGCTTTATCAATGCATCTTTTTATTGTGCAAGTTCTCTATCCCTTACTCAAGATGTCATGCAAGTTTATTTCTGATTCTTAACTTGTTATGTATTGTACAAGTTATATCGTATTCCAATGTTCATAATGCAATTATTGTCATAGTGTTGTGATCTTGCCTTAATTGTTCAAGCAAGATCTACTTATTCTTTCAATTGCTTTAAGTTATTTCTAAAACATGCCTACTTATTATGTAGATTATCTCTATATCTTATAATTGGTTCATGATTTTTATATTATTGAACTGTTAAAGCACTGTGAGTCGATTCAACTACTTCTAGTTGATGATAGTTGAAACTCCAAAGTTCCTTTATCTATCCAAACCAAACTTTCTTTGGTGCGGACTTGTATTCAAATATTGAGAATAAACAACCTTATCTATTAGGGGACATTTATGCGAAAGCGTTAAAATGGTTGTGCACAATACATGGTATGAAGGGCTGATCCCCCTGAGTACGAGTTGAAGGTCCATAGTCTTAATGACTGTTAAAAGTTTAAATAGAATTATTTATAACCTAGGACATAGTTCAAGGTCGTATGACCCTCAGATAAAGTCTATACTCAAACTTTAAATATGATTGAAGAATTATCATTCAATTCTTTATTTTGATGAAAGTAAGGTGATTTAAACTCTTTTGAAAATATTCACTATATCATTACACTGTTGTATTTCAAGTGAGCTTTTGTTTGCTCACTCTTGCATATTTTTACAAACCCTTGCAATTAAAGCCGAGAATGTTGACATTCCGTCAACAAGCAAAGGAAAGAAGATGAGCAAGTGAAGGCTTGTGGTTTCAAGTTTATAGTGTGATAAGATTTAGTTGACGATGTTTTATTTTCTCATTTACTTTGTTTGATGTTAAGGTTTAGTTAACCTTGGGATTTTATTTGGACAAGTTGTAATCCTTTGTCAAGAAAGATTTTATTTAAGTTTTATGAAGGTTGTAATTGGTTTTGCAATTCTTTATTATTGGGTAGATATATGTTTTAAATAGAAAGTGAACACCAAATCATGTGAAATGAAGTACCCGGTTTTGGGGTGTCACAAACATTACTTATATGGAGAAAAGTGTGAGATATACACAGATCATAAGAGTCTAAAGTATATCTTTACCCAGAAGAATGAGAACATGCACCAAAGGAGATGGTTGGAGCTGATCAAGGACTACGATTGCGAGATACTTTACCATCTGGGTAAAGCTAACGTCGTCGCCGACGCTTTGAGCAGAAAAGGTCAGGAAAAGCTGGACATGCTAACTGATCAGGATCAGTTGATAGAACAGATGGCTAGATTAGAGCTGGAGGTGAAGTTTTCGAAGGATTCGGATGAAAAGTTATTTCAAGTAACTACTAGTTCTACTCTGGTAGACAAAGTGAAAGAAGCACAATTTCACGACGAAGAATGCCAGAAGATTCAGAAAAGAATAGCCGATGGTGAAGGATTTAAATTTAAGATCGATAACGAAGGACTGCTACGATTTGAAGGTAGAATCTGGGTACCGCCAGTACCAAAAGTCAAAGAAGAGATCTTAAGAGAATCTCATAGTTCAAGATATTCGATTCACCCTGGGAGTACAAAGATGTACCAGGATCTCAAGCATCATTTTTGGTGGCCGAATATGAAGAGGGACGTTACTGAATGTGTTGCGAAATGCCTAACTTGCAAGAAAGTCAAAGTAGAACACCAGAGACCTAGCGGATTGCTATAACCGTTAGAAATTTCAAAATGGAAGTGGGAGCACATCATGATGTATTTCGTGGTTGGTCTTCCAGCGACTCAGAAGGGATTTGACGCAATATGGGTGATAGCGGATCGCCTGACGAAGTCAGCCCACTTTCTACCAATCATGATTAAGTACAACTTAGAACAATTGGCGAAGTTGTACGTTAAGGAAATTATTTCTCGACACGGTGTTCCAGTGTCGATTATGTCAGATAGAGATCCGCGTGTTACGTCAAATTTTTGGAAGCATTTGCAAGAGTGTCTGGGAACGCAATTGCGAATGAGTACAGCATATCATCCTCAGACCGATGGCAAGAGCGAGAGAACGATTCAGATACTTGAGTATATGCTGAGAGCTTGCATAATGGACTTCAAGGGAAGCTAGGATGATCATCTATCGTTGGTGGAGTATGCCTACAATAATAGTTACCACGCGAGTATCGGCATGCCGCCTTACGAAGCGTTATACGGAAGAAAGTGCACAACGCCTTTGTACTGGGATGAAGTCGGTGAACGTCAATTGTTGGGACCAGAACTGGTACAACAAACTTCTGAGATGGTGAAGCTGATCAGAAGGAGACTGGTTGCTGCTCAAGACACATAGAAGAAATATGCCGATCAACATCAATAGAACCGAGAATTCTTACTAGGAAGCTTCGTTTTCCTAAAGGTATCTCCCTGGAAGGGGAAGATTCGATTTGGCAAGAAGGGGAATCTGAGTCCCCGATTTATCGGACCATTCGAGGTACTGCAAAAAGTTGGTGAAGTAGCTTACGAGGTGGCGTTACCTCCGGAGCTAGAGAATATACACAACGTCTTTAACATTTTCATGTTACGACCTTATAAACACGACTATAAACATATAATAGAATACGAGCCTTTACAATTTGATAAAGACTTAACTTATGAAGAGGTTAATTTTCAAATAGTTGATAGGAAGGAATATGTACTTAAGAATAAAGTGATACCTTCTGTTAAGGTAATTTGGAGGAACCACAGTGTTGAAGAAGCCACGTGAGAACTCGAAGATGTAATGAAAAAATTGTATCCTCAATTATTTGCTTAATTGTTGTGTAACCCCTTACATATCGATTCTGGGGACAGAATCCTTTTAAGTGGAGAAGAATGTAACAGATGAGAATTTTTATTATGAGATTATGAGAATATTTTTTTTTGTGATTTTGGGGACATAATCCTTTTAAGGAGGGAAGATTGTAACGATTGAGATTTTATATATTAAATTTTAATATTTATTGAGTGAATAAATATTTTATGTGATTTATTTATTGAGTTAAATAAATAAATTATGTGATTTTGTGGAATGATTTAATTAAGAGTTATATATTAATTAAATAAATATTTAATATTTAATTTAATTGATGTATATTGATTTTATAGTATAATTCTAATTTAATTGAGATAATTAAATTAGATGAATTATGTGATGAGTGTTACATGAATTATAATTAGTGAGTAATTATAATTATGTGGCAATATTTATGTGAATAATTGATGTTAGATTTTAATTAATTAAATAAGAATGTTAAAGATTTAATTAGTTAAAGTGTAACATTAAAGTATGTGTTAACATGATTTATTAAAATAAAGAAAAGAGTTTTTAAACTATTTTAACCAAACAAGGCCTTACTTTTGTTTTAAAAAGGTTTTGCCAAATAGACCACTTGCACTAGCTTTAAATCTATTTTACCCAAACAAGGCATTAGCTAATAAAATCTATTTTTTTAAATAACTTTGGTTTGCCAAACAAGCCTTAGAGCTTTTTAAATTCAAAATAAGTGTAACCTATATAATAATGGGTAATTAGTATATGATATAATTATAGGTATTAATTATTTGTAAGTTACGTATATTATATTATTAGATAGATAATATATGTATATCAGCTATGTAAACAGTTTTTATGTTAAAACAAAGTTAGAGCAAAGAAAGAGCATAGAAGAGATAATACAGAGAAGTTAGAGAGAAAGAAAGAAGAAAAAGAAGGAGAAAGAATTGGTAGAACTCAAGCTCATCATCATCATCATCTTCTTTAATCATCAAAACAAAAAGGGTATATTACTATCTTATAGTTTTAAAATTTAATTGATTGTTCGTCCTTGTTTTGAGTTCTCTGTGAATATGAAATTTTCATGAGATTATTTAAACATGAGTTGTATATATATACTGTGTTTATATACTATTTATAATTGAGTTGTATGCTATAAACGATTTTTAGAAATTTAATTTGTTGTAAAAATAAGTTTTAATGGAGAATTTGTGTCCTTATGAATTTTCATATTTTTGGTTGAGTTAGAATGAAAGATTTATGTAAACATAAAATTTACGTGTAATATGTGTTATAGCATGTTTATATATGAGTTATATAGTTGTCTTAGCGATTCAATCCATGTAATTTCAATAAACAAGAAGAAATTATGTTCATAATAATTTACTGTAACTAATTTTGAAAGAATAGCCTTTGAAACTATCAAATTGGTGTTTGATTATGGATTATTGTTTAAATTGATCATGGGTTATGTTAATATATTAAGAATTAGAGTTATTGCAATTATAATAACATGAATTGATTGAAAAACGAATTCGTAATAGAAATTTTTGTCAAGAACGCTTGATATTGTAGTTTTCTTCAAAAATCATAAAAACTTAGTTTTGATTATGTTTTGTAAGGATTTTATATGTTATAATCATGTTAAAGAGTCCAAAATTTTGTTGTTATCAAGTTTCTTGTTCATCATGTTGAGATAAATCAGATTCAGTGTGAAGAAATAAGCCAAATTAGCTTATTCCTTTGCCGTTCGCGAGCTGGGGGGTTCCCACTAGTAGTGGGCCCTGCCCCAGCGGGGCTTTTACCCTTGGGGGACCCACCCAAATGGGTTAACAAGCTGTCTGGGAATTTTGTTTTCCCTTCGTTGAGTTTTCATGCCGCGGTTGTTTAGCTAACTTATTTTTATGACTTGATAAGTGTAATAGGTAATGATATAACATGCTTTTGATGTGTTTAAGATAGATTGAAGTCTTATGTGGTTATATTATATGTGTGCTTGAATATTGTTACCGTAAAATGCAATATGATAGTAAAAGTGCTATACGTGTATGAGGTGCTTGATTGTGAGTTTAGCCTCACGTTGTGTATTAGTATCGACGTACGTCGTAACCATGTTGCTAGGTTGGACTTGAGTATGAAGTTCGACGGTTTAAAAGTTATAGTTGGGTACTAATAGATGTTTTAAACGTAATGTGATATGTAGGATAATTGTGGAAGTGATTGTAATTATTAGAGTGTAGCTTGCCCTTGAGGCAAGTTCTCTACTCTTTATCTCTTACTTGAGCAAGTTTTCTAATCATTATTCTTCTACGTTATGCAAGTTCTTTTATGGTATCTTTTCATTGTGCAAGTTCTCTAACCCTTTCTCATTACATCATGCAATTCTATATCAGATTCTTAACTCATTATGTATTGTATGAGTTATACTGTATTCAAATATCCGTAAAGCATAAGTATTGAAGTATTATTTAAGTAATGTTATCTTGACTTAGTTGTTCAAGCAAGATCTACTTGATCTATCAAATGCTTTAAGTTATTCCTAAAGCATGCCTAGTTATCATGAAATCTATTGTTGTATCTTACATTTGATTCATAATTCTTATATTATCGAACTGTTAAAGCATTGTGAGTCGATTCAACTACTCCTAGTTGATGATAGTTAAAACTCCAAAGTTCCTTTATCTATCCAAACCAAACTTTCTTTGGTGCGAACTTAGATTCAAATACTAAAAATGAACAACCCTATTTATTATAGGACATTTATGCGAAAACGTTAAGATGGTTGTGCACAATACATGGTACGAAGGGCTGATCCCCCTAAGTACAAGTTAAATGTTCATAGTCTCAATGACTGTTAAAGGTTTTAAATAGAAATATTTATAACCTAGGACATAGTTCAAGGTTGTATGACCCTCAGATAAATTATATATTCGAATCCTAAATATGATGAAAGAATTATTATTCAATTCTTTATTTTGACGAAAGAAAAGTTATTCAAATTCTTTTGAAGTTATTCAATTATGGCATATCATTGTACATTTCAAGTGAACTTTTGTTTGCTCACTCTTGCATATTTTACAACCCCTTGTAGTTAAAGCCGAGAATGTTAACGTACCATCAACAAGTAAAGGAAAAGGAAAGATGAGCAAGTGAAGACTTGTTGTCTTCAATTTTGTTTGTAATAAGACTTAGTTGATGATATTTTATTTTCGCATTTATTTTTGTTTGATGTTAAGGTTTAGTTAACCCTAGGATTTTATATTGAACAAGTTGTAATTCTTTTTCAAGGAAGATTTTATTTAAGTATTTATGAAGGGTGTAATTTACTTTACAATTCTTTATTTTTGGGTAGATGTATGATTCAATTAGAAAGTGAACACCAAATCATGTAGAAACGAAGTACCCGAATTTGGGGGTGTCACAGATACCAACTAGTTAGCATTATCAGATTTGTAACAGAAACAGGAAACAAGGTTCAGGGCCTGGAGCAGCTGCGCTGCACCCTAGTATAACACTGGCGCAGTAACGCCGGGGCTCGGCCAGACCTGAAGTAGTTTTTGCTCGGCAGTTAACAAACCCAAACATCAAAATTTCATACGAATTCAATTGTAAACTAGCTACATTGCATTACTATCATGATTGCAAGTTAATATAACAACTAGCAACCATTTTTCAGTCCAATTAACATCTAATCCACATAATCAATACTTTAACCATCTTGAAAATGAAGAACAAGAAAGTGAAATATACCTCTGCAATTGCCTAATTGAGTTGCTGCTATATTGATTCTCACTATGATGATGTACTCACACTAGCCTTGCTTAAAAGAATTCTTAGCATCATTAAAATGAGAAGGAAGGCTCTATTTATAAACAAAGGTTTACATAAACATTGCAATTATTGTTGGGTTTGTACGAAACGTAACGCAATTAAATTGCAAAAATTAGCGGAAGCATGGTATATCAGAGTTTAAAAATTCTACAAAACCATTACCTAGATCATCCTTTATGCAAATTATTAATTTAAAACGATAAATAAGAAGTTATGGAATCATACCCTTGTAGAACGAAGCTTCCACAGGTACGAGTTCAACTCCTTGTTCTTCGTGATCTCCTTGAATTTCCGGGTTAGATTCCTTCCTTTGATCAACGTTAGCCACCCAAGTGTTTGGCCTCTAGAGGTGATCCACCAAGGAAGATGAATTATCAAGAAAGAGGGTGGTTGGCTTAGTTTTTTATCCTCTATAGAAAAGGAGTACTCTCCAACAATGGGAATTTCATCAACTGATATCTATTATAAAACTCCTCATATATAGATATTGGTCAACCCTTCTAGTCCTATTAGACATGGGATTTCATTTAATTAATTAAACTCTTTTAATTAATTTAGGCTTCCCACCACAATGGAAATAATTAATTAAATTTATTTAATTAATTTGCCACCTAATCTTATTAGGAATAAATGAGAGTACTAATATTAAATTAATTACTAAACTCCTTTAGAAATTAAAATAATAATAATTAAAATAATATTAATAAGTCTCCTCTTATTAATTTATATTTAATATTTCCAAAATATTAAATAATAAACATTAAGCTATTTAATTTATTCTATCACCATAGATTAAATTAATTATACTTAATGGATTATTACGATTATGTCATTACTTTCTTAAATAATTATTCTTCTTTTTATGGTGTGACCCTTTAGGTTCTCCATATTAAACCAGTTGCGAATAAATCAATTAGAACAATTCTAATCTTATTTAAATAAATAAATTAAACTAATAATCTATTTAAATAAATAATATTTATTCTACAATAGGGATAAGCCTCCCTAGCGATCAACGACTTTTCAGATAATATAGATTTCAACATTAATCATAAAAGAACCTGTGAGTAAATAGTTACCGTACAATTCAATCCTTCCACCATACAATGTCCCAATTAAATATAAGACATGGATTTACTGTCAAGTCTTATTTTATTCAATTATAAGTATTTCGATTAGAAAATGCACAACTCCAAATAATACAAATTAGAAACTCCTTTCTAATTTTATTCCACCTTGGCCAAGGATTTCTGGGTTGTCATTTAACGAATCACATAGGACATATCTCCTCTTTTACTAGAAGTGGTAGATTCTTTATTGATCATTTATTATCTCCATATGTAACTCATTATACCCAAGCATACCCTTTTATATACCCTAAAGGGCTTTAAGGAATAAGTCAAAGTATAATTCATTACATACAAGATACTATGATGATCTCAAGTTCAAGGATCACTTGTACTACTATCACATTAGGAATTTCTATTGACAGACAAGTAAAACTCTATTAGGTATTCCATAGCTAGTCACGTTCAGTAAATTTATTCTCCAATAAGCACCTACATACTTGTTTTAGTGTCTCCACACAAATGATAATGATATCAATCATCCTCATCCAATGAGCAAGCAACATATGTACCAATCTATCTGGATTTACTAATCCCTTTTTTAGTAATCCCACGATTGATAACTATTTTAGTTTTAAAGCTTTTTAAGAATTTAGATCTCATTAGCATGATCATCATCATGATTCTAAAAGCATTGCTTAAAACTATGGGTTATTTACATATTATAAAAACTGCACCATGTAGATAATTAAATGCCTTTAATAAATAAATATTTTTATTAATAAATAAATAAGATTGTCTCCAAAGTATATGCTTTATCATCATACATGATTGGCTTGTATGCATACTATTTTCAATCTCCCACTTGCACTAAAGCCAATCGCTATGGTATCTCATACCAACTTCTCTAAGTGACGATCAAATTGCTGTTGTGTTTATAGCTTTAGTAAATGGATATGCAATGTTATCTTGAGATTCTATATGCTCCTCTTTCAATGATTTCTTTAATCAAAGTGTCGCAACACATGTTTAGATTCAAGATGAGACTTAGGAACTAGTCCTAGTTCTGTAATAAACTTTTCATCAGAAACATCAACTTGCAGCTTCACTTACAGTTATATACTTTGTCTTTGTCACTAAAGCAGCAACCTTTTGTTGTTTGGAATCTTTCCAATTCACTACACCATCTTTCATGGTAACGACTTACCCTAAAGTGGATTTGATATCGTCTTGGTCAGTCTGAAAACTTGAGTCTGTTTAGCACTCTAGTTTAATTCAGACTCATCATGTGATATGATGACATCCTTAGTGTCAATTAAGTATTTTAAGATGTTTATCATTGTCTCACAGTGATCTTCTCCAGAATATAACTGATTAACATTAAGTCTCGTATATTTCATTGCATACATGATAGTAGATCATGCGATCTCTCTTTTATTGAGGATAATTTTAGAGAGATTCACTCCATGGCTCATCATCACGAGACACCTTTTGGAGTTTGCCATGCTAAACGCCTTTAGCATCTAATGAATATACGTTTCCTTGGGTTTAGCCGAACATCCTTTTAAATATATCAATAAAGATTTATATCCCCAATGTGGGATATTCTACCCAAATCATTCATGGAGGAATGTTTAGACAACTTTGTTTTGATCAATTTTAGCATAGGAATTTCATTCCCTATCAGTAATATATCATCAACATATAATACAAGGAATGAAATAGTGCTCCCACTAACCTTCTTGTACACACATGGTTCATCCTCATTTTTGATAAAATCAAACTCTTTGATTGTCTCATCAAAACGAATGTTCCATCTACGAGAATCTTGCTTCAATCCATGAATGGATTGTTGTAGCTCATATACATGATTTGCTTCAACCATTGAAACAAAAAACTATCTGGTTGTATCATACATACATTCTCCTCTAATAATGTATATTTGAGGAAGGACGTCTCCACGTCCATTTTGCTAGATTAAGTAATAATAAGCTGCAATCGTAAGTAAAATCCAAATGGACTTGAGCATAGCTTCAAAATCCATTTTAAATTTTATGGTCATCTACCATTTCTCTAAGTCTTTATTACTCATAGTCTGTTCGTAATTCAGTAGATCATCATCATCCATGATGTGTACCTCATCGCCATCCTCTATGACGAGTCCATACATTTCAGGTATCTTCGGTACTTTTCCAGATTTACGAATAGGGTGTTGTACAGTAGGTGTCTCTACTTGGACAGGTTCATCCACTTGATCTGTAGTGGTTTGTGGTTCTTGAATTTCTTCAAGATCTATTTTTCTCCCATTATCCCCTTCAAGGATAAACTCCTTTTTCCAAGAAGGCAGCGTGTTTTGCAACAAACACCTTTTGCTCAGTAGGATTGTAGAAATAGTATCCCAAACTTTCTTTAGGATATCTCACAAACGTGCACTTTTTAGATCTTGTCTCAAGCTTATCATTTTGAAACTTTTCAACATAAGCTGGACATCCTAATTCTTAACATGCTTAAGACCAGGTTCCTTTCTGTCCACATCTCATATGGAGTCTTGGGGACGGATTTCGAGGGGACCTTATTTAGTAGATATGTAGCCGCTTCTAGGGCATAACCCCAGAATGATATTGGAAGATTGGTAAAACTCATCATGGATTGAACCATGTCCAACAATATTAGATTTCTTCTTTTAGATACTCCATTTAATTGTGGTGTACCTAGTGGAGTCCATTGTGAGATTATACCATTTTCTTTGAGACAATTGAGAAACTCACCGCTTAAGTATTCTCCATCTCGATCTGATCGAAGAGTCTTAATACTCTTTCCCGTTTGTTTCTCTACTTCACTTCTGAACTCTTTCAACTTTTCAAATGATTCTGATTTATATTTCATGAAATACACATATCCAAATCTTGAGTGATCATCAGTGAAAGTAATAAAATAAGAATACCCACCCCGTGCAATGACTGTTATAGGTCCACAAATGTCTGTGTGAACCAACGCTAACAACTCTGTAACTCTTTCTCCTTTTCCACTAAAAGGAGATTTAGTCATTTACCCATGAGACAAGATTCACAAGTTGGATATAATTCATAATCATATAGCTCTAAGAGCCCATCCTTATGCAACTTGGATAATCTCGTCTCATTGATATGACCGAGTCTACAGTGCCACATATAGGTATAATTAATATCATCTCTTTTCCTTTTCTTAGTTTGTTCTATTTGAAGTATATTTTCATTCAAGTCAAGTATATAAAGTCCATTTCGCAGATTTCCAATACCATATAAAATATTGTTTTTATAAATTAAACAACTGTTGTTCATTATTATAATTTCAAATCCATCCATATCTAATACAGAATTTGAAATAATGTTTCTAATGATTTTCGAAACAAAATAACAATTATTTAAATAAATAGACTTGCCCGTAGGCAGTGCTAAACAATAAGTACCTACAGCTAATGCAGCAACCTTTGCTTCATTTTCCACTCGTAGGACAAACTCGTCCTTGTTCAGCTTTCTACTTCTGACTAGTCCCTTCATAGTATTACATATGTGAGAACCACAACTGGTATCCAATACCCAAGTAGAATGTTGACTTTCTGAAAAATTAATTTCAATCATAAACAAACCTTGATTGGAAGTCGAAGCTTCTCCAAGCTTCTTCTTTGTCAAAAACTTCTTGCAGTTCCTCTTCCAATGACTCGGCTCGTTGTAATGGAGCACATTCCTTTGCTAGCTGGATCAGGTTTTTTTTGTTCCTTTATGTTCACCTTGCCCTTGGTCATCCGAGATCGAAAGAGCTCCTTAGATATCTCATATCTAGCAGTCCTACTTTGTTCACCATACAACTCCTTGAGGTGAAACAACATAATAGGAGCATCCATGTTTTCATACTGACACTGATGCTCGTTATTCATGGATGCGAGCATGATGCATTTAGCCACAGATGCGTCATTTTGCCACTTTACAATGGTGGCAATTTCTTCCTCAGAAGCTGATTCTAGAACAGTTTCAGAGACAGGTGAATTTAGAACATAAAAAATCTTTTCAGCAGTGCGAACTATTCTCAGATTCCTTAACCAGTCCGTATAATTTGGTCCGGTTAGTTTATTAGCATCAAGTATGCTACGCAGTGAAATTAGTGATTTTGACATTTTTTAAATTCTGTATGTGAAAAGACAACTTTTTAGCAAACATTCATTTAATTAATTTTGCATACCAAAATAAATTTAGGTCTTTATTTTAAATTGGTATCTCCTACTATTTTCATCAAACTATATTACCCTCACTTATATAGTTCGGCAACAGCTAATTAAAGATTTGCTATTGAGATTAAGGATCCCATTTCAAATGTATATAGCCTTATGGATAGCACAACAAACGATATATAAATAAATAGGTAGACAACTCTTGTCAATTACATCAACATGTAATTCCTTTTATTTTGCCTCTTAAATCATAATGGTCAAGTGTGTGCACAACCGAACTAAAATGATTTAAGTTAAGTCCAGCCTAGCACTTCCATAAATTCAAAAAAAAAATGTTCGTCCTAGTGGATAGCACAACAAGACTATATTGTTCAATTTTCTTGATAAGCATCAAATGTGATTAATTAATATCTTAAATACGCAATACTCGTCTTGTGGATAGCACAACAAGCTCATATTAAATATTTAATACTTTATTAATTTATCATGCTAAAAGGCGACGTTCGATATTCCAAATATTATTGAACGCTTCGGACTTAATATTATTTCTTTGAGGGGTTTGTTATTATTTGTCTCATCTTGTATAGCGTGCATGCATATATATATATATATATTATAAAAAAAATACGCATCATTTTAATAAATATGCGAAGCATGTTTGCATAAAATATAATATATATAATACTTAATATGCACATATAGAATAATATATTCTACCCGGATTGATTATGGACTTTTATTCTAGTTTGATTCATTAGAGCCACCAAGTGAACCAAAAGGTCAAACCTAGGGGTGCAAGAATTTAAATTTAAACGCAACTATTACATTTAAACCGGGCTCCATTACAAACGGGTCTTCAAGCGCTCCTTGTTCCTTGGTCTCCAATTCCTTCAAGATAATTCTAACTCTTTCTATTACATTAACTGTGACACCCCCAAATCCGGGTACTTCGTTTCCACATGATTTGGTGTTCACTTTTTAATATAACATGCATCTACCCAATGAATAATGTAAAATAAACTACAACTTAAATTAGAATAGATAAATCTCCCTTAAAACAAGGGTTACAACCTTTTCAAGATAATCCCGGTTTACTCTAACCCTGACATGAATATAATAAAGTGCGGAAACAAAAACATAACATTCAAGTCTTATTACAACCATTCTCAATATAATAATAATAAAAAAAAAAAACAAGTCTTCACTTGCTTTGCTTTCCCTTGCCCTTACTCGTAGACGGAGCCTCAGCGTTATCAACCTTAACTGAAATTGTTATTTAATGCAAGAGTGAGCAAACCACAGCTCACTGGAGTTTAACAATAACATAGACATGAAAGGATATATTTAAAAGAATCTGAACAACTTAGCTTGCTTCAATAATAAAGAATTGAATAATAATTCTCTATCAACATTAAAATTTGAATATAGAATTTATCTGAGGGTCATAAGACCTTTGAACTCTTATCCTAGGTTATAAATATTTCTATTTAAACCTTTAACAGTCAATAAGACTGTGGACCTTAACTCGTACTTAGGGGGATCAACCCTTTGTACCATGTATTGTGCACAAACATCTTAACGCTATGCGTAGTAACCTCCCCTAGTAAATAGGGTTGTTCAACTCAGTAATTTGAATTCAAGTCCGCACCAAAGAAAGTTTGGTTTGGATAAGTTTACAAGGGTAATTTAGAATTCACGTTCATCAACTAAGGATTAGTTGAATCGACTTCCAATAATTCATAAATAAAAGAATTATGAATTAACATATGCTTTAGAATCAACTTCAAGCATTTAAAATAATAACTGGATCTTACTTGAACAATAAGTTAAGATCATTTCAATTAAATAAACAATTGTCCAATACAGAAATAGAAAGGACATTCTCAACAATGAATATATGAATTCAAGAATTTGTATTAATCAACAAGTTTAGGGTACAGAAAACTTGCATAAAATTAACGAGTTTAGGGTTTAAAAGACTTGCCTCAAGCGCAAGCTACTTAACACAATTCACGTACTTTAATACTTCCTACACATATATATTCAATCACAATAACCTAAATTAGTTAACACGTAACTAATTCACATAAGTGGTTAACCCTCATGGTTAACTCACTCTAATAATAATAATCAACTATGAAATAGTTAATTAAATTAATTATGTATTTAACTAAATTATAATTAAACAATTATAATTCAAACACTTAACCAAATTATAATTACTTAAATTATAATTACCATTTAAATTATAATCAATTAAACCACATCAAGCATTTAATTACACAAAGTATAATTAATCATGAAATTATCAATTTATAATCCATAATTAAACATGCATAAATTATAATTTAATTTAACATCTAATTGATTAAAATAAATCAACTTCTATACATTATAATTTCACAAAAATTATAATTTAAATTAAACATTTACTCTTAATTATAATTAATAAAATTATAATTAAGTAACTTATTGTACAATTAAACAATTATAGTTTATAATTTAAATACCATATTAGTATTTCAAAACTTCATTTTTCTCAAATTATAACACATGTTATAGCAGCTAGATACATGCTCCTTGTCATAGAATAATTAAACTTAGCTTAGAATTAACACTGCACAAAAACTAAAGTCACTGCCACTGCCCGGGACACGGCGCAGCTGCGCCACCTTTAGCCTTGACACCGGCACAGCTGCGCAGGGGACAAACCTGCGAAAACCCAGCGGCGCAGCTGCGCCGCTTCGTCGCTTCTACCCTTACTGCCTGCGCAGCTGCGCCAGCAGCGGACAGAAACAGAGCAGCTTCGCGAATAATGCAGAGAAAAGCCAATTTGGCTTAATTCTCTACAATGAATTCTCAATTCAGCCAACAATTTTCATATAAAACTTTACAGAAACAAAGTGCAAAGCTTCTAACTTGTTTTGAACACACTAATACATCAATTAGCAAAATTACAGCGCTTAATTTTTACAAAAATTTAAAAAAATACCAATGTCAGTGTTCTAGATGAAATTGAATACTGCGAATTTGTTTTAAAACCAATTCTCACAATTCCAATCCCAATCAACTAATTTCTAAACATAATAACATATTCCACAATTAATTTATACAAAAATCAACAATCAACATATATTTTGATTTTTATGAGAAACTTTATTTTTCCCAAACACTTCACTGTGACTTTTGAAAAACATAATTTCTCTATTATATCATATATATATTCATGAATTAAACAACTAATTAAGCATATCATCACATATAGACATGATATGAACACAATTATATATATATATATATATATATATATATATCCATCATGCTATACAACTTCCAAAATATGTTTTACAGAGAATGAAAATATAAGGATCATAACTTTAAAACTGATTTTTACAACAATTGTATTTTGAAAATCTTTCCATGGCACACAATTACAAATGAAAACCTATGAAAATCATATATACATAGTCACAATTATACAACTTAATGAAAACTCAACTTTTGACAGAGAATAAAATACATGAAACATATGAATTGAGTTCTATAATAATTAGAGATTATAGATAATACCTTTTGTTAATAGATTGAAAGAGAAAGCGATGTGAGTTCAATTCTAACAATTCTTCTTTCTCTTTTCTTTTTTCTGCTCTTCCTTTTCTCTGCTCTCTTTTCTTCTTAGTTCATAGTTTAGACTTAGGAAAAACTAACGTAGTTTAGATATATTATAACTGATATAATATACGTATACTAATGATATATATGTAACTGCTAATTACTTAATATATATAATAAATATATTTATTATGTAAGTTACAAAATTCAAAAGCCAACTTGGCTTGTTTGGCTACAAGAAAATTAGAAACTAGTTTTACTTACTTAGGCATGGTTTAGGTAAATTAGGTTTAAGCTAGTGTAAGGGGCCCTGTTTGGCAACAATTTTTAAAACAAAAGCAAGGGCCTTGTTTGGTAAAAATTATTTAAAATTCTTTTCCTTTTTATTTTAACAAATCATTTAACACATACTTTAATGTCATATTTTAATCAATTAAATATTAATCAACTAATTTAATCAATAAAATCTAACATCAATTAATCACATAAAATTTGTCACATAATTATAATTACTCACTAATTATAATTCATGTAACACTTCATCACATCTAATTTAATTCTCTCAATTAAATTAGAACTAAAAATAAAATTAATATACATTAATTAAATTAAATATTGCACATTCATTTAATTAATATATACCCTTAATTAAATAACTCCATAAATCACATAATTTATTTATTTAACTCAATAAATAAATCACATAAAATATTTATTTAATTCAATAAATATTTAAAATTAAATATAAAATCTCAATCGTTACAATCTTCCCTCCTTAAAAGGATTCTGTCCCTAGAATCACACAAAAAAAAAAAATCTCGCCTATTACATTCTTCCCCCCTTAAAAGGTTTATGTCCCCAGAATCAGTATATAAGGGTTACACATAACTAAACAAATAAATGCGGATAAGATTTTATCATAACATCTTCGAGTTCCCATGTAGCTTCTTCAGCATTGTGGTTCCTCCAGATTACCTTAACAGAAGGTATCACTTTATTCCTAAGTACTTGTTCCTTTCTATCAACTATTTGAACAGGCACTTCTTCATATGCTAAGTCTTTATCAAATAGCAAAGGTTCATATTCTATTACATGTTTATAATCGTGCTTGTAAGGTCTTAATACAGAAATATGAAAGACATTATGTATATTCTCGAGCACCGGAGGTAATGCAATCTTGTAAGCTACCTCGTCCACCTTTCGTAATACCTCAAAAGGTCCAATAAATCTGGGACTCAGCTTCCCCTTCTTACCAAATCGAATTTTCCCTTTCCAAGGAGATACCTTCAGAAAAACGAAACTTCCTGGTAAGAATTCTCGGTTCTGTCGATGTAAATCGGCATACTTCTTCTGTCTGTCTTGAGCAGCAACTAATCTCGTTTTGATTAGCTTCACAATTTCAGCGGTTTGTTGTACCAATTCTGGTCCCAACAATTGACGTTCACCGACTTCATCCCAACACAAAGGAGTTCTGCATTTTCTGTCGTATAATGCTTCGTAAGGCGGCATGCCAATACTCGCATGATGACTATTATTATACCCGAACTCCACCAATGGTAGATGATCCTCCCAGCTTCCTTTGAAGTCCATCACACAAGCTCTCAGCATATCCTCAAGCGTCTGAATCGTTCTCTCGCTCTGTCCATTAGTCTGAGGATGATACGCTGTACTCATTTGTATTTGTGTTCCCATACATTCTTGCAATCGCTTCCAGAAATTAGACGTGAAACGTGGATCTCTGTCGGACACAATCGACACAGGAACACCATGTCGAGAAATAATTTCCTTCACGTAGAGCTTCGCTAGTTTATCCAGGTTGTACTTGACCCTGATCGACAGAAAGTGGGCTGACTTTGATCCACTATAACCCATATCGCATCATATCCCTTCTGAGTCGTTGGAAGTCCTACCACAAAATCCATCGTGATGTGCTCCCACTTCCACTCTGGAATTTCTAACGGTTGCAGCAAACCACTTGGTCTCTGGTGTTCTGCTTTGATTTTCTGACACGTTAAGCATTTCGCAACGCATTCAGCCACGTCCCTCTTCATATTCGGCCACCAGAAATGATGCCTGAGATCCTGGTACATCTTCGTACTCCCAGGGTGAATAGAATATCTAGAACTATGAGCTTCGCTCAAAATCTCCTCTTTGACCTCTGGTACTGGCGGTACCTAGATTCTACCTTCAAATCGTAACAGTCCTTCATTATCGACCTTGAACTTGAACTCTTCGCCATCAGTTAACCTCGTCCGAATCGTTTCACATTCTTCATCATAAAGTTGTGTTTCTTTCACTTTGTCTATTAAAGTAGAACCAGTGGTTACTTGAAACAACATCTCATCATATTCTTTCGAAAACTTCACTTCCAACTCCAATCTAGCCATCTGTTCTATTAACCGATCCTGATCAGTTAATACGTTCAGCTTCTCCCGACCTTTTCTGCTCAATGTGTCGGCAACAACGTTAGCTTTACCCGGATGGTAAAGTATCTCGCAATCGTAGTCTTTAATCAGTTCCAACCACCTTCTTTGGTGCATGTTCAAATCCTTCTGGGTAAATATATACTTCAAACTCTTGTGATCTGTGTATATTTCACACTTTTCTCCATATAAGTAGTGCCTCCAAATCTTTAGGGCAAACACTACTGCCACCAATTCTAGGTTATGGGTCGGATACCCCTTCTCGTAATCCTTCAGCTGACGTGATGCATAGGCAATGACTTTGCCGCTCTGCATCAATACACAGCCTAATCCTTTATGTGAGGCATCGCTATATACTACGAAATTCCCCGAACTATCCGGTAAAGACAATACAGGCGCAGTACTCAACCTCTTCTTCAGCTCTTGAAAACTCTCCTCACACTTCTCCGTCCAAACAAACTTAACTATTTTACGAGTCAAATTCGTCAACGGAGTTGCGATTCTAGAAAAATCTTGAATAAATCTTCTGTAATAACCAGCCAATCCTAAGAAACTTCTCACTTCAGACGGCGTCTTCGGCTATTCCCAATTAATTACGGCCTCAACTTTCGACGGATCTACCGAAATACCATCCTTGTCGATCACGTGGCCAAGGAATTGCACACGTTCCAACTAAAATTCGCATTTCGAGAATTTAGCGTAAAGCTTCTCTCGTCTCAGTGCTTCTAAGGTTAGTCGTAAGTGTTCAGCATGCTCCTCCTCGGTCTTGGAATAAACTAGGATGTCATCTATGAACACTACCACGAACTTGTTCAGAAATGGCTTGAACACCCTGTTTATTAGGTCCATAAATGTAGCTGGGGCATTCGTGAGACCAAATGACATCACCAAGAACTCGTAATGACCATACCGAGTTCTAAAAGCTATTTTCGGTATATCTTCCTTCCTCACCTTCAGTTGATGATACCCGCTTCTCAAATTGATTTTCGAGAAGTATTTTGCACCCTTCAGTTGATCAAACAAGTCATCGATCCTAGGTAAAGGATACCTATTCTTGATCGTAACTTTATTCAACTCTCTATAATCAATGCAAAGACGCATCAACCCATCCTTTTTCTTTACGAATAAAACAGGTGCTCCCCACGGCGAAACGTTCAGTTGAATATACTTCTTGTCTAACAGTTCTTGCAGTTGAACCATCAGTTCCTTCATCTCGACTGGAGCCATTCGGTATGGAGCCTTCGAAATCGGAGCAGTTCCCGGCGCTAGATCGATCACGAACTCTGTCTCCCTATCTGGCGGAAGTCCTGGCAAATCGCTAGGAAAAATGTCCACAAACTCCTTAACTACTGATATCTCCTCCACCTTCGGGCTTTCCTTACGCGAATCTACTATGTAGGCTAGATATTCTACACAGCCTTGCGTCAGAAGTTTCTTGGCTTGCATAACCGTCAGACAACTCGCTTGCCTAGGCGATTTGCTACCATAGAACACCAACTTCGACAGAGTCATAAGGTTTACCGACTTCTTCTGACAGTCGATTACCGCCCCATGGTTGAACAACTAATCCATACCTAGTATGACGTCGAATTCCCCAAGTTTTATCGAAATCAAATCTACTCTAAGCTCCTGACCCTTAATGTCCAATCTACAGTTCTTATAAACGCTCCTAACAGGAATAACCTCCCTATTCGCAATCTCTATGTTCAAAGGGTAAATTAACTCCTCTATAGGTAAGTCTAGGGTTCTAACAAAATCATCAGATATGAATGAGCAAGTAGCACCCGAATCAAATAATACATATGCATTTATACTATTGACCGGAATAATACCTGACACCACATCTTTTGATTGCACAGCATCCTGCACCGTTATATTGAATGTCCGTGCAGTGGGTCGAACAGCTTGCAATGGTGCAGCGATAGTAACGGTACTGCCGCTTCCATTCCCTCCGCTCCCTGTTGACCCTGTCGTCAGCTTCTTCGGGCAGTTGCGAGCCATGTGATCTTTGGATCCACATGTAAAGCAAGCTCCCTTCTTCGATTTTGGGCAATTAGGCGCGATGTGGCCTTCCTGACCACAGTTGAAGTACACCCGCTTCCCCTTCATGCACACGCCAGTGTGATTCTTACCGCATGTAGAACATGCTTCGAACTTCCTCTTCTGCTGGCTTCCTTGCTGACTCCCAGCAGAGGTATTATCAAACCACTTCCTCTTTTGGTTCACAGTGATGCTACCCCCAGACTTGGTTTCTACCTCATTCTTCTTCTTCTTATCTTGGTTGAACTTCGTCACCGCTTCGCTTCCTCCCTCAGCAAGTATGGCCTTCTCCAGCACCGCTGCAAAGGTATTCAGCTAGAACATGGAAACCTTGCTGTAGAGCCAGGGCTTTAGTCCCCGTTCAAACCTGCTCGCTTTCCTAGCGTCAGTGCTGACCTAGTATGTAGCGAACCTGGCCAACTCGTTAAACTTAGCGGCATACTCAGACACCGTCATCCCTCATTGCTTAAGTTCTAGGAACTAGACCTCCATCTGGTCCTGCGAAGTCACTGGAAAATACATCTCGTAGAACATTTCCTTGAAATGTTCCAACGTGATGACTCCCTCTCCCTCTTTAGTCTTGTTAGCCTGCCACCAAAAGCTAGCATCCGACTTCAACATGAAAGCCGCGAACATTGTCTTTTGGTCTTCTCCTACCCTAGCCACGTCAAATACCTTCTCCATTTCCATAACCCATGTCTGAGCTTTGATAGGGTTAGCCGATCCTTTGAACTCAGGCGGTCCTACTGCCTTGAATTCCTTGAAAGTAGTACCTTGCACCTGCGGCTTATTCGCAAGAGCTCCTGTCAACAGGTTCACCAACTGCTGAACCGAATTAGGATTCGTTCCCTCGTTATTGTTGTTGTTCGTCAAACCCTCAGGATTTTGACGTGTTACTCTTCTTCTAGGAGGCATTTTCTGTTAAGAAAATATTATTATTAGACCCTTTATTCAATTATTAAGTACTCCAGTTCATACTTGAACGTTCTAGACAATTCAGTTCACATAGAACACTAAGCACGTCAATAGACTTCTTTTATTCATTAGTCGTAGTTTAAAAACATCAATTAGATAGTATTTCTGCCATTTACATCATCCTTCCTGAACTGGAAAAATTGCAGGATTATATTATTAACTCATCCCATTCTTATCTCAAATTATGGAATTTACATTATTTAATACAAAAAGCAATACATAAATAAAAGCTCTACTATTACTGCTACTGCTACTACTACTATTACTGCTACTGCTGCTACTGCCTAGGCATATTAATACGTCGCACAGCCTCTCTACGTTCCTCTTTCAATACCCGAAATGCCGTTCTTCGGTCCACCACAAACCACGGTAAACCTTGGAACTAAGCTGGGTAGTAGAAAATACGGTCCTGAGCTCTCTCTATCGCTGTATGAAAAGCATATTTTGTTTCCCTCAGCTTGGCTCTCTTGGCTTCAGCTTCACCTTCAGCTCGATCGGCTCGTTGATTAGCCCTCAAGCTTGACTCCTCAGCTCTGGCACGCTTCATTAACTCCTCCTGGATGTCTTGCTTCAGCTTTGCCAATTCAAAACGAGCAGCATCTCTTTCGACCTCCATATGTATCAGGTTCCACTGTGCATCTCCTAGTGCACTATCCATCTCTTCGATAGTCTCATCACGCTGCTGAATAGTCTCCTCGAGATCTCCTATTCGTCCATGAAGTTCCACATTGTTATCGTAAACTGCCTTGTACATCTCAGCACTAGTAGAGTGAGGTGGGAATTCCTCTTCGGGATCCTCTTCCTCCTCTTCCTCTTTTTCAGACTCGTCCTCGTTATCATCCTCTAGAATAGGTGTCAGGTCACGCTCCCGACCAGCTACGGTGATCACTGGAGATGGCTCTCTCCTAACCAGCTGCTCCCAGACAACATGTATGTCACGGGGCTCTTCCTCTCTAGGCACCTTAGGTACATCCTCTCTAGCCTGACTAGGTTCTCCCACGTTCAACATCCTGACAAAAGAATTTTAAAGTTCATTATTACGTGATAACGAATCGTCACTCTTCGAATACTATAATGTAAACACATAGGCACATAAGGTAGTTTATTATCTTTACCTAGCATCACTATCTTTTCGATCTTACCATAAGCCTACTACCTAAGGTTTTTCCCTACCTAAGGTTTCATAACCTACAGCTTTGATACCAACCTGTGACACCACCAAATCCGGGTACTTCGTTTCCACATGATTTGGTGTTCACTTTTTAATATAACATACATCTACCCAATGAATAATGTAAAATAAACTACAACTTAAATTAGAATAGATAAATCTCCCTTAAAACAAGGGTTACAACCTTTTCAAGATAATCCCGGTTTACTCTAACCCTGACATGAATATAATAAAGTGCGGAAACAAAAACATAACATTCAAGTCTTATTACAATCATTCTTAATATAATAAAAAAAAACAAGTCTTCACTTGCTTTGGTTTCCCTTGCCCTTACTCGTAGACGGAGCATCAACGTTATCAACCTTAACTGAAATTGTTATTTAATGCAAGAGTGAGCAAACCACAGCTCACTGGAGTTTAACAATAACATAGACATGAAAGGATATATTTAAAAGAATCTGAACAACTTAGCTTGCTTCAATAATAAAGAATTGAATAATAATTCTCTATCAACATTAAAATTTGAATATAGAATTTATTTGAGGGTCATAAGCCCTTTGAACTCTTATCCTAGGTTATAAATATTTCTATTTAAACCTTTAACAGTCAATAAGACTGTGGACCTTAACTCGTACTTAGGGGGATCAACCCTTTGTACCATGTATTGTGCACAAACATCTTAACGCTATGCGTAGTAACCTCCCCTAGTAAATAGGGTTGTTCAACTCAGTAATTTGAATTCAAGTCCGCACCAAAGAAAGTTTGGTTTGGATAAGTTTACAAGGGTAATTTAGAATTTACGTTCATCAACTAAGGATTAGTTGAATCGACGTCCAATAATTCATAAATAAAAGAATTATGAATTAACATATGCTTTAGAATCAACTTCAAGCATTTAAAATAATAACTGGATCTTACTTGAACAATAAGTTAAGATCATTTCAATTAAATAAACAATTGTCCAATACAAAAATAGAAAGGACATTCTCAACAATGAATATATGAATTCAAGAATTTGTATATAATCAACAAGTTTAGGGTACAGAAAACTTGCATAAAATTAACGAGTTTAGGGTTTAGAAGACTTGCCTCAAGCGCAAGCTACTTAACACAATTCACGTACTTTAATACTTCCTACACATATATATTCAATCATAATAACCTAAATTAGTTAACACGTAACTAATTCACATAAGTGGTTAACCCTCATGGTTAACTCACTCTAATAATAATAATCAACTATCACATAGTTAATTAAATTAATTATGTATTTAACTAAATTATAATTAAACAATTATAATTCAAACACTTAACCAAATTATAATTACTTCAATTATATTTACCATTTAAATTATAATCAATTAAACCACATCATGCATTTAATTACACAAATTATAATTAATCATAAAATTATCAATTTATAATCCATAATTAAACATGCATAAATTATAATTTAATTTAACATCTAATTGATTAAAATAAATCAACTTCTATACATTATAATTTCACAAAAATTATAATTTAAATTAAACATTTACTCTTAATTATAATTAATAAAATTATAATTAAGTAACTTATTGTACAATTAAACAATTATAATTTATAATTTAAATAACATATTAGTTTTTCAAAACTTCCTTTTTCTCAAATTATAACACATGTTATAGCAGCTAGATACATGCTCCTTGTCATAGAATAATTAAACTAAGCTTAGAATTAACACTGCACAAAAACTAAAGTCACTGCCACTGCCCGGGACACGGCGCAGCTGCGCCACCTTTAGCCTTGACACCGGCACAGCTGCGCAGGGGCCAAACCTGCGAAAACCCAGCGGCGCAGCTGCGCCGCTTCTACCCTTACTCCCTGCGCAGCTGCGCCGGCAGCGGACAAAAACAGAGCAGCTTCGCGAATAGTGCAGAGAAAAGCCAATTTGGCTTAATTCTCTACAATGAATTCTCAATTCAGCCAACAATTTGTTGGTTTTGTACGAAATCATGACGCAATCAAATTGCAAAAATTAGCAGAAGCATGGTATATCAGAGTTTAAAAAATTTCTACAAAACCATTACCCGGATCATCCTTTATGCAAATTATTAATTTAAAACGACAAATAAGAAGTTATGGAATCATACCTTTGTAGAACGAAGCTTCCACAGGTACGAGTTCAACTCCTTGTTCTTCGTGATCTCCTTGAATTTCCGAGTTAGATTCCTTCCTTTGATCAACGTTAGCCACCCAAGTGTTTGGCCTCTAGAGGTGATCCACCAAGGAAGAAGAATTATCAAGAAGGAGGGTGTTTGGCTAAACCTTAGTTTTCTATCCTCTATAGAAAAGGAGTACTCTCCAACAATTAAAATTGCATCAACTGATATCTATTATAAGACTCCTCTTATATAGATATTGGTCAACCCTTCTAATCCTATTAGACATGAGATTTCTTTTAATTAATTAAACTCCTTTTATAATTTAGGCTTCCCACCACATTGGGAATAATTAATTAAATTCATTTAATTAATTTGTCTCCTAATCTTATTAGGAATTAATGAGAGTACTAATATTAAATTAATTACTAAACTCCTTTAGAAATTAAAATAATAATAATTGTAATAATATTAATAAGACTCCTCTTATTAATTTATATTTAATATTTCCAAAATATTAAATAATAAACATTAAGCTATTTAATTTATTCTATCACCATAGATTAAATTAATTTCACTTAATGCATTATTACGATTATGCCATTACCTTCTTAAATAATTATTCTTCCTTTTATGGTGTGACCCTTTAGGTTCTCCATATTAAATCGGTTGTGAATAAATCAATTAGAACAATTCTAATCTTATTTAAATAAATAAATTAAATTAATAATCTATTTAAATAAATAATATTTATTCTACAATAGGGATAAGCCTCCCTAGCGATCAACGACTTTCTAGATAATATAGATTTCAACATTAATCATAAAAGAACCTGTGAGTAAATAGTTATCGTACAATTTAATCCTTACACCATACAATATCCCAATTAAATATAAGACATGGATTTATTGTCAAGTCTTATTTTATTTAATTATATGTATTTCGATTGAAAAATGCACAACTCCAAATAATGCAAATTAGAAACTCCTTTCTAATTTCATTCCACCTTGGTCAAGGATTCCTGGGTTGTCATTTAACAAATCACATAGGACATATCTCCTCTTTTACTAGAGGTCGTAGATTCTTTATTGATCATACATTATCTCTATATGTAACTCATTATACCCAAGCATACCCTATATATGCCTTAAAAGGCCTTAAGGAATAAGTCAAAGTATAATTTGTTACATACAAGATACTATGATGATCTCAAGTCCAAGGATCACTTGTACTACTATCACATTAGGAATTCCTATTGACAGGTGAGTAAAACTCCATTAGGTATTCCATAGCGAGTCACGTTCAGTGAACTTATTCTCCAATAAGCACCTACATACTTGCTTTAGTGTCTCCACACAAATGATTATGAGATCAATCATCCTCATCCAATGAGCAAGCAATATATGTACCAATCTATCCGGATTTACTAATCCTCTTTTTAGTAATCCCACGATTGGGAACTATTTTAGTTTTAAAACTTTCTAGGAATTTAGATCTCATTAGCATGATCATCATCATGATTCTAAAATCATTGCTTAAAACTATGGGTTATTTACATATTATAAAAACAGCAACATGTAGATAATTAAATGCCTTTAATAAATGAATATTTTATTAATAAATAAATAAGATTGTTTACAAAGTACGTGCTTTATCATCATACATGATTGGCTTGTATGTACACTACTATCAATCTCCCACTTGCACTAAACCCAATCGTCATGGTATCTCATACCCATCTTCTCTAAGTGACGATCAAACTACTGTTGTGTTAAATCTTTAGTAAATGGATCTGCAATATTGTCTTGAGAGTCTACACGCTCTAAGTTGACATCTCCTCTTTCAATGATCTCCATGATCAAGTGAAATCACCGCAACACGTGTTTAGATTTCTGATGAGACCTCGGCTCCTTAGCCTGTGCAACTACTCCTGTGTTGTCACAGTAAACGGGAACTGCTTCTCCAATGCTAGGAACCACACCAAGTTCAGTTATGAACTTCTTCATCCAAACAGCTTCCTTTGCAGCTTCACTTGCAGCTATATACTCTGCCTCTGTCACTGAATCAGCAACTGTTTGCTGCTTGGAACTCTTCCAACTCACTGCGACTCCGTTCAAGGTAAAAGCATACCCCTAAATAGATTTACTATCATCTTGGTCCGTTTGAAAACTTGAGTCTGTGAAGCCCTAGAGTTTTAATTCAGACCCACCGTAGACAAGAAAAATATCCTTAGTCCTTCTCAAGTATTTTAGGATATTCTTCACTGCCTTCTAGTGCTCTTCTCCTGGATTCGACTGGTATCTGCTCGTTACACTAAGTGCATGAGCAACATCCGGTCTAGTACATATCATACCGTACATGATAGATCCTATTCCAGAAGCATAAGGGATCTTACTCATACGGTCTCTCTCCTCAGGCGTCTTTGGGGCCTGTTTCTTAGAGAGATGTATTCCATGGCTCATCGGCATGAGACCTCTTTTGGAATCTTCCATGCTAAATCTTTTTAGCATTGTATCAATGTACGTTCCTTAGGATAAACCAAGTATCCTTTTAGATCTATCTCTATAGATCTTTATCCCCAAAATATAGGATGCTTCTCCCAAGTCCTTCATGGAGAAGTGTTTAGATAACCAGATTTTAATCGATTGTAGCATAGGAATGTCATTTCCTATCAGTAATATATCATCAACATATAATACAAGGAATGAAACTGCGCTCCCACTAACCTTCTTGTACACACATGGTTCATCGTCATTTTTGATAAAATCAAACTCTTTGATTGTCTCATCAAAACGAATGTTCCATCTACGAGAAGCTTGCTTCAATCCATAAATGGATCGTTGCAGCTTACAGACTTGATTTGTTCCAACCTTTGAAACAAATCCCTCTGGCTGTGTCATATACACATCCTCCTCAAGTTTCCCATTGAGGAAGGCCGTTTTCACGTCTATCTGCCAGATCTCATAGTCGTTATAAGCTGCAATTGCAAGCAAAATTTGAATGGACTTGAGCATAGCTACTGGTGAAAAGGTTTCATCATAGTCAACTCCTTGTCTTTGTTTGAAACCTTTTGCAACCATTCGGGCCTTATAAGTCTCTACCTTGTCGTCCGCTCCAGTCTTTCTTTTAAAGACCCATTTACACCCAATAGGCTTAATGCCTTCAGGTGGTGAAACCAAAGTCCATACTTTATTTTCATACATGGAGTCCATTTTGAATTTCATGGCTTCAAGCCATTTCCCTGAGTCTTTATTACTCATAGCCTTTTCGTAATTCAATGGATCATCATTATTCATGATGTGTACCTCATCATCATCCTCTATAATGAATCCATACCTCTCAAGTATCTTCGTTACTCTTCCAGATTTACGAACAGGGTATGGTATAGTAGGTTCTTCTACTTGGTCAGGTACCTGACTTTAATCCGTGGTAATTTATGGTTCTTGAACTTCTTCAAGATATATCTTACTCCCACTGACCCCTTTATGGATAAACTCCTTTTCCAAGAAGGCAGCATGTTTCGCAACAAACACCTTTTGATCAGTTGGATGATAGAAATAATACCCTAAAGTTTATTTAGGGTATCCCACAAATCTACACTTATCGGATTTAGTCTATAGCTTATCATTTTCAAACTTTTTGACATAAGCTGGGCAACCCCAAGTCTTAACATGCTTAAGATTTGGTTTCCTCTCCTTCCACATCTCATATGGAGTCTTTGGGGCGGATTTGGTAGGTACCTTGTTAAGTAGGTATGCAGCCGTTTCTAGGGCATATCCCCAGAAGGAAATTGGAAGGTCGATAAAACTTATCATGGATCGAACCATGTCCAACAGTGTTCTATTTCTCCTTTCAGATACTCCATTTAACTGTGGTGTACCTGGAGGAGTCCATTGTGAGATTATACCATTTTCTTTGAGACAATTAAGAAACTCAACGCTTAAGTATTCTCCACCTCGATCTGATCGAAGTATCTTTATACTCTTGCCCGTTTGTTTCTCTACTTCACTTCTGAATTCTTTGAACTTTTCAAATGATTCTGACTTGTATTTCATTAAATACACATATCTAAATCTTGAGTGATCATCAGTGAAAGTAATAAAATTAGAATACCCACCCCGTGCACTTGTTGTCATAGGTCCACAAACGTCTGTGTGAATCAATACCAACAACTCTGTGACTCTTTCTCCTTTTCCACTAAAAGGAGATTTAGTCATTTTACCCATGAGACAAGATTCACAAGTTGGATATGATTCATAATCGGATAACTCGAGGAGGCCATCTTTATGCAACTTGAATAATCTTGTTTCATTAATATGACCGAGTCTACAGTGCCACATGTAGGTATAATTAATACCATCTCTTTTTCTTTTCTTAGTTTGTTCAATTTGAAATATATTTTCTTGTAAGTCAAGTGTATAAAGTCCATTTTGCAAATTTCCAATACCATATAAAACATCGTCTTTATAAATAGAACAACTATTGTTCTCTATAACAACGTTAAATCCTTCCATATCCAATACAGAAATTGAAATAATATTTTTAATAATATTCGGAACATAATAACAATTATTAAGATAAATGGACTTGTCCGAAGGCATTGCTAAATAATAAGTTCCTACAGCTAATGCAATAACCTTTGCTCCATTTCCCACTCGTAGGATCACCTCATCATTGTTCAGCTTTCTACTTCTGACCAGTCCCTGCACAGTATTACATATGTGAGAACCAAAGCCGGTATCCAATACCCAAGTAGAATTATGACTTTCAGAAAAATTAATTTCAATCATAAACAAACCTTGATTGGAAGTCGAAGCTTCTCCAAGCTTCTTCTCTGCTAGATACTTCTTGCAGTTCCTTTTCCAATGTCCCGGCTTGTTGCAATGAAAGCACATTCCTTTAGCTGGTTCAGGTTTCTTTTGTTCCTTTTCTTTCCCCTTTCCCTTATCCTTCTTGGATTTCTTCTTTTCAGAAGATACCTTGGGCCTCTTCCTTTTATTGGAAGAATCCACCATCAAGATATGGTTCTTCTTGGATGGGAAGTGACCTACTACAGTTTTCAGCATGTTAAGCAGCTCAGGCAAGCTGACATCTAGCTTATTCATGTGAAAATTAACCACAAACTGAGAGAAGGACTCAGGGAGTGACTGCAAGACCAAGTCTTGACTCAGCTCCCCATCCATGACGAACCCCAGCTGTCCAAGGTGTTCAATCAAATTGATCACCTTTAGGACATGAGTCTCGACGGTAGTACCCTCGGTCATCCGAGATCGGAAGAGCTCCTTAGATATCTCATATCTAGCAGTCCTACTCTGTTCACCATACAACTCCTTGAGGTGAAGCAGCATAGCAGGAGCATCCATGTTTACGTGCTGACGCTGAAGCTCGTTATTCATGGATGCGAGCATGATGCATTGAGCCACAGATGCATCATCTTGCCACTTATTGAAAGTGGCAATCTCTTCCTCAGAGGCTATTTCCGAAACAGATTCAGGGGCAGTTGAATTTAGGACATAAGAAATCTTTTCAGCAGTGAGAACAATTCTCAGATTTCTTAGCCAGTCCTCATAATTCGGCCCGGTAAGCTTGTTTGCATCAAGTATGCTTCGTAGTGAGATTAGTGATTTAGATATTTTTAAAATTCTGCATGTGAAAGAAAATAACATTTTAGCAAACATTCATTTTATTAACTTTGCATACCAAAATAAATTTAGGTCTTTATTTTAAATTGGTATCTCCCACTATTTTCATCAAACTATATTACCCTCACTTATATAGTTCGGCAACATTTAATTAAAGATTTGCTAGTGAGAATAAGGATCCCATTTCAAATGTATATAACCTTGTGGATAGCACAACAAGCGATATACAAATAAATAGGTAGACAACTCTTGTCAATTACATCACCATGTAATTCCTTTTATTTTGCTTCTTAAATCATAATGGTCAAGTGTGTGCACATCCGAACTAAAATAATTTAAGTTAAGTCCGGCATAGCACTTCCATAAATTCAAAAAAGAAAAATGTTCGTCCTTGTGGATAGCACAATAAGACTAGATCGTTCAATTTTCTTGATAAGCATCAAATGTGATTAATTAACATCTTAAATACGCAATACTCGCCTTGTGGATAGCACAACAAGCTCATATTAAATATTTAATACTCTATTAATTTATCATGCTAGAAGGCGACATTCGATATTCCAAATATCATTTGAACGCTTTGGACTTAATATTATTTCTTTGAGGGGTTTGTTATTATTTGTCTCATCTTGTTTAGCGCGCATGCACATATATATATATTTATATATATATATATATAATAAGCGTCATTTTATTAAACATGCGAAGCATGTTTGCATAAAATATAATATATATAATATTTAGCATGCAATATAGAATACTATATTCTACTCGGATTGATTATGAACTTTTATTTTAGTTTAGTTCACTAGAGCCACCAAGTGAACCAAAAGGTCAAACTTAGGAGTGCAAAAATTTAAATTTAAACGTAACTATTACATTTAAACCCGGGCTCCATACACATGGGTCTTCACACGCTCCTTGCTCCTTGGTCTCCAATTTCTTCAAGATAATTCTAACTATTTCTATTACATTAAACTATTTAATTTAAATAAAAAACTTAATCAGTAGTCAAGGGGAAGTACATAGGAGGGAGATAGAATTTTACATCAAGAAAAAAAAAATTAAAGAAGACGAGGTACGCAGACCCCATTTAATAAAATCCATTAATTCAAGCATTCAACTAAAATAAAATCCAATCACATTGGTCAAATAGTCCATAATCAATCCCTATTTATTATCATACATATCACCATATATATCAATAAATAAATATTCATCTCATGAATTAAAACATTCCATATATATATGAGTATCATTTAATGGGCAATTTTAATTTGCATGAAATCCAATTTCAAGATTAAAATAAACTCTTTATTTTAATTATAAAATTATTAAGAATATTATATATATATATATATATATATATATATATTATCTAATAACATGATCATGCCTTTTAGAATCCCTTTTTGAAAATCCTGGAGGATATTACTTATGGGTCACTTAGATTATATATATATAATCAACTTTCGGCAAGGACTATATATAAAAAAACGTGGGAAACCTTTAATTGAAACACCTTTTGATTTCGGCAAAAACACGGGATGCAGCGAACCACTTTTTGCGAATTCAGTTTTCATTTTTTTTTAATTTATTTATATTTTATAAAATTAATTTTATACAATTAATTATGTCCAATAAATTATTCTAAATACATACCCATACATATATATGGAATCAAAATAATTAATAATTGCATAAAGGATTGGCTCTGATGCCACTGTTGGTTTTGTACGAAATCATGACGCAATCATATTGCAAAAATTAGCGGAAGCATGGTATATCAGAGTTTAAAAAATTTCTACAAAACCATTACCCGGATCATCCTTTATACAAATTATTAATTTAAAACGATAAATAAGAAGTTATGGAATCATACCTTTGTAGAACGAAGCTTCCACAAGTACGAGTTCAACTCCTTGTTCTTCGTGATCTCCTTGAATTTCCAAGTTAGATTCCTTTCTTTGATCAACGTTAGTCACCCAAGTGTTTGGCCTCTAGAGGTGATCCACCAAGGAAGAAGAATTATCAAGAAGGAGGGTGTTTGGCTAAACCTTAGTTTTCTATCCTCTATAGAAAAGGAGTACTCTCCAACAATTAAAATTGCATTAACTGATATCTATTATAAGACTCCTCTTATATAGATATTGGTCAACCCTTCTAATCCTATTAGACATGAGATTTCTTTTAATTAATTAAGCTCCTTTTATAATTTAGGCTTCCCACCACATTGGGAATAATTAATTAAATTCATTTAATTAATTTGTCTCCTAATCTTATTAGGAATTAATGAGAGTACTAATATTAAATTAATTACTAAACTCCTTTAGAAATTAAAATAATATTAATTGTAATAATATTAATAAGACTCCTCTTATTAATTTATATTTAATATTTTAGAAATATTAAAAAATAAACATTAAGCTATTTAATTTATTCTATCACCATAGATTAAATTAATTTCACTTAATGCATTATTACGATTATGCCATTACCTTCTTAAATAATTATTCTTCCTTTTATGGTGTGACCCTTTAGGTTCTCCATATTAAATCGGTTGTGAATAAATCAATTAGAACAATTCTAATCTTATTTAAATAAATAAATTAAATTAATAATCTATTTAAATAAATAATATTTATTCTACAATAGGGATAAGCCTCCCTAGCGATCAACGACTTTCTAGATAATATATATTTCAACATTAATCATAAAAGAACCTGTGAGTAAATAGTTATCGTACAATTTAATCCTTACACCATACAATATCCCAATTAAATATAAGACATGAATTTATTGTCAAGTCTTATTTTATTTAATTATATGTATTTCGATTGAAAAATGCACAACTCCAAATAATGCAAATTAGAAACTCCTTTCTAATTTCATTCCACCTTGGCCAAGGATTCCTGGATTGTCATTTAACGAATCACATAGGACATATCTCCTCTTTTACTAGAGGTGGTATATTCTTTATTGATCATACATTATCTCTATATGTAACTCATTATACCCAAGCATACCCTATATATGCCTTAAAAGGCCTTAAGGAATAAGTCAAAGTATAATTTGTTACATACAAGATACTATGATGATCTCAAGTCCAATGATCACTTGTACTACTATCACATTAGGAATTCCTATTGACAGGTGAGTAAAACTCTATTAGGTATTCCATAGCGAGTCACGTTCAGTGAACTTATTCTCCAATAAGCACCTACATACTTGCTTTAGTGTCTCCACACAAATGATCATGAGATCAATCATCCTCATCCAATGAGCAAACAACATATGTACCAATCTATCCGGATTTACTAATCCCCTTTTTAGTAATCCCACGATTGGGAACTATTTTAGTTTTAAAACTTTCTAGGAATTTAGATCTCATTAGCATGATCATCATCATGATTCTAAAATCATTGCTTAAAACTATGGGTTATTTACATATTATAAAAACAGCAACATGTAGATAATTAAATGCCTTTAATAAATGAATATTTTATTAATAAATAAATAAGATTGTTTACAAAGTACGTGCTTTATCATCATACATGATTGACTTGTATGCACACTACTATCACAATTTTCATATAAAACTTTACAGAAACAAAGTGCAAAGCTTCTAATATGTTTTGAACACACTAATACATCAATTAGCAAAATTACAACGCTTAATTTTTATAAAAATTTTAAAAAAAATACCAATGTCAGTGTTCTAGATGAAATTGAACACTTCGAATTTGTTTTAAAACCAATTCTCACAATTCCAATCCCAATCAACTAATTTATAAACATAATAACATATTCCACAATTAATTTATACAAAAATCAATAATCAACATATATTTTGATTTCTATGAGAAACTTTATTTTTCCTAGACACTTCACTGTGACTTTTGAAAAACATAAATTCTCCATTATATCATATATATATTCATGAATTAAACAACTAATTAAGCATATCATCACATATAGACATGATATGAACACAATTATATATATATATATATATATATATATATATATATATATATATATCCATCATGCTATACAACTTCCAAAACATATTTTACAAAAAATGAAAATATAAGGATCATAACTTTAAAACTGATTTTTACAACAATTATATTTTGAAAATCTTTTCATGGCACACAATTATATATGAAAACCTATGAACATCATATATACATAGTCACAATTATATAACTTCATGAAAACTCAACTTTTGACAGAGAATAAAATACATGAAACATATGAATTGAGTTCTATAATAATTAGAGATTATAGATAATACCTTTTGTTAATAGATTGAAAGAGAAAGCGATGTGAGTTCAATTCTAACAATTCTTCTTTCTCTTTTATCTTTTCTGCTCTTCCTTTTCTCTGCTCTCTTTTCTTCTTAGTTCTTAGTTTATACTTAGGAAAAACTAACGTAGTTTAGATATATTATAACTGATATAATATACGTATACTAATGATATATATGTAACTGCTAATTACTTAATATATATAATAAATACATTTATTATGTAAGTTACAAAATTCAAAAGTCAACTCGGCTTGTTTGGCTACAAGAAAATTATAAACTAGTTTTACTTACTTAGGCATGGTTTAGGTAAATTAGGTTTAAGCTAGTGTAAGGGCCCTGTTTGGTAACAATTTTTAAAACAAAAGCAAGGGCTTTGTTTGGTAAAAATTATTTAAAATTCTTTTCCTTTTTATTTTAACAAATCATTTAACACATACTTTAATGTCATATTTTAATCAATTAAATATTAATCAACTAATTTAATCAATTAAAATCTAACATCAATTAATCACATAAAATTTGTCACATAATTATAATTACTCGCTAATTATAGTTCATGTAACACTTCATCACATCTAATTTAATTCTCTCAATTAAATTAGAACTAAAAATAAAATTAATATACATTAATTAAATTAAATATTGCACATTCATTTAATTAATATATACCCTTAATTAAATAACTCCATAAATCACATAATTTATTTATTTAACTCAATAAATAAATCACATAAAATACTTATTTAATTCAATAAATATTTAAAATTAAATATAAAATCTCAATCGTTACATTAACTATCTATTTTAAATAGAAACCTTGATCATCAGTCAAGGAGAAGTACATAGGAGGGAGATAGAATTTTACATCAAGAAAAAACCAGAGAAGACTAGGTACGCAGACCCCATTTAATAAAACTTATTTTTCAAGCATTTAACTAAAATAAAATCCAATCACATTGGTCAAATAGTCCATAATTAATTCCTATTTGATATCATACATATCACCATATATATTAATAAATAAATATCCATCTCATGAATTATTATTTTTCATATATATATGAGTATCATTTAATGGGCAATTTTAAATTGCATGAAATCTAATTTCAAGATAAAAATAAACTCTTTATTTAAATCATAAAATTATTTAGAATATAATATATAAATATATCTTATATATATATATATATCACACATATATATATATATATTTGATATTACCGTATATTATATATATATGTATATATATATATATATATATATATATAACGAATCAGGTTATATATATATAATATAAATTCACGTTTATTTTTTAAAAAGAAGTCACCTTCTTTTATTAAAAAAGTCCTGCAGGTTTATTAAAAGAGTTTTTTCCTGATGGGTCACCTTCTTTTTGGAGTAAGAAAGAGACAACGCCTTTTCTTTGCAGAATTCAAGATTAGCGCCCATAAAAAAAATTTGTGATTCGTCCCAAAAAAAAATACACTTTTTTTTTTCTTAAAAAAACAATTTTATACAATAAAATTATGTCCAATAAATTATTCTAAATAAATACCCATATGCATATGAAATCAAAAATAAATTAATAATTGCATAAAGGTTTGGCTCTGATACCACTGTTGGGTTTGTACGAAACGTGACGCAATCAAATTGCAAAAATTAGCGGAAGCATGGTTTATCAGAGTTTAAAAATTTCTACAAAACCATTACCCGGATCATCCTTTATGCAAATTATTAATTTAAAACGATAAATAAGAAGTTATGGAATCATAGCCTTGTAGAACGAAACTTTCACAGGTACGAGTTCAACTTCTTGTTCTTCGTGATCTCCTTAAATTTCTGAGTTAGATTCCTTCTTTTGATCAACGTTAGCCACCCAAGTGTTTGGCCTTTAGAAGTGATCCACCAAAGAAGATGAATTATCAAGAAGGAGGGTGACTGGCTTAGTTTTCTATCCTCTATAGAAAAAGAGTACTCTCTAATAATTGGAATTTCATCAACTGATATCTATTATAAAACTCCTCTTATATAGATATTGGTCAACCATTCTAATCCTATTAGACATGGGATTTCATTTACTTAATTAAACTCTTTTAATTAATTTAGGCTTCCCACCACATTGGGAATAATTAATTAAATTCATTTAATTAATTTACCTCCTAATCTTATTTGAAATAAATGAGAGTACTAATATTAAATTAATTACTAAACTCCTTTAGAAATTAAAATAATAATAATTATAATAATATTAATAAGTCTCCTCTTATTAATTTATATTTAATATTTTAGAAATATTAAAAAATAAACATTAAGCTATTTAATTTATTCTATCACCATAGATTAAATTAATTTCACTTAATGCATTATTACGATTATGCCATTACCTTCTTAAATAATTATTCTTCCTTTTATGGTGTGACCCTTTAGGTTCTCCATATTAAATCGGTTGTGAATAAATCAATTAGAACAATTCTAATCTTATTTAAATAAATAAATTAAATTAATAATCTATTTAAATAAATAATATTTATTCTACAATAGGGATAAGCCTCCCTAGCGATCAACGACTTTCTAGATAATATATATTTCAACATTAATCATAAAAGAACCTGTGAGTAAATAGTTATCGTACAATTTAATCCTTACACCATACAATATCCCAATTAAATATAAGACATGAATTTATTGTCAAGTCTTATTTTATTTAATTATATGTATTTCGATTGAAAAATGCACAACTCCAAATAATGCAAATTAGAAACTCCTTTCTAATTTCATTCCACCTTGGCCAAGGATTCCTGGATTGTCATTTAACGAATCACATAGGACATATCTCCTCTTTTACTAGAGGTGGTATATTCTTTATTGATCATACATTATCTCTATATGTAACTCATTATACCCAAGCATACCCTATATATGCCTTAAAAGGCCTTAAGGAATAAGTCAAAGTATAATTTGTTACATACAAGATACTATGATGATCTCAAGTCCAATGATCACTTGTACTACTATCACATTAGGAATTCCTATTGACAGGTGAGTAAAACTCCATTAGGTATTCCATAGCGAGTCACGTTCAGTGAACTTATTCTCCAATAAGCACCTACATACTTGCTTTAGTGTCTCCACACAAATGATCATGAGATCAATCATCCTCATCCAATGAGCAAGCAACATATGTACCAATCTATCCGGATTTACTAATCCCCTTTTTAGTAATCCCACGATTGGGAACTATTTTAGTTTTAAAACTTTCTAGGAATTTAGATCTCATTAGCATGATCATCATCATGATTCTAAAATCATTGCTTAAAACTATGGGTTATTTACATATTATAAAAACAGCAACATGTAGATAATTAAATGCCTTTAATAAATGAATATTTTATTAATAAATAAATAAGATTGTTTACAAAGTACGTGCTTTATCATCATACATGATTGACTTGTATGCACACTACTATCACAATTTTCATATAAAACTTTACAGAAACAAAGTGCAAAGCTTCTAATATGTTTTGAACACACTAATACATCAATTAGCAAAATTACAACGCTTAATTTTTATAAAAATTTTAAAAAAAATACCAATGTCAGTGTTCTAGATGAAATTGAACACTTCGAATTTGTTTTAAAACCAATTCTCACAATTCCAATCCCAATCAACTAATTTATAAACATAATAACATATTCCACAATTAATTTATACAAAAATCAATAATCAACATATATTTTGATTTCTATGAGAAACTTTATTTTTCCTAGACACTTCACTGTGACTTTTGAAAAACATAAATTCTCCATTATATCATATATATATTCATGAATTAAACAACTAATTAAGCATATCATCACATATAGACATGATATGAACACAATTATATATATATATATATATATATATATATATATCCATCATGCTATACAACTTCCAAAACATATTTTACAAAAAATGAAAATATAAGGATCATAACTTTAAAACTGATTTTTACAACAATTATATTTTGAAAATCTTTTCATGGCACACAATTATATATGAAAACCTATGAACATCATATATACATAGTCACAATTATATAACTTCATGAAAACTCAACTTTTGACAGAGAATAAAATACATGAAACATATGAATTGAGTTCTATAATAATTAGAGATTATAGATAATACCTTTTGTTAATAGATTGAAAGAGAAAGCGATGTGAGTTCAATTCTAACAATTCTTCTTTCTCTTTTATCTTTTCTGCTCTTCCTTTTCTCTGCTCTCTTTTCTTCTTAGTTCTTAGTTTATACTTAGGAAAAACTAACGTAGTTTAGATATATTATAACTGATATAATATACGTATACTAATGATATATATGTAACTGCTAATTACTTAATATATATAATAAATACATTTATTATGTAAGTTACAAAATTCAAAAGTCAACTCGGCTTGTTTGGCTACAAGAAAATTATAAACTAGTTTTACTTACTTAGGCATGGTTTAGGTAAATTAGGTTTAAGCTAGTGTAAGGGCCCTGTTTGGTAACAATTTTTAAAACAAAAGCAAGGGCTTTGTTTGGTAAAAATTATTTAAAATTCTTTTCCTTTTTATTTTAACAAATCATTTAACACATACTTTAATGTCATATTTTAATCAATTAAATATTAATCAACTAATTTAATCAATTAAAATCTAACATCAATTAATCACATAAAATTTGTCACATAATTATAATTACTCGCTAATTATAGTTCATGTAACACTTCATCACATCTAATTTAATTCTCTCAATTAAATTAGAACTAAAAATAAAATTAATATACATTAATTAAATTAAATATTGCACATTCATTTAATTAATATATACCCTTAATTAAATAACTCCATAAATCACATAATTTATTTATTTAACTCAATAAATAAATCACATAAAATACTTATTTAATTCAATAAATATTTAAAATTAAATATAAAATCTCAATCGTTACATTAACTATCTATTTTAAATAGAAACCTTGATCATCAGTCAAGGAGAAGTACATAGGAGGGAGATAGAATTTTACATCAAGAAAAAACCAGAGAAGACTAGGTACGCAGACCCCATTTAATAAAACTTATTTTTCAAGCATTTAACTAAAATAAAATCCAATCACATTGGTCAAATAGTCCATAATTAATTCCTATTTGATATCATACATATCACCATATATATTAATAAATAAATATCCATCTCATGAATTATTATTTTTCATATATATATGAGTATCATTTAATGGGCAATTTTAAATTGCATGAAATCTAATTTCAAGATAAAAATAAACTCTTTATTTAAATCATAAAATTATTTAGAATATAATATATAAATATATCTTATATATATATATATATATCACACATATATATATATATATATTTGATATTACCGTATATTATATATATATGTATATATATATATATATATATATATAACGAATCAGGTTATATATATATAATATAAATTCACGTTTATTTTTTAAAAAGAAGTCACCTTCTTTTATTAAAAAAGTCCTGCAGGTTTATTAAAAGAGTTTTTTCCTGATGGGTCACCTTCTTTTTGGAGTAAGAAAGAGACAACGCCTTTTCTTTGCAGAATTCAAGATTAGCGCCCATAAAAAAAATTTGTGATTCGTCCCAAAAAAAAATACACTTTTTTTTTTCTTAAAAAAACAATTTTATACAATAAAATTATGCCCAATAAATTATTCTAAATAAATACCCATATGCATATGAAATCAAAAATAAATTAATAATTGCATAAAGGTTTGGCTCTGATACCACTGTTGGGTTTGTACGAAACGTGACGCAATCAAATTGCAAAAATTAGCGGAAGCATGGTTTATCAGAGTTTAAAAATTTCTACAAAACCATTACCCGGATCATCCTTTATGCAAATTATTAATTTAAAACGATAAATAAGAAGTTATGGAATCATAGCCTTGTAGAACGAAACTTTCACAGGTACGAGTTCAACTTCTTGTTCTTCGTGATCTCCTTAAATTTCTGAGTTAGATTCCTTCTTTTGATCAACGTTAGCCACCCAAGTGTTTGGCCTTTAGAAGTGATCCACCAAGGAAGATGAATTATCAAGAAGGAGGGTGACTGGCTTAGTTTTCTATCCTCTATAGAAAAAGAGTACTCTCTAATAATTGGAATTTCATCAACTGATATCTATTATAAAACTCCTCTTATATAGATATTGGTCAACCATTCTAATCCTATTAGACATGGGATTTCATTTACTTAATTAAACTCTTTTAATTAATTTAGGCTTCCCACCACATTGGGAATAATTAATTAAATTCATTTAATTAATTTGCCTCCTAATCTTATTTGAAATAAATGAGAGTACTAATATTAAATTAATTACTAAACTCCTTTAGAAATTAAAATAATAATAATTATAATAATATTAATAAGTCTCCTCTTATTAATTTATATTTAATATTTTAAAAATATTAAATAATAAATATTAAGCTATTTAATTTATTCTATCACTATAGATTAAATTAATTATACTTAATGCATTATTACGATTATGCCATTACTTTCTTAAATAATTATTTTTTCTTTTATGGTGTGACCCTTTAGGTTCTCCATATTAAACCGGTTGTGAATAAATTAATTAGAACAATTCTAATCTTATGTAAATAAATAAATTAAATTAATAATCTATTTAAATAAATAATATTTATTCTACAATAGAGATAAGCCTCCCTAGCGATCAACGACTTTCCAGATAATATAGATTTCAACATTAAAAATAAAAGAACATGTGAGTAAATAGTTACCGTACAATTCAATCCATCCACCATACAATGTCCCAATTAAATATAAGACATGGATTTACTGTTAAGTCTTATTTTATTCAATTATATGTATTTCGATTAGAAAATGCACAACTCCAAATAATACAAATTAGAAACTCCTTTCTAATTTCATTCCACCTTGGCCAAGGATTTCTGGTTGTCATTTAACGAATCACATATGACATATCTCATCTTTTACTAGAGATGGTAGATTCTTTATTGATCATTTATTATCTCTATATGTAACTCATTATACCCAAGCATACCCTTTTATATACCCTAAAGGGCTTTAAGGAATAAGTCAAAGTATAATTCATTACAGACAAGATACTATGATGATCTCAAGTCCAAGGATCACTTGTACTACTATCGCATTAGGAATTCCTATTGACAGGCGAGTAAAACTCCATTAGGTATTCCATAGCGAGTCACATTCAGTGAACTTATTCTCCAATAAGCACCTACATACTTGCTTTAGTGTCTCCACACAAATGATCATGAGATCAATCATCCTCATCCAATGAGCAAGCAACATATGTACCAATCTATCCGGATTTACTAATCCCCTTTTTAGTTTTAAAGCTTTCTAAGAATTTAGATCTCATTAGCGTGATCATCATCATGATTCTAAAAGCATTGCTTAAAAGTATGAGTTATTTACATATTATAAAAACAGCACCATGTAGATAATTAAATGCCTTTAATAAATGAATATTTTTATTAATTAATAAATAAGATTGTCTCCAAAGTATATTCTTTATCATCACACATGATTGGCTTGTATGCATACTACTTTCAATTATCTCCCAAATAAAACCAATGGATAGAATGAGAGTTTGATGGTTAAGGAGGAGTTGGTGAACTCTATCATGATGCCCACTCCCCCCATAATCATTAGCTAGAATTTGCTGAAATTGAGAAGGAAGGGTAGAGTAGTATAAGCTAGCCTTCACGAGTGATACACGTGAGGAAGAATTGTCTATCATATTGGGACAAGGCAATATAATGCTCAGCAACTTGCAAATTGTATATAATGTATACCAACACTTAGGTTATAAATATATATTCTATATACACTTAAGTCACAATGTAATTTCTAATGAGCAAATAATATTACAATGTATCAAGTAGGGGTATATATGGATACCATAATACATAATAGCAAGTTGGGATATACACATCCATATATAGTCCATGTACATTTCATTAATACCGAATATAATTCAATTGGATATTATCATATTACATTATTCCAACTATATTATTATAGAATACATTAACTCCCCAATTCGTGATTAAATAAAAGATTGAATTGGTTAAATAATTAAATGATCTAGTCTATTAGTATTTAAATTACTAAATAGACTATTAAATATAAATATTAATATTTCCTACATTTATTAATCAATCTATACCATAAAATCCTGTCACTATATTCAAGTAAATTGAATATTTAATTACTAGCCATCCTATCAATTATTTTGATATAAAAACCTTAAGGCTAATCCACTAATTTAAATAAACCATTAGTAACCCCCTTTAATTTAATCCTAGCAAATTATCGCATAGGTAGTAATTCACATAATCACATAACCACACAAGGTTTAAATAAGCATACAAAACTAACTCATTAAAAATTAAATCATATATATTTAATTAATAATGGAGTTTAGAAATTCACGGTCATTACATCCTCCCCCTTATAAAAATTTTGTCCTCGTAATTGTAAAATAAGGTCACTCAAATAAAAACAGATAATTCGCTTTCATCTTCTCTTCTAGTTCCCACGTAGCTTTTTCGACTACGTGATTCCTCCAGAGAACCTTGTCGGAATGGATGATCTTATTCCTCAGCTTTTGTTCCTTCCTCTCGAGTATTTGGACAGGAACTTCTTCGTACGATAAGCCCTTCTCGACATAGATCCGTTCATAGGAGATAACGTGCTTGTAATCCGATTTATACGGCCGCAACACTGACACATGAAACACGTTGTGAATGTGCTCAAGTTTAGGAGGTAACGCTACCTTGTACGCCACTTCACTGACTCGTCTCAAAATCTCGAACGGTCCTATGAACCTAGGGCTTAACTTGCCCTTCTTGCCAAAACGAATCTTCCCTTTCTAGGGAGATACCTTTAAAAACACAAAACTACCCTCAACGAAGTCCCTCTTTTGACAATGTAGATCAGCATTGTGACGCCCCCCAGAATAGGTCCAGTTAACCCAACCCATTCTGAGTCGCCAAATACATGGTACAGAATTCAAATACAAACTTTATATCATACGGTCGTGCAAAATACGACCACACAACTGTGAGTGTCAATACAAATATGTAGAAAATATTAAGATTCAAACTAAGTCCTCATTACAATTATTATCACACTATTTATCAGAAATAGTGAGGACTACTACTGCTCTAACTCGGACCATCACTCTGTCCCCCGACTAGTTCCTGCGACATTCTCATTTCCTGAAGAGGACAACAGATGAAAACGGTGAGCTCAACTAGCTCAGTAAAGAATATTATGACTAAGATAATGGAAAATAAATTATCGTTAGTCTTCAACAAATCAGATAAAATATAATGGACAACCAACTTTAGATCAATATTCGCAGCGGAAATAACAAATCATTAGAAGAGTTAAGCAGAGAATGAAGTCTACTATCTTCTATGATTTAAAAGTCCATCATCAATATTTTATCCCTGTAACATCAATCAATATACATCTCGAATCAAATATTCATCTTTGCACTACAGGCCAAAGATATTCATTTGTATCATCAGTGATCATGTTCATCTCAACACCTGTCATCTTTGCACTACAGGCCAAAGATATTCAGTTATATCACCACTTAGAACTGAGGATGATGAAAAACTATATAAATAACGAATCCAGTGAAATAAAGGATAAGATTAAGGATTCGTATTTTAGTATTCAAAAATACTTCGTAATAATCAATTGTGGAGCAAAATTCAAGAATAAAGCTCAAAACTTAGATCCAATCAAAGATAAGAACTTTAACAAGTAATTTGGACATATAGAAGAAAATTTAATTTTTTCGTGAATAGTACCGTATACGTGAATAGTGCCGTATACGTGAATAGTAACCCCGACGGAAAAAGTAAGAATTTCATAATAAAATCCATGCCAATATTTTGGTATAATGATATTGAAAAGAATAACATCATTTACGAAAGAAAATAACATCCCTTACCTCAAAAGGATAGTACTTCCGACTGGAATATCGGATATAATATCGAAGGAAACTTGCACTGAATACTAATACTCAAAGTATCGAAATACTCACAAAAATACGCTCGATATTATAAAGAGAGAAAACTTCTGATTCTGGTGTGATTTTCAATTCTAACCTAAGCACCCTATTTATAGGAAAAACTTAGGATGCCAAAGGAGACTAAATAATAAAATAATATTATTTTTTAAAAAAAATTCTGCCGCCGGCTGCTAAGAAAAAAAATCAGAAATTTTCAACCAACAACAAAAGTGGGGCCCACCCATTTATTAAAAAAAATAATTATTTTCTGAAACTTCAATAATTCATAATAAATAGCCCCTTTGTCAGAAAAATACAAATTCTATGTCTTTCCATAGAAAATTTAATTCTCTACAACTTTGCAGAAGGAAGTTTTTCCAAATTCCAAACATAAATTATCCGAAATCCATAAACAGATGATTTCTCACACCAAAATATTGATAAAAACTCATCAGCGCCAATTCCTTCTTTAATATCCACAAAATAAATATTTCCTTATCATATAAATCAATAATTAATTATTCACAGATAATATTACAGAACTACAATATTGACAACCAGGTCGTTTTCAGGAAAGAGGGGGCCTTCCGATAAGGACTTCTCCTTACTGGCGCGCAATTAAATAACCCATCCTAGACAGAACTTCCTTAGACATTGTCAATAATGCTATCTAATAATATTATTCAAATAATATGAATTATTGAGTTGATAATGTGAAATACTGTGCAATGACAAGTATTGAATCAATAATACAAAAATATCAACTGTAGCCATTATTGAATCAATCATATAAAATAGCAACGTAGCAATTATTGAATCAATATAATATCAATGTAACAATTATTGAGTCAATAATATAAAATATCAACGTAGCAATTATTGAGTCAATAATATAAAATATTGAACAGTAATTACTGTAACAATAATTGAATAAGTTCCTTCTCACGTAAGACTCAATAATTCGAAATACTGTGCAATACCGTGTGCTACTGTGCAACACCGCGTATCACTGTATTTTAACCACCGGGTATTTCAACAGTACTAACGGTAACAACTACGCCGTTATCTTGTAAAAAAGTTATTTCTGTCGCTTTCTATATCCGACAGTTATTCCGTTGTGGGGGCCCACAAATAGCTGCGCCGTCGTACGAATATTCTCCGACAACAAGAATATTCCACGACCAAACGAATATTCCCCGACAACAAGAATATTTTATAACCACTTGCTCATTTTAAAAATGTTTGCACATTTCACCCATAACTTTCATATTTATCAAAACAACACCTTACTGTTTCGAAATAATATATAAAGAAAATTAAATCTTTATTCATAAAAGTTGGGGTCTTACATGCATACTTCTTCTGAAGGTCTTGTACTGCTACTAATCGATATCAGATCAGCTTCACTGTATCTGTTGTCTATTGCACCATTTCAGGTCCTAACAATCTCCGTTCTCCAACCTCGTCCCAACACAACGGTGTTTGGCACTTTCTCCCATAAAACGCTTCGTACGGTGGCATTCCGATACTAGCGTGATAACTATTATTGTAAGCAAACTCTACCAGTGGCAAATGGTCATCCCAACTACCCTTTAAATCCATTACGACCACTCGAAGCATATCTTCTAAGGTCTGAATCGTTCGCTCGCTCTGGCCATCAGTTTGAGGATGGTACGCTGTACTCAACCTCAACTGCGTTCCCAATCTCTCTTGTAGACTCCTCCAAAAATTTGACGTGAAGCGCGGATCTCTGTCGGATACAATTGACACCAACACTCCATGTCGTGACATTATCTCTTTCACATAGAGTTTCGCTAATTGCTCCAGATTGTACTGTATCCTGATTGGTAGAAAATGAGCAGACTTAGTTAGACGGTCCATGATTACCCAGATGGCATTTAAACCCTTTGGTGTCTGTGACAGGCCCACCATAAAGTCCATTGTGATGTGCTCCCACTTCCACTTCGAAATCTCCAATGGTTGAAGCAGTTCGCTCGGTCGCTGGTGCTCTGCTTTAACTCGTTGGCATGTCAGACATCTGCTGACACACTCTGCTACCTCCCTCTTCATATTTGGCCACCAAAAATACTGCCACAAATCATGATACATTTTTGTGCTCCCAGGATGTACCGAGTACTTCGTGCTATGAGCTTCCTGAAGGATTTCTTCCCTCAGTTCTTGATCTAATGGTACCCAGACTCTCCCTTCAAACCTTAACAACCCTGTGCCATCAATCTTATACTTAAGCTGCTCACCTTCGGAAATTCGCTTCTTTATTGAATCACAATCCTCATCCTTTTCTTGAGCCTCCTTGATTTGATCCAATCGGGTCGGACTTGCTGTCACTGCAAATAATTTCCCGTTCGTCTCCATCGGATACTTAACCTCCAATTCCAGACATTCAAACTCCTTTATTAACTCTGCCGGAGTTGTCAGCTTCATCAATTTCTCTCTGCCTTTTCTGCTCAAGGCATCTGCCACTACATTTGCTTTGCCCGGATGGTACAGAATCTCATAGTCGTAATCCTTGATCAATTCTAACCATCGGCGCTGCCTTATGTTTAGCTCCTTCTAAGTGAAGATATATTTCAGACTTTTGTGATCTGTATATATCTCGCATCTCTCTCCATATAAATAATGCCTCCAAATCTTCAAGGCAAAAACTACCGCGGCCAACTCCAGATCATGAGTCAGGTAACCCTTCTCATAGTCCTCCAGCTGACGTGATGCGTACGCAATGACCTTGCCGTGTTGCATTAGTACATAACCAAGACCTTTGTGTGACGCATCACTGTACACTACAAAACCTCCAGTGTCGTCCGGTAAAGCCAACACCGGTGCTTGGCTAAGTCTCTTCTTCAGCTCCATGAAACTTTCCTCGCACTTTTTCGTCCAAATGAATTTTACCGTCTTTCTAGTTAGATTGGTCAACGGCGATGCTATCTTCAAAAAATCCTGGATGAATATCCAATAGTATCCCGCTAATCCCAAGAAACTCCTGATCTCTATTGGCATCTTCGGTTGTTCCCAATTGATAACGACTTCCACCTTTGCTTGGTCTACCGAAATGCCATCCTTGTCAATGACGTGCCCTAGAAACTGCACCCTCTGTAACCAAAATTCACACTTTAAAATTTTCGCGTACAGCTTCTCCCTTCTTAATGCCTCCAAAGCAATCCTTAGATGTTCAGCATGTTCTTCCTCCGTTACTGAATATATCAAGATGTCATTGATGAATACGACTACGAACTTGTCCAAGTATTGCTTGAACACTCTGTTCATCATATCCATTAATGCTGCTGGTGCATTTGTCAGTCCAAATGACATTACCAAAAACTCGAAATGTCCATAACGGGTTCTGAATGACGTCTTCGCGATATCCTCCTGTCTCACCTTTAGTTGATGATAGCCCATTCTCAAATCAATCTTCGAAAAGTATTTAGCTCCCTTGAGTAGATCCAACAGATCTTCTATCATGGGCAGCGGATACCTATTCTTAATCGTGACTTTATTCAACTCGCGATAGTCGATACAAAGTCTCATCGAACCATCCTTCTTCTTTACGAACATAACTGGTGCTTCCTTGTCTAACAGTTCTTGCAATTGAACCATCAGCACTTTCATCTCTACTGGTACCATTCGATATGGTGCCTTGGATATCGGTGTTGTTCCCGGTACCAAGTCAATTCTGAATTCTATCTCCCTATCCGGCGGCAATCTCGAAATTTCATCTGGGAAGACATTAGCAAATTCTGTAACGACAGGTATCTGACTCAGTTCACCCTCGACCCGTCGAGTATCGGCCACGTGAGCCAAATAACCTATACAACCCTTCCTAAGCAATCTCTTTGCTTGCATCATCGTCAGATAACAAGAGTGTCTCGGCAATTTACTACCATAGAATACCACCTTTGACTTATTCGGAGTCTTAAGGTGTACACACTTCTTCTTACAGTCGATGATTGCTCCGTGAATCGATAACCAATCCATTCCAAGGATTACATCAAAATCCCCCAAACGAATCGGTATCAAATCCACGTTAAGCTGAAATCCTCGCAATTCGGCATAACAGTTCCTATGAATGCATTCTACGCGGATAATTTCCTTGTTTGCTACTTTTATGTTCATAGGGTGTTTTAATCTTTCACGGGGTGAGTCTAACTATTTAGCAATTTCTTCAGAAACAAAAGAGCAGATAGCACCCGAATCAAATAACACATAGACATTTATATTATTGATTGGGATGATACTTGACACCACGTCCTTGGACTCCACCGCATCCTGTACGATCATGTTGAACGTGCATGCCGTTGGTTTATTGGCTTGACTGGCTGGCCCTCTGATACTCAGCCCATTGTTGTTGTTGTTATTGCGGTTGCCACTAGCTACATCACACTTTCTCTTTAGGTAGTCCTTGATCTGGTGATTTGGGGCTCCACACGAGAAACACCCTCCTTTCTGCTTGTTTGGACACTGAGGAGCCATGTGCCCTGGTTGTCCGCAACGATAACAAATGCTCTTCCCCTTCATGCACTCCTCCGAGTGATTCCCCCCGCAGTTGCTTCACTTCACACTTTTCTTGGCCTCTCCCCCAGACTTGCTGCATCCAGAAGATTGGCTCTCCATCCATTTACGCTTGTTAGGATTGCTGCCTCCGTTGTTTCCCCCTTTTGGTCCTTTCTGACCGGTATTCTTTTCTTGTTTAAATCGTGCTATGGATTCATTGCCTTCTTCTGCAATGATATCCCTTTCCAGCAGTTTAGAGAAATTCTTAATCTTCAACACAGCTACTGCTTTTTGCACCCATGGTTTCAATCCCAACTCGAATCTTCTTGCCTTCCTGGCCTCCGTGTCCACCTGATGTGGAGCGAATCGGGCCAACTCGTTAAATTTTTCTGCGTACTCTGCGACCGTCATACCACCCTATTTCAGTTCTAGAAACTTAACCTCCATATCCTGTTGTGTATTCTCCGGGAAGTAATTCTCGAAGAATAGCTCCTTAAATCTGTCCCATAGAATAACCCCTTCTCCTGCTCGTCCCTTATTGGCTTTCCACCAATAGTTAGCTTCGCCCTTCATCATGAAGGTGGCAAACCCTGTCTTCTATGCTTCGGCCACCCGTGCGACCTCAAACACTTTCTCAATCTCTTCTACCCAGGTTTGGGCTTTGATTGGGTCTATGGTTCCCCGAAACTCCGGAGGTCCTACCAACTTAAAATCTTTGAAACTAGCCAAGTGATGCCCTGGCTGCCCTACTGCTGGCGGGGGTCTATTTTGCATCGCCTCTGTTAACATGTTAACAAAGTTCTACATTGGATTGACATTCCCTCCTTCATTGTTAACGGATCCTTCCTCCCTTTGGTTTCGTGGTTGTCTTCTAGGTGGCATGATTTGAGGAAAGGAAGAAAACTTAGGCTTATCGTTTTTACATTCTATGCGATATGTTATTCAAGTTAGCATCTAAATGTTATGACGTCCATCAATCATATTTGATTTAAGTAAAACAACTGCATTTATATTCATATACCACAGTTTTAATACAACATGATTCAACATTTGGCATACTACTATAAACGCTAAATGGCATAAACTGCCTACTGCTAACTATCCTCTATTAAGTAAAAAGGTGAGGATTCACTACTACCTGCCCCCTATATCACAATAAAAGTTGGGGTTGACTACCATCCTATGCATAAATCAAAGCATAAGGGGACTATATCTAACTTGAAAACAAATCAACACCTGCTCCCACTGCCGAAGGGCAGCTCCATCCATTTGGCGTCGAACTGCATAAAAGCGCTGTCTAAAGCTAGCTCCAAAGTATATATCCTCACATCTTTAGCTTCCACTTCATCTCTCAACTGTCCTAGCTATAGCTCCCTCTAGTCCAGCCTCTCTTGCAACTCGGCTAACTCAGACTGGGCCTGATAAGCAACATCCTTGTACTGCTGTTCAGTAATCTGGAGGGTATGGTTCTGCACCTCCACTTGCTCAACCCTAAACTCTAGCTCGGTGTTCCTCGCCAGCAAATCTCTTATCACCTCATGCTCCACGGGATCCTCACTAGAGTCCCTCGGCTCCTGGTCCACTGAATAGCTATCTTGACTCTCGTCAGCCATCCTATGGCCATAATAAAAAACCAAAACAACTTCAGTACCACAATAAAATATATTCATTGATAAAATGAAATAATATTTTATTCAGTACAACTAAAACTCGATGGATCTCCTCAATCCATCACCTACATACTCTTCTTGAGTTTTCTACTAAGGTTATAACCTGGGTTTCGCATTTCTAATGTTTATAAACTACAGCTTTGATACCAACCTGTGACGCCCCCAAATTCGGGTCTCAAATACCCGAATTTGGTCATCACGATCCAATACAAACATTCACCTCTAAAAAATATAGAATAACTAAATGCGAAAAGAAATAAACGTATGTCGTTCATTCAAAAGGTGTTACTACTCCCAAGATTCGATAACCTTAATACAACCTTACAATCATACCCTAGAATAACCATTAGGGTTCTAATTACATAAATAGTAATTAAACTAAGCATAAAACAAAGCCAGCTACTTGAAGTCTATTACTTCATCTTTTCTTTACCCTTGTCCTTCCCTGAAGTCTCGGGTTTAACTGTAATAAGAGTCATGATATAGTAAGAGTGAGCAACTAATTTGCTCAACAAGTTTAAATACAGCAATAAAGGATATATCATGTTTAAAGGAATAAAATAATATGAATATCGAAAGCAATGAGAATAATTGCTTATAGAATAATCGATAGACGAATAGACTTTGAACTATAAACTTCCAACGAAATCAATAACTGATTGACCCTTTGGTTACTGGCTACAGAATATGTACTTGAGGGGATCAGCCTCGCGTACTCTATATATATACATAACATTCAACTCTGTTGTTTGTATCTTATATTAGATACGTGGGGTACTCCCCTACCATATAGGGGTGTTCTCTTCAGTCTAAGAATCCCTACCATCAATTGGTCTGGATAACTTTTATAAAAATTTCATGCAATTGTCTGACCGAACAAAGGTTCAGACTCTATCTGAAGCAGTTCATGAATTATAGAACTTTAAAATGATGTACAAGTCCAAGACTGTACGAACTCAAGTGCACCAAGTGCGAGTATCAATAAAATTGATGTGGAATAATTGTAAAGTAATTAAACCACCTAAAGCATACATGGAAATAAGGTTCAAGAATAAATAAATAACTTCCAACACAATAATAACCTGCTCAATACAATATGAGAAGGATAGGAAATTTGCACAATAAAGAGTGTAAGTTTGGGAAACTTGCATTCAATATAACAATCAAATGAAGTTAGGAAACTTGCAATTAATAATACAAGAACGGGTTCAAAGAAATTTGCACAATAAAGAGTGAAGTTCAGAAACTTGCAATTAGTAATACAAGAACGGGTTCAAGGAAACTTGCACAATAAAGAGTGAAGTTTAGAAACTTGCACAATATTCAAAGTTGTGTAAGATAGGGAACTTGCCTGTTTGCTCAGCTACATATAATCTAGCTTTAATTAAATTGCTTTGAAATGACCTAACATTAAACAAGTCGGTCTCTCAATTAGTATTGTGTAGACTGGTATGAGTTCACACTTACAAGAGTCTAATCATTAAGTAAGTCTACCACATAATTCACGTAAGTTAATTTACTATGACCGAGTCAATAAACATTTAACCATGCCCTAGATTTAGAATATCTAGTCTCTATGCATCAACACAGGCTTGAACACATAACAGTTCACTTTAGTCATTCAATACAGTTCAAGACACACGTACACACATAGTTTACACTTGGAATTTTATTTGCTTGAACATGCGTGCATAAGTAAAGTTCATGTTTAACCAAATGATGCTCATGTCAACATGTCTAGAGGCATAATGAATCCTATTATTCATGCTTCTATGCTTAAAACGTAACTCATATAGTGATTGATGATAATAGTTCTCAAACTCTAAGTTTTCTTTGAAAATTACACTAAGTCAACTAAAGCAACTTAGTACATGCAAAGTATCTTGAAATCATAACTCACATGCGTTTGAACACATATCTAAGCCACATATGTATACTCAAATGGTCAGAACTTAAAAGGCACAAGTTTTGTCAAGTTCATCTCAAAGTTCTTAAGTTTTTTTTTTAAAAACTTAATTTTATTTTGAAAACTATAACTTTCTTTAGTAATTATATACCATCATAGTCAAACATGCTCATGCTAGGTCCATGTACCCATATATACATGTTAATCATGTTCTCATGCATGTCTAAAGCGATACCAACTAGTTAGCATTATCAGATTTATAACAGAAACAGGAAACAAGGTTCAGGGCCTGGCGCAGCTGTGTTGCGCCCTAGTATAAAACTGGCGCAGCTGCGCCGGGGCTCGGCCAGAACTGAAGCAGTTTCTGCTCGGCAGTTAACAAACCCAAACATTAAAATTTCATACGAATTTGATTGTAAACTAAATACATTGCATTACTATCATGATTGCAAGTTAATATAACAACTAACAACCATTTTTTAGTTCAATTAACATATAATCCACATAATCAACACTTTAACCATCTTAAAAATGAAGAACAAGAAAGGGAAATATACCTCTGTAATTGCATAATTGAGTTGCTGCTATATTGATTCTCACTATAATGATGTACTCACACTAGCCTTGCTTAAAAGAATTCTCAGCAACATTGAAATGAGAAGAAAGGCACTATTTATAGACAAATGTTTACACAGACATTGCAATTATCTCCCAAATCAAACCAATGGATAGAATGAGAGTTTGATGGTTAAGGAGAAATTGGTGAACTCCATCATGATGCCCACTCCCCCCATAATCATTAGCTAGAATTTGCTAAAATTGAGAAGGAAGGGTAGAGTAGTATAGGCTAGCCTTCATGAGTGATACACGTGAGGAAGAATTGTCTATCATATTGGGATAACGCAATATAATGCTCAGCAACTAATGTATGCCAACACTTAGGTTATAAATATATATTCTATATACACTTAAGTCACAATGTAATTTCTAATGAGCAAATAATATTACAATATATCAAGTAGGGGTACATATGGATAACATAATACATAATAGCAAGTTGGGTTATACACATCCATATATAATCCATGTATATTTCATTAATACCAAATATAATTCAATTGGATATTATAATATTACATTATTCCAACTCTATTATTATAGAATACATTAACTCCCCAATTCGTGATTAAATAAAAGATTGAATTGGTTAAATAATTAAATGATCTAGTCTATTAATATTTAAATTACTAAATAAACTATTAAATATAAATATTAATATTTCCCACATTTATTAATCAATCTATACCATTAAATCCTGTCACTATATTCAAGTAAATTGAATATTTAATTACTAGTCATCATATCAATAATTTTGATATAAAAACCTTAAGGCTAGTCCACTAATTAAAATATACCATTAGTGACCCCCTTTAATTTAATCCTAGCAATTTATCGCACAGGTAGTAATTCACATAATCACATAACCACACAAGGTTTAAATAAGCATACAAAACTAACTTATTAAAAATTAAATCATATATATTTAATTAATAATGGAGTTTAGAAATTCACGGTCATTACAAGTTATCTCCAGGGTTGACGGGGCTTTTGGCTGTTTCCCGGGGTTATTTTCTAAGGTTTGATTGTAACAGATTCTGTCTTTTCTCAAGCTTGTCTTTGAGGATTGATTTGATTTCTCGGTGCTGTCGCCGGGGGTCTAGTTTCATGATTTCCCGGTGCTGTCGCCGAAGGTCTGGTTTGATGATTTCCCAGTGCTGTTATCGGCGGTTTGGTTTGATGATTTTCCATGGCTGTCGCTGGGGGTCTGGTTTTATGATTTAATCCTCCAAGGCTATTTCTGTAGTGTGAAAGGATAATTCTTCCCTCTTGTATGGCTAGTAAAAGGGAAAAAAATTTGAGTGTCTATAGATGCCCCTCTTTATCATGTTTATGCAATGTAATGGAAAGAACATGATAAAAATTACTAAACACTTGAAATATGACAAGATTAAATGATGACATGCAATGCAGCACAATATGATGTTATGGATGCTGAATGTTTTTGTTTAGAGTTTTTTCCAACGATATTCTATCAATGACTACTCCCTCTAGTTTTGCTGGGGATGAAGTTGTCAATGATAGCCTTCACTGAATTATCTTGATGTCTACTCGAACGGTAGTTTACCCAGGTTTTCCTCACTGAACTTTCTGGATGCCTAGTTGAATGGTGGTTTTTAGAGCTTTAATCACTAAACCTTCTTGATGCTATGATGGGTTGAGGCCAACGGTTTAAGATATCCATCAGTACTATGGAGTTTGATTAGACGAATTGTTGTAGAGATGTTTTTAAGATCTCGGTGGGGAAGATTCCTATTGTTGATACCATTGAACCTTTTTGAATTCAATCGTCGGGGGTTGTCACCAACGTTCTTTGTTTTTAGAAATGCTTTTTACCTTTACCTCCACTGAGGATATTCCTCTTCTCACGAGTGACCTCACTGGGGATTCCCAATGCCTATCTGATGATAGTGTCCATCAGTTTACATTAACGGATCCTTCCCGATTCTACTCTAGGGCTGTCAACAACGATTTGGATTTCTATCCAATTGATATCGATGTTGTTGTCGAGGATAAAACTTGCAATGATAACATCTTCTTAATGCTTACTCAAACAGTAGTTTACAACGATTGATCTGAACTGATTTGATTTGATACCTACTCGAACGGTAGTTTGCAGGGTTTGACCATCACTGATCCTCCTCGATGCCTACTTAAACTGTAGTTTACAACGGTCGATCTGAACTGATTTGATTTGATGCCTACTCGAACGGTAGTTTATAGGGTTTGACCATTATCGAACCTCCTCGATGCCTCCTCGAACGGTAGTTTACAACGGTGGACTGAACTAATTTGATTTTACATCTAGTCGAACGGTAGTTTGTAGGGTTTGACCATCATTGAACCTCTTCGATGCCTACTCGAATAGTAGTTTACAACGGTCAGCTGAACTGATTTGATTCGATACCTACTCTAATGGTAGTTTGAAGGTTTTTACCATCATCAAACCTCTTTGATGCCTGCTCGAATTGTAGTTTACAACGGTCGGCCGAACTGATTTGATTCGATACCTACTCGAACGGTTGTTTGTAGGGTTTGACCATCACCGAACCTCCTCAATGCCTACTCGAACGGTAGTTTACAACGGTCGATGGAACTAGTTTGATTTAGCTAGAGATGTTATCTGTAACAGATCCCATCATTGGTCCTTCCCGATGGAAATAGTTTTCCATGGCCATCCTGGTAATGTTTTTCGGATGCCATGTTGGGTTGATGCCAGTGGCTTGTAATGTCAGACCCACTAATCTTTGTAGAGATAGCTTTCAATAGTTTACAATATCTGTCCATTCTCGATGCTGCGTAGGGGTTGTATCTAACGCTTTGTAACCTCAGATGTTCTAATCTTCGCTGAAGTGACTCTCAATGGCTTACACCACCGGACCATTCCAGATATTAGGCTGGGGTTGTTGCCAATGCTTCATACTGTCAAGTACTTAATCTTTTGTCGAAGCAGTTTTCAACAGTTTTCATCACCAAACCCTTCCCGGATGCTACGCTGAAGCTGTTACCAACGGTTTGAATCACCGGATCATCCCCCCGATGCTACGCTGGAGCTATTACCAATGGTTGCCAAAAAAATTTAGACTTCGACGTTTGACTCCCTATTTCAGGGTTTCAGGCCCTTTCTGCTCAATCGTGTAGAACCTTTTTTCCAGATTTGACTTTTTAGCTTCAGGAAGACCTGCCATACCTCAAATCGAATCAAACCAATGGGGGTGGGATCCATCCTGAAATTTTATAGGTAGACCTGTGGATTCCGCAGGTATACCCATGGATTTTGCGTGTATACCCGCGGAAGGTCGCTAGTGGTTTTATCCCCGCCGGGCCCTTCACAAGTCATTTTTAGTTTGAACTTCCAAAAGAAATCCGGCCCGTCTAGCTCAGATCTACTCATTTTGGCCTATTTTTTTTGAAATTTGTCACCGTACAATCGTTCTGCACACTTCAGTTAACGTTTACATCCATTCTTTTCACGTTTTGACCGTTAGAATGTTAGATTTCACGCAGTATGGGTTTAAACATAATGTATCAAATATGCATGCATAGATGACTTAATAAAAATGAACAGACTTGATAAATACTTGTGTTTTACCATGTTGAACATTTCGATATAAAAAAAATTTCATTTTCAGGACAATCAATTGGCGCCCTTTTTGGCTAGTTTATTCGTCCTATTTGAGGACAAATGAGACTGAATTTTCAAATAAACATACGCATGGTAATTTAGCTGTCATGATGAATTTAATTTTGATGTTTTTCATATATATATGAAATTCTCAAGATTTGAGTTGGTGTGCTACTGAATGGCCACCTAGTCATGCTTATGTGCATACGGATAGTCCATTTTACAGTGGAGACTCTAGCGAATTTTTTCACTAGTCTGAACATTTTAAAGTGCATGCATGTTTAACTCTACTGGGGATGTATATTAAAATAGCATGATTTGACATAACTAAGCTATGAATGTTGTGTTTTTGTTTTTTTAGCTTTTTAGGATTCTAATATCCTAAGGTCATGCGCATACTTTACTTAATTTGCAAGTAAATTATACCTCACCCATTTTGAGGTGGTTTGGAGATTTTTGTTTTTGGATATGGATGCTGACTAGCCCAGCAGCTCTATTCCACGTACCATTTCTTCTGGTGTTAGGAGAGAAGCTTCGACTGTTCCTTTGCCCCGACATACCCCACAGGCGCGTCGGTTGGCTGAGTCAGTGATCCATCCCATTATCATTGAGAGGGAGGATACTGTTGATGAGGAGGAGGGCCCTATTACAGATACAACTCCTTCTTCTTCTACCCTGTGTCGGGACCTTCCCGGTATACGGGTGCTTATCTCTGATCTTTTGGGTGACTTGAGGCGTCGTCCATCGGTCCATCTCCATGCCAATAAGGTAATGGAAACTTTCAATTTTTCTTTTATTTCTTCTCATATTTTTGACAATGGTCGGTCCTTAATTTACAATGCAGGTTCTCGGGTTTACTCAGCCGATGGGGAACTTGTTCACTATCCATTCCATTTATTAGAACTTACATCCTGAGTACCGGGCCATTATAGATTCATGGGGCTTTAATGCTTTCTTCTCTATCACACCACGGTGCTGTCCATGGGTATATGAGAGCCTTATCCGAGCGATGGTTCCATCAGACTCAGTCCCTTCACTTGCTAGATTATGAAGTGATGATGACTCTGATGGATTGGCGGTTCATTACCAGCTTGGAGTTTACAGGTGAGTGGGTGCCATTGTCTACAGGCATTTCCCCTACGACTGTCAGATCTTTGTTGGGGATCCCTACTACATCTTTAAGGGTCGGGCTGTTCGTTCTGGTCCGTTGAGCATTGATGCTTCCAGTGGGGCTTTATCAGAGCATCCTCCTAAGGATCAGGCAGTGAGAGATTGCATACTTCGCCATCTATTTTTGATGATCATGAGGGGCTTCTTTATTGCAGATAACTCTTTAATTATTTCTTTTGCTCTTATTGGTGCTCTCTGTGATGTAGATTGCATCAGAGATTTTTATTGAGGATCTTTCAAATTTTATATTTCCTTCGAGGGATGCACCTCTGTTCTGAAGGCGTTACAGAGGCTTGGTTGGGCTTCTATCCCTTTCTGTTGGTATGTTCTGACCCATCATCTTATATTCCCCTCTTTCGGGTATTTTTGATAGATAGATTTAATATTTTTGATGTCTGCCTGTTTCAGTTCTGGGCTTTTAAGAGGCTTCCTTGCCTTCGTCCAATTACTACTTTGGGTTGAGAGACATATCCACGGGGATGGCGTTGACATCATTCTACCTTTACAGAGGTCTATGTAGCAAAAAGTTTTACACACAGTCATCTACAGATGGAGCTTTTGACTGCAGAGGCCATTACTTGGGTTCCTTACACCCAAGATTATCTGCTAGTAGGCTTTGAGACAACAGGGTTCATTTATGCTTTTTCCACTCGTCGAATTTTCCTCTTGACCGAGGGAGGATGGCAGCTCTATTTGGGAGAGCGAGTGATCAGGTGTATCACAGGGTAGATTCATATTCCCCATCTTCCTCCCGCTCAGCGATATTAGCCTATATCCCTGCCTGTTATAGACATTCCATTGATGGGTTTAGATGGCTTCACCTTATCAGATGGATTTTGCACATCCGATACATTCCGTTCGTGGTGGATTCCCCCCATCATAGGGGCTCAGACCTGGGCCACTCAGTTTATGGAGGACCTGGTACCTGGATTAGTTATGATGTTAGATTGGATTACCTGCTTTCGAGAGCCTACCCATCTAGACCAGATAACAGATTTGACTCGCAGACTGGACATGGCACATCTTTTCATTCGTCATCTAGGCAAAGATCTTGCAGAGGTGGATATTTTTTATTCCTCCGACTCAAGTGCTGGTACATCCAGAGGCCCATACACTGCTGATTTTACTGGAGCATATCCTCCCTTGTATTGCCCAGATATCCCATTTAGCAGAGATACAATAACTCAGGAGGAGTTGGATCGTGTTAATCTCCTAGGGGATATAGATTTCCATGACTTCTTCCGATAGACTTTTGTTAGACATAGGGTTGTTGCTCCACTTCCCTGTACTTTTTATTTTTATTTTTAGAATAATGATTAAGTATTTATGTATGTAGTTTTACATTTTATAATGCTTTTATCTTCTACACTTATTACATTATCATTTATCATAATGCATGCATTATATCAGGTATTTGCATTTTATGAGTTAAAATTGACCCCTGTATGGTCATGGGATACGATTCTATAGATGTCTTCCTCGTTGGTATCATGCATTGATCCCCTACCTGCCAGCCGTATCGCTGCAAATTTGTGGTCTTGGTTTGATAGTCTTTCGGAGTTAGACAGTAGGTTAGCTGGTGGCATACTGGGCCACTCTATATCCTTGTTGACCTTCAAAGTCCCTGTCGATTTTATAGAGGGCATGATATCTCATTGGATCCCAGCTAGATAAGTTTTTTGTTTTGGTTCTGATGAGTTGACTCCTACCCTAGAGGAGTATTTTTGTATCACCAGATTATTTTTATATGCTCCGTGTGCTAGGGCAGAGACTAATCAGATGCGCTGTCAGTTTATGGATATGATAGGTTTACGATTGACTTTTTTGGATCCTTGGATAGCTTTTACCGTTATCAAGAGGATTTTTGGATGTCAGAGGATGAGTGGAGGATAATCAGGATGGACACTTTTTTGATGTGTTGTGGCCTACTTGTATATGCCACTTTCCCCGAACCATTTGGACATTGCCTTAGTTACTGCAGTCCGAGCTTTACGGGAGGGTTGCACCATTCTTCCTATAATTCTTGCAGAGACCTTTATTTTAGCTATATACTGCCATGATCATGATGATGGATATTTCTGAGGCAGTGCAATTTTACTGTATATATGGTTCATGACCCATCTTCGGCCGATAGGTAGTTTGAGACTCCTTGGATATTACTTTAGGCATGATAGGGTGAAGTCTTTCTCTTTTTGCCCTATAGAGTGCATAGATGCAGCTACATGGCTGACTTTTCTAGATGCTATTGAGGATCCTTTTTCTATTTTGCTTTACTCGGGATTCTACTCCCCCTTGAGTTTCATCACCCATGCTACCGATATGGATTTCCTTCCATTGGCGGGTTTGAGAGTGGTGACTATTTATCATCCACTGGCTATCCAGGAATAGTTTCAGTAGTTTCAAGATTTTTATCCTTTTGAGGGAGCCTTGGACTATCGATTATCAGCTTTGTCCATGTATGTTGCTGATTTAGAGTTGGTTTATGATTTATGGACTCTCAGGGAGTCAACTGAGTTTAGTGAGAGTCATTTTGGCTGTGCAGTGGAGTACACTGCGTGGTTAAAGGCAGATACAGCAGCGGTCCATGTTGTCCATCCAGAGCTACCTTTTGCTTTAGATGATGAGGAGCCCATGGACCACTTCAGAGGATGAGCTGTTTGAGGCTTTAACGACAGCTATAGACATGTTTACTCCTACCGCTGTTTCTGCTTCTGTCCCTTTATTACCTAGAGGGGTACTGGAGCAGCGAGTATAACTTTTGACTTTTGAGCGAGACCAAGCCTGGGCACTTATGACGCCCCCAAATTCAGACCGTCACTGATCTCGAATTCGGTTCATCACGTACTAATTCTAATAACAACTAAAATCTCAAAAAATGGAATAATAGAATAATTTACATTGATATAACATAAATATTCACGTCCCAAGTCTCGAAACAATTACTAATACACTTCATAACTTAAACCAAACATATCTTAATACATAACATTTAAATAAATCTTAATACAACATAGCGGAAACATCCTAATAGAGAAAAGCACAGCTACTCCATAGCCTTGCCTTCGCACTTGTCCTGTCCTGGGGTTCCACCTTTCCCTGCCCTAACTGAAATGTTTATGGGAAGCAAGAGTGAGCAACAAATTTGCTCAGCAAGTAATATGCCAATAAATGTGAACATGAATATATACCGTTTTAAATCTCAAGGGTAAAATGGTAATTAATCGCTCAGGATTTCAAATAAGAATGTTGTGAACAAAATAAATAGCAATGACTTTCAAATCTATTATGTGAAGTTGAATAAGGACTACTACGGGTCGAGAAGTTATTAAAGGATTCAAAAGTTTTAACAATTTCAAGTGAATGAATAGATATCACTAAGTGTCGCTGTGGACCAAGGATTTATAAAAGAATCCAAAGAATTCAAAGTTTCAAGTAAATAAATATTGGATACTGAGTGGTCGCTAATAACCACGAACTTCTACTAGAATCACCAAAAATATTTCTGGTAACCCAACCAAGTACAATTAGGGGATCAGCCTATCGTACCTGGAGTTATGCATAACCTACCACACCACTGTCAGCACCTCGACTATATAGTTCCCCTTTTTACAAGGGTTATTCAACTCAGTCAATTTACAGGAGTCCGCACCATGGTAATTAGTGTGGATTGCTTTCCAATTCATGATATTGGTTTAGCCGAATTAAATGGCGTAGACAATTTTAACAATATATATAAGAACAATTTATGAGTTCAATACTCGCAACAATAATTCAAAGAATATAATCGTGATTTAAATCAAACTATGAAACATAAGTTTGTAAGTCAAGAATTATTCTAGCACCTATTTACTCGTACGACCAAAGTTAGTACAAGCTCGAATATGTTTTCAATGAACAGTATGAATCAAATACTTGCTCAATAAAAGAGTAGTCAGATACTTACAATTAATATACAAGAACGGTTTCAGAAAACTTGCACAATGAAAGAGTATAAGTTAGGGAACTTGCTTACGACGTTCCTCAAATAAGTAACCACAAGGATAGGATACTTGCAACACAATAAAAGTAGGGTTCATATACTTGTACTATAAATGAGTGTAAGTCAGGAAACTTGCCTTATGCGTAGTTTATCCTCGTTAAATAAATCGACACTTTCGAATCCCTATCGTAATATAGTTACGTATATATATATATATATATATATATATATGATATCCATTAGTCATACAGTTTAACGTTATACTTTATCTCATATATACCATCCACATATAAGTTAACTCTTTAACCTTACTATACAGTCATATATAGTATCATATTTAATTCACAAGTCTTGACTAATATACCTTTATCCTCAACGTTCCTCTTTTTGAGTTTAAATATATTCTCAGTATCATTAACATCTCATAATCAATACTAAATATATTTTATTTTAGTAAGTTATGGCATTTCTATAAGTTAACCGTAAAAATCAGATTCAAGTGTCAACATATGATATCACATAGCATGTATTCAATTTAAAGGATACTTTCATGCTCATTCAACCCTGTCACGTTCAATTTGCGTGATATAGGTCCTAATTCATAGTTCCTAACGACCTAGGGTCATACAACGCCATGAATTCACTTAAGTTATCATGCTTGTCATTTAAACCTATACGGCAGTCATATAACCCAAGCTAGGCATGCTCATGAGTATTCACATCACATATATATAACTAGCACCGTTATTGGTTTGAAAACTTAATCAACCTCATACTCGATTAACTCGCATTGTTTTTTAACAAATATGTGTACATACATGATATATTAGCTATGTTATTACACTACGATCATGCAACTTAGTTTGCAAAAAGTCCGAACTTTGCTTTTGAAATCGTTACGACTTAATCATGTATGCTAGCGTAAACTCAACACCTTATATTCACATTGCATAGGTAGTTAAGTCCAATTTACATGCTCACAAGGTTAGAACATCTCTCATATGGTATTCATAGATATTAGTTTCAAATATATCAAGTTTCCTTTGAAAATCTATTTAGTTTAAAGTTAAACAATTGGACACGAGCAAGGAAACTATGTATTACAAATCATGCTAGCTTATGGTCATAATTAGTCATATAAGTATATTATCATGCTCATATGATCAAAATATGAATATCATACTTATATGTTAAAGTCCATTCTCAACGTATACTTTTCTTTAGTTAAATATTCACTATTAAGGTCCACATGCTCAAGTTATAATATGACACCTATATACACAAGGTAATACATCTTTCATGCATCTCTACATTATGCTAACATGCTCGCAAAAATCAGATTACATATATGATACCTACATGCTAATGTTCACCTTTGAAACTTAAATTTTCGTTTAGAAATGTCCGCTAGTGAGGCCCGTATGTTCATGTTACATTATGAAACGCATATACGTAAGTTAACATGCTCTTCATGCATTTCTAGGTCACACTAATATGTATTAAAATCAAAATATAATCATGCTTCATATATGTTGACGTTCGTTCATGAAACTTTAAGTTTACTGCAACACTATATGTCGTTTTATAATTCGTGCATGCACTCATAGCCAAATCATGTTTACGTTATCTCCATATACTCATATAAGTATGTAAAATCCATTAGCATGCTTGTTTAGGTAGTATAAATACATTAATACTTGACAGCCTTGAAGTAGAAATAGAAAACAGGATCTAGTAGCCGGTGCAGCTGCGCTGCGCCTCAGTGTATAACCGGCGCAGCTGCGCCACGTCCGGACTGAACCAGAAGGTTCCCTGCTTTGGCAGCAGCTAGGCCAAATTACGACCAATTCGACACCAAATAGCCACAATGTAGTTTAAACATGTACATGAGGCTACGTAACCACTATACAAGTATTTCTAGCATATATATTAACTCACTAACTACTTTCAAAGATTAAAATTCATGATCATGCTAATTTTATATATTTTTCTCATGTTTAGCAAAATCTTCCTTCATAGATTCATTTCTCAACCAATTTGGTTCGTTCGACATCCATTGGGTTCGTATTTGAGTATACTAACCATGATTAACCAAAATTTACAGATTACTTCAAGCCAACACCATCAATTTTGTGACTAAGCTAGTATGAACTCATGCCATTTCTGAAACTGTAAGAACTTAGAGAAGTAGTATTACCTCTTTGAAGATTCTGTTAACAAGGCTCAGCCTTTAATTGATATCTCACTCTCTCTATATTTCAATATACCAGCCTTATCAAATCTCAGGAATAGAATTGTGAAGGAGAAGAGGCCATATATATAGCAAAACCAATACACAAATATTGCAATTGCACTCTAAATTAAACCAACGGGAACGTAGGATTGCATGGTGGGTAAGAAGAAGTTGGTGGATGGTTGGTGAAGAAATCATGACTCCCACTCCCTTGCTCATCATGAGCTATGAATTATTGAGTTTGAGAAAGAAATAGAGAAGTAGACTAGCTTGAGCTTGCACACGTAAAGAGAGAAAGAGACTCTCAATTTGGGACAAGGCTTAATAACTCAGCATTTGCAACACACAACACTTAAATTTTTATACACACATATCATATACTTAGTTTATAATTTGAGCCATAATGTACTTTAATTTAGACAATACGGTATGTAGTAAAAATAATTTACACATACAAAATCCATGTACATTTGGGTCCTCGTAAAATAATATTGCAAGGTAATAAGTTGGAATACATATAATCCATGTACATTTTGTTAATACCAGATATAATTTACTCAGATATAATCACATTACATTATCTCCTTTATTATTAAATTCTACTGTCCAATAATTGTTTACAATATATCCATGATGTATTATTTTAATGTCCACACACTCACATTATCACATAGGCATTATTCAAGTAGCTTATATAATTTAATCAATTTTTAATATATGGTTTCTATAAATAATATAGTCACCTTCAAGGCCACATTACACTATATAATATAGCTATAGCTACGATATTTGATTATCGCATACTTGGCATATAGCAATAACAATCCACTCGATTATATATTATTATTCTTAATGGTAATTACTTATCTTATTAATTAATTAATAATAATATTAATTAATCTCTTCCTCATCGATCAATGTAATTATTAATCTCCATAACAATTCATTATCACTTATAGGATTAACTACCACATTCAATAAATACAAATCTTGTTATACTTATAACCAAGTCACTTATTATTATTATATTACTTGCAATAATAATAATCACATATTATTAATAATTAATCACCATTAATATTCTATTATAATTAAATAATAATTAATATTTAATTAATTGTTCACATAGTAATTTCTTCATTAATTTACCCTTATCAATAATCACATTACTCAATACAAATCTTATTATATTTATAAATAAGTTGCTTATTATTATACTATTACTTGTAATAACAATAAATCGACAGACTATCATTATATTTCTCATAATAACAATTAACAATTAATATAGATTAATTGTTCACTTAATAATTTATTTACTCTTTAACCGATTATTATTCATAATAACACTTGATAACGCTATTGTATGATTAACTATCACATGTATTGCACTCAACAAATAATCAATTAAATATAACTCTTATTATATTCATCAATTACTTATTCGTAAATATTTTGTTATTTATAATAACATATTATTAACAATTACTCATTAGTAGGCTATTTACTAATCACAATGATTAATTAACAATATAATATTAATTAATCCTTCAGTAATTGATTTCCCTCTTGAATTAATTAAATCATCACCATTTTCATTCTCATACCACACAAGGCATTCTACGAGTTCATCGTCATTCTCCATATTTCCTCAATTATTATAAATTCAATTTAATATAATCGAATTACCTCTCTCTTAACTCACAAACATTTATGTTCAAGTAATATTCTTTTTCTTATTATATCAAAAAAAAAATTAAATTAAATCGTGAAATTCACAGTTCTTACATCCTCCCCCCCTTATAAAAATTCCGTCCTCGAAATTGCTACAAGGCTATACAAATAGATGGGGATAGTCCCTCGTCGCCCTATCTTCTAATTCCCACGTGGCCTTCTTGGCATCATGGTTTTGCCAAAGCGCTATCACAGAAAATATAATTTTATTTCTTAAGATCTGTTCTTTCCTATCTAATATTTGGACAGGAATTCTTCATCTGTCAGATTCTTCCCTACTTGAATGGGCTCATAGGGTATCACACGCTTATAATTAGGCTTATATGATCGTAAGACAGAAACATGAAACATACTTTGGATATGTTCCAGTTCAAGAGGTAAGGCTACCTCGTACGCCACTTTGCCTATTCTCTTCAATACTTCAAAAGGTTTCACGAACCTCAGACTCAATTCTTCTTTCTTACCTAATCTTATCTTCCCTTCATAGGGAAACATTTAAGAAATACAAAACTACCGTCTTCAAAATCTTGATTATGACGATGCCAATCTGCGTATTTCCCATGTTGATCTTGAGCTGCTACTAATCTGACTCTTTTTGTCTTCACATCGTCTGCCATTCGTCGTACTAAATTCAGTCCCAATTGAAGTAGTCGTTCTCTGACCTCATCCCAATGTAGTGTTGTTCTGCATTTTCTTCCGTGGAGAGCTTCGTACGATGGCTTACCGATATTTGTATAATAATTATTACTATAAGCAAATTCTACTAAGGGTAAATGATATTCTAAGTTACCTTTGAAATTCATTACGCAAGCTCTTCCAAAACTTTGAAGTGGAGCGCGGGTCTTGATTGAAAATTATTAACACTGATATTTCGTGTTGCTAAACGATTTCCTTTACGCATAATTTTGCTAACTGATTTAAATTGAATCGAATATCTATTGGTAGAAAGCGCGTTGTCTTCTTTAATCGGTCGATGCATTCTACAACTTCTTGTCTCATATTGACCACCAATAGTGTCTTCGAAGATCCCGGTATGTTTTCGTGCTTCCTGGGTAAACAAAATATGTCCAACTATATGCCTCATGAAAACTCTTATCTCGTAATTTTAGTTACAGGTTGACTCTCACGCTCGATCTATAATTCTAAAGATACCATTATTATTTCTTCTGAACTTTTTCTCTTTATCTTCTCGCACTTTTTGTCTTTATCTTGTTATCCCTTCACTCTATCCAACAACGCTAGACAAACCTCCGTTATAAACTTCCCTTTGGACTCCCTTCACTTCTATTTCCAATCTCTTCATCTTCCTGATTAGTTCCTCTCGAGTTATCAACTTGAATAATTTCTCCATTCCCTTTTCCTACTTAGCATATCTGCTACTACGTTTGCCTCTTCAAGGTAATAGAGAATTTTGCAATGGTAGTCTTCGTCTGCTCCCAATTACTTACCGCCTTCAACTCTGCCGGATCTGACGTGCCCTAAAACTAATCTTCTCCTTGACACACAACACTGGTGCTCCCCAAGGGAAAACACACTCGATTGAATATATCCCTTTATCTAACATTTCTCACAATTGTATTAATAATTCTTCATTTCTACCGGTGCCATAAGATAGGTGTTTTCAAAATCAGTGCAGTCTCCGGTACTAAATTTATTACGACCTATTTTCTCTGTCTGGCGGAAGGCTGGGCAGATCTTATGGGAATACATTTTGAAATTCTGGTTCTACTAATACATTATTTATTTCTACTTCCGTTCTCTTAGTATCTATAATAAAAGTGAAACAATCTACACCGACTTTTCTTAACAATATCTTGGCCTGCATCATCGTAAGGCAACATAATTGCCTAAATGACGAGCTACCATAAAACACTTCCTTAGACCGGTTTGGAGTCTAAAGGTTCACATTTTTCTTCTAACAGTCAATTATCGTAGTATGGTTATATAAGCAGTCCATTTTTAGTATCCCATCACACTTTCCAAATTTTATCGGAATCCAGTCTATACTTAGCTTACGTTCCCTAATTTATGCGCAATAATATCGACAAACGAATTTCTACGAAAATTACTTCCTTATTCGCAACTTCTACGTTTAAAGGATCTTTTAATCGTTCTTGGGGTAACTTAGTTGTCTCACAATTCTTCAGATTCAAAAGGGAAAGATAGCACTCAGATAAGATAATATATACGCATTTATATTATAGATTAAGACAGCACCTGACATCACGACTTGGAACACCACTGCATCATGTATCATAACGTTAGTCGTACTTGGCATTGGTTCACTCGATTGAGCTAGTTCGATTATTGCCGGCTTCCCGTTATGGCTTCCTTTGTTGCTATCTTCTTCCTTCCTTTCTTTCTTTGGGCAGTTCTTAACCTGATGATCTGTTGACTTACAAGCAAAGCATCCTCTGATCTTCTTCGGGGGAAATATGCCCTTCCTGGCCGCAGTTATAGCAAATGCCTCGTCCCTTCCAGCACTCTCCTTGATGACTCTTTCCACATTTTGGGCAAACCTTGTTCTTTTTCTTGAGTCCTTCTTGGTGACTTCCCCTCGGATTGTTGTTGATGTTGTTGTTGTCCCATCTTCTTTTATTTCCGTTTCCATTCTTGTTCGTTTCCTTCTGCCGATAACGTATTTGACGTTTTTTCGATCCACACGCAAAATAATCTATGGTTTTCTCCTCCCTAGGACAGTTAGGAGAAATATGACCCTTCACACCGCACTTATAACATACATGTTTTCCTTTCAAACACGCTCCCATATGGTTCTTTCCACATTCCTTACAGGCTTCTATCTTCTTAATCCATAGTTGTCCTTCTCCTCGTACATACTTATTCTCATTCCACTTCCTCTTGAAATTCTTACTGCTACCACTACTACTCTCTTCCATCCTACCTTCGTTCGCTTTCTTTGAATTATTAACCTCACTTTCTTTAGTCAAATTAGTATCTTTTCCTACCTCAGAAGTTTTCGTCTGCCTCTTCTTATAATCATTGATTCCTTCTTCAAAAGCATTTACTATAAGGTCTACTAATTGTTGTAAGGGTTCTTGATTCAGTTCCCTATCTCCATTCTCCGTTACTTGACGAGTCTTTCCTCCTTGAGGTATTGACATTTCTCTGCGTAGAAATAACATGGTATTATCATCTCTTTGTTCAACATCTAATACTTCTTAAGACGTATAAGTTTTATGTCTATTCTCCCTTGTTATTATATAACATAATCTGGTTACTACACGCACGTTTAATAAAAACATGCCACAAGAAAATATATCACATCGTATAGCATTCTGCTAGTCTCAATACATACCCCTCTCGGGTACCAGTAAAGTTGGGGTTAGGAAGATACTTCCCACATTATCCCTAAAATTGGGATCTATAACACTATTTCGCATCTATAAATATTTATCGTATCATTCGCGACACTCATTCCACTATCTACCTACTACCTTCACTATGTCTATATCTGTTAGTTACAAAACTGAAGTTTTAGAACTTCGCCTTCCACTATTGTATCTTATTCTTTATCTTAAAGTAACTCACACATGCCTCAATCCTAAAAGAAAACTTTCACCATGGATTTCTTCTTGGATTCCGATTCCATCCCCTCCTAGGTTAAGGTTATTGCTGTAAAAGGCTTAACTTCAAGGGGTGTTGCGGACACCACATGTATATCATGTGGTTCCTCCTCCATGACCCTACTAGGTTTACCTATCTCTGACATCCATAATCACAAAACCAATAACTTTATTATCATCTTCGAATAAAACATAAGTTCATTGTATGGAATGAAAATATATTTCATAACACATCTTGTAAGATCCCAACTTTTATGAATAAAGATTTAATTTTCTTTATATATTATTTCGAAACAGTAAGGTGTTGTTTTGATAATATGAAAGTTATGGGTGAAATGTGCAAACATTTTAAAATGAGCAAATGGTTATAAAATATTCTGGTTGTCGGGGAATATTCGTTTGGTCGTGGAATATTCTTGTTGTCGGGGAATATTCGTACGACGGCGCAGCTATTTGTGGGCCCCCACAACGGAATAACTGTTGGATATAGAAAGCGACAGAAATAACTTTTTTTACAAGATAACGGCGTAGTTGTTACCGTTAGTACTGTTGAAATACTCGGTGGTTAAAATACAGTGATACACGGTGTTGCACAGTAGCACACGGTATTGCACAGTATTTTGAATTATTGAGTCTTACGTGAGAAGGAACTTATTCAATTATTGTTACAGTAATTACTGTTCAATATTTTATATTATTGACTCAATAATTGCTACGTTGATATTTTATATTATTGACTCAATAATTGTTACATTGATATTTTATTGACTCAATAATTGTTACGTTGCCATTTTATATGATTGATTTAATAATGGCTACAGTTGATATTTTGGTATTATTGATTCAATAATTGTCACTGCACAGTATTTCACATTATCAACTCAATAATTCATATTATTTGAATAATATTATTATATAGCATTATTGACAATGTCTAAGGAAGTTCTGTCTAGGAGGGGTTATTTAATTGCGCGCCAGTAAGGAGAAGTCCTTATCGGAAGGCCCCCTCTTTCCTGGGAACGACCTGGTTGTCAATATTGTAGTTCTGTAATATTATCTGTGAATAATTAATTATTGATTTATATGATAAGGAAATATTTATTTTGTGGATATTAAAGAAGGAATTGGCGCTGATGAGTTTTTATCAATATTTTGGTGTGAGAAATCATCTGGTTGTGGATTTCGGATAATTTATGTTTGGAATTTGGAAAAACTTCCTTCTACAAAGTTGTAGAGAATTAAATTTCGTATGGAAGGACATAGAATTTGTATTTTTCTGACAAAGGGGCTATTTGTTATGAATTATTGAAGTTTCGGAAAATAAATATTTTTTAATGGGTGGGCCCCACTGTTGTTGAAAAATTCAGAATTTTGAAAGCCGCCAGGCGGCGGAATTTTTTTTAAAAATAATATTATTTTATTATTTAGTCTCCTTTGGCATCCTAAGCTTTTCCTATAAATAGGGTGCTTAGGTTAGAATTGAAAATCACACCAAAATCATAAGTTTTCTCTCTCTATAATATCGAGCGTATTTTTGTGAGTATTTCGATACTTTGAGTATTAATATTCAGTGCAAGTTTCCTTCGGTATTATATCCGATATTCCAGTCAGAGGTACTATCTTTTTGAGGTAAGGGATGTTATTTTCTTCATAAATGATGTTATTCTTTTCAATATCATTATACCAAAATATTGGCATGGATTTTATTATGAAATTCTTACTTTTTCCGTCGGGGTTACTATTCACGTATACGGCACTATTCACGTATACGGTACTATTCACGAAAAAATTAAATTTTCTTCTATATGTCCAAATTACTTGTTAAAGTTCTTATCTTTGATTGGATCTAAGTTTTGAGCTTTATTCATGAATTTTGCTCCACAAAGTATTATTATGAAATATTCTTTAACTTTGATAAACTAAAATACAAATCCTTAATATTCCTTTATTTCACTGGATTCGTTATTTATATGGTTTTTCATCATCCTCAGTTCTAAGTGGTGATATAACTGAATATCTTTGGCCTGTAGAGCAAAGATGAATGATTACCTGATGAATATCTTTGGCCGTAGTGCAAAGATGACAGGTGTTGAGATGAACATGACCACTGATGATACAAATGAATATCTTTGGCCTGTAGTGCAAAGATGAATATTGATTCGAGATGTATATTGATTGATGTTACAGGGATAAAATATTGATGATGGACTTTTAAATCATAGAAGATAGTAGATTTCATTCTCTGCTTAACTCTTCTAATGATTTGTTATTTCCGCTGCGAATATTGATCTAAAGTTGGTTGTCCATTATATTTTATCTGATTTGTTGAAGACTAACGATAATTTATTTTCCATTATCTTAGTCATAATATTCTTTACTGAGCTAGTTGAGCTCACCCTTTTCATCTGTTGTCCTTTTCAGCAAATGAGAATGTTGCGGGAACTAGTCGGGGGACAGAGTGATGGTCCGAGTTAGAGCAGTAGTAGTCCTCACTATTTCTGATAAATAGTGTGATAATAATTGTAATGAGGACTTAGTTTGAATCTTAATATTTTTTACATATTTGTATTGACACTCACAGTTGTGTGGTCGTATTTTGTACGACCGTATGATATAAAGTTTGTATTTGAATTCTGTACCATGTATTTGGCGACTCAGAATGGGTTGGGTCGACTGGACCTATTCTGGGGGGCGTCACAGTTGGTATCAGAGCTTAGGGATATGATCTCTGGCGGAGATCGGGGAATAGAACTAGGAGGGGAGAGACGAGTAAATCCTTCGCTAGTGTGTCCTACCTAAGCTTATGTGGTATTTAATTGGTCAGTCGGAGCATAGGGTTCATATGTGGGATGTTATTTGTTTAATTAACCCTTGTTTTATGGCAGTATTTGAGAATGGCTGCTGAGAATGTTAACAACGAAGTGAATGAGACCGTGGAGACACCTTTAATCGTTAACCAGGAGAACGTGCAACAAGAAGGCAATGTTCATCCTGAAAATAACGCTGGTCAGACGATAAACGATGAGATGTTTAGAAGTTTTTTGCAGTTTATGCAAAACCAGACGAGGGAGACTCGTGTGCAACATACAGGTGGAGATAATAACAACACGCGAGCTGTCACTGCCAAGCAGTTCAAAGAATTGGGACCACCAGAGTTTCTGGGAAAGCCAGATCCGATCAAGGCGGAGAGGTGGATTAAACAAATTACTAAGATATTTGATGTCTTGGGATGTACGGAGGAACAGAAGGTTCCATTCGCCACGTTTATGTTCCGTGGAGAGGCAGATTACTGGTGGAAATCCGTGAAGCGTACCCAGCCTGCCGCACTCAAGATGTCTTGGGAAGTGTTCCAGAAACTGTTTAATGACAAGTACTTTCCTGAAAGTATTCGTCATATGAAGGAAGTAGAATTTATTAGACTCGAACAAAATAACATGACGGTATCCCAGTACGAGGCTAAATTCGCGGAGCTGTCCAGGTTTGCACCTCATTTGGTGGAGAATGAGGAACGTATGACGCGGATGTTTCTAAGAGGTTTGAAACCCGAAATACGTCAATACCTCATTTCTCATAAATTTTCTTTATATTCGGATGTAGTAAACAGGGCCCAGTTATTAGAACGAGATAATGATTATGTTCAACCGAGGGACCACAACCAAGGTCGTACCGGTGGCAGCAGTCATCGGAGCAATGACAACCAGCGAGGAGGAAAGTATGACAGAAGCGGTAACCACTCCGGTGGTTATCGTGGCCATGATAGTAGAAGAAGCGAATCGGGAGGAGATTTCAAGAAGAGAAGGTACAACAATGAGAACGCGAAGATGTCAACATCAGCACCAGCATCAACTATTTCGAGGAGGGGAGAACGACCACCGGTCGTATGCTTTAAATGCGGGAAAGAGGGACATATCAGCCCAAACTGCCCACAACAATTCAAAGGATGCTATAACTGTGGAAAAGAAGGACATATAGCTCGAGATTGTCCTGTTACGAAACCAAGTTCAGCGGGGGTGGTGATTCCAAAGGCGGTTGCAGACAAGTCAAAGTCGGTGATTCCTGGAAGAGCGTTTGTCGTGACAGCCCAAAATGCGAGGAATCCGCACGAGGTGATTACGGGTAAGCTGATCATAAACTCTTGCGAAGTTTACACCTTGTTAGATACCAGTGCTACCCATTCCTTTATTTCACCTGCTTGTGCTCAACGTTTGAACTTGACTTCTGATAAATTAGACTTTGACTTATTTGTTGAAACTCCGTTGGGAGAAACCTTTGTTACATCTACAGTTTACAAATCTTGCTTGATTCAGATTGGTACCCTTACCTTACCTGTTGATCTTATATCTTTGAAAATACTTGCATTTGACATGATTTTAGGAATTGACTGGTTAACCACTTACCATGCCAAAATTGATTGTTTTCGTAAGGTTGTTAGTTTTCATATTCCTAATCAACCTGTTGTGCGAATCCAAACCACCAAACCACTAAAATTAGTCAATATCATTTCAAATCCCAAGGCTATTCATTTATTAAAAAATGGATGTCAAGCTTTCTTAGCTCATGTCACTGATCTAAACCAGAATACATCAGATTTGAATAATATTTCCGTTGTTAATTAATTTCCTGATGTATTTCCTGAAGAACTTCCCGGTCTACCCCCAGAACGTGAAGTTGAATTCTTTATTGACCTTGAGCCCGGTACAAAGCCTATTTCTAAAACCCCATATCGAATGGCTCCTATTGAACTTCAGGAGTTAAAGATCCAATTACAAGAGTTGTTAGACATCGGTTTTATTCGTCCTAGTACGTCTCCTTGGGGTGCTCCTGTTTTATTCGTAAAGAAGAAAGACGGGAGTATGCGACTTTGTATTGACTATCGGGAGTTGAACCATGTCACCATCAAGAATAGGTATCCGTTACCTCGTATTGATGACCTGTTCGACCAGTTGCAAGGAGCATAGTTCTTTTCAAAGATCGATCTTCGTTCTGGATATCATCAGCTGAAGATTAAAACTGAGGATATTCCAAAGACTGCTTTCAGAACACGGTACGGGCATTATGAGTTCTTAGTCATGTCTTTTGGATTGACTAATGCTCCTGCTGCTTTCATGGATATGATGAACCGTGTATTTAAAGAGTATTTGGATCAATTCGTTGTTGTCTTTATTGATGACATCCTCATCTATTCTAAAAGCCGTGAAGATCATGAACACCATTTGAACTTGGTACTTCAAAAGCTTCGTGAGAACAAGCTATACGCCAAGTTAAAGAAATGTGAGTTCTGGCTTGAGGAAGTAGCATTCCTTGGGCACGTGGTATCGAAACGTGGAGTATCTGTTGACCCGACGAAGATTGAAGCAATACAAAGCTGGGAGCAACCTAAGTCGGTGACCGAAGTACGAAGCTTTCTAGGCTTAGCTGGTTATTATCGGAGGTTCGTAGAGGAATTTTCTCGAATCGCTACTCCATTAACTCAGTTGACTCGGAAAGATACAAAATTCGTTTGGAGAGAGGAATGCGAGAAGAGCTTCCAAGAGCTCAAGAGGAGACTTATTTCGGCACCTGTTCTGACAATACCATCTGGTTCGGATGGATTTGTTATCTACAGCGATGCTTCGGGCAAAGGGTTAGGATGTGTTCTCATGCAACATGGGAAAGTCATAGCCTATGCCTCGCGACAACTCAAAGAATATGAGAGGAATTATCCTACTCATGATCTGGAGTTGGCAGCAGTCGTTTTCGCGTTGAAGATCTGGAGACATTACTTGTACGGAGAGAAAGTGGAGATTTATACGGATCATAAGAGCCTTAAATATTTCTTCACTCAGAAGGAACTCAACTTGCGGCAATGATGTTGGCTTGAGCTGTTGAAAGATTACGATCATACCATCCAATACCATCCTGGAAAAGCGAACGTGGTAGCTGACGCGTTGAGTAGAAGATCATATGTGGGAACGAGTGCAATGATGTCAAGTATACGCGTAGAACCAGCTTTGATTGATAAAGTTAAAGCTGCTCAAGCTACGGATGCGGAGCTGATGAAGATGAAGAAGAAGGTGCAAGAAGGTGCCATTCCAGAAGCAAGAATCGATGAAGAGGGAATACTTCGAGTCAACTCCAGACTGTGTGTTCCTAACGATTCCGACTTGAAGTATAGAATCATGACGGAGGCACACAACACACCGTTTGCGATCCATCCTGGGAGTACTAAAATGTATCGTGATCTTCGACATACATTTTGGTGGAGCAATATGAAGACAGAGATCGCGGAGTTCATCTCGAGATGTTTAACTTGTCAACGTGTAAAGGCGGAGCATCAAGTGCCGAAGGGTCCATTGCAACCATTAGAGATTACGGAATGGAAGTGGGAACACATTACGATGGATTTCGTTACGGGTCTTCCCAAGGTTTCTCAAGGCGTAGATGCGATTTGGGTTATTGTTGATAGATTAACCAAGTCTGCTCATTTCTTGCCGATACGAGAGACTTATTCCCTTGAACGTCTTGCTCATATGTACGTGAATGAGATTGTGAGATTGCATGGCATGCCAGTATCCATAGTTTCGGATCGTGACCCCAGATTTACTTCACGATTTTGGATCAGTTTGCAGAAAGCTATGGGCACGAATTTACGATTCAGTTCGGCTTATCATCCTCAAACGGACGGACAATCAGAGAGGACTATTCAAACTCTTGAAGATTTATTGAGACTTTGTGTTCTAGACTTCAAAGGGAGTTGGGATAAGTATTTACCATTGGTGGAATTCTCCTACAACAACAGTTATCAGGAAAGTATAGGCGTGGTTCCATTCGAAGCGTTGTATGGGAGAAAGTGTCACTCTCCAGTATGTTGGAACGAGGTGGGTGAAACAACATTGTTGGGACCGGAGTTAGTACGTATGACTACATAAAAGATCCAAATAATCCGACAACGTATACAAACCGCACAAGATCGACAAAAGAGTTATGCGGATCTTCATCGAAAGGACGTGAAATTTAATGTTGGGGACCATGTGTTATTACATGTTGCTCCGTGGAAAGGAGTTATGAGGTTTGACAAGAGAGGAAAGCTCAATCCACGATTCATTGGTCCATTTGAGATTCTTGACCGAGTAGAAAATGTGGCCTATAGACTCGCTTTACCTCCAAGCATGTCTCGTGTTCATAACGTGTTTCACATATCCGTGTTACGTAAATATGTGAAGGATCCAAACCGCATTATTGAGTTAGAACCAGACGAGATAGCCGAAGATTTAACGTACGAGGAGGTACCTGTCAAAATCTTGGATAGGAAGGAGCATGTCCTACGCTCGAAAATTATACCTCAAGTTAAGGTTTTGTGGTAAAACCATGCAATTGAGGAAATGACCTGGGAGTTGGAATCGAAAATGAAAGCGAGGTATCCCCACCTTTTCGACATACCAGGTACGTACGTCAATTTCGAGGACGAAATTTCATAAGGATGGGAGGTTGTAAGACCCCAACTTTTATGAATAAAGATTTAATTTTCTTTATATATTATTTCGAAACAGTAAGGTGTTGTTTTGATAATATGAAAGTTATGGGTGAAATGTGCAAACATTTTTAAAATGAGCAAGTGTTTATAAAATATTCTGGTTGTCGGGGAATATTCGTTTGGTCGTGGAATATTCTTGTTGTCGGGGAATATTCGTACGACGGCGCAGCTATTTGTGGGCCCCCCACAACGGAATAACTGTCGGATATAGAAAGCGACAGAAATAACTTTTTTTACAAGATAACGGCGTAGTTGTTACCGTTAGTACTGTTGAAATACCCGGTGGTTAAAATACAGTGATACGCGGTGTTGCATAGTAGCACACGGTATTGCACAGTATTTCGAATTATTGAGTCTTACGTGAGAAGCCATTACTCAATAATTGTTACAGTAATTACTGTTCAATATTTTATATTATTGACTCAATAATTGCTACGTTGATATTTTATATTATTGACTCAATAATTGTTACATTGATATTTTATTGACTCAATAATTGCTACGTTACCATTTTATATGATTGATTTAATAATGGCTACAGTTGATATTTTGGTATTATTGATTCAATAATTGTCACTGCACAGTATTTCACATTCTCAACTCAATAATTCATATTATTTGAATAATATTATTAGATAGCATTATTGACAATGTCTAAGGAAGTTCTGTCTAGGAGGGGTTATTTAATTGCGCGCCAGTAAGGAGAAGTCCTTATCGGAAGGCCCCCTCTTTCCTGGGAACGACCTGGTTGTCAATATTGTAGTTCTGTAATATTATCTGTGAATAATTATTTATTTATTTATATGATAATGGAATATTTATTTTGTGGATATTAAAGAAGGAATTGGCGCTGATGAGTTTTTATCAATATTTTGGTGTGAGAAATCATCTGGTTGTGGATTTCGGATAATTTATGTTTGGAATTTGGAAAAACTTCCTTCTACAAAGTTGTAGAGAATTAAATTTCGTATGGAAGGACATAGAATTTGTATTTTTCTGACAAAGGGGCTATTTGTTATGAATTATTGAAGTTTCGGAAAATAAATATTTTTTAATGGGTGGGCCCCACTTTTGTTGAAAAATTCAGAATTTTGAAAGCCGCCAGGCGGCGGAATTTTTTTTAAAAATAATATTATTTTATTATTTAGTCTCCTTTGGCATCCTAAGCTTTTCCTATAAATAGGGTGCTTAGGTTAGAATTGAAAATCACACCAGAATCATAAGTTTTCTCTCTCTATAATATCGAGCGTATTTTTGTGAGTATTTCGATACTTTGAGTATTAATATTCAGCGCAAGTTTTCTTCGGTATTATATCCGATATTCCAGTCAGAGGTACTATCTTTTTGAGGTAAGGGATGTTATTTTCTTCATAAATGATGTTAATCTTTTCAATATCATTATACCAAAATATTGGCATGGATTTTATTATGAAATTCTTACTTTTTCCGTCGGGGTTACTATTCACGTATACGGTACAATTCACGAAAAAATTAAATTTTCTTCTATATGTCCAAATTACTTGTTAAAGTTCTTATCTTTGATTGGATCTAAGTTTTGAGCTTTATTCTTGAATTTTGCTCCACAAAGTATTATTATGGAATATTCTTGAACTTTGATAAACGAAAATACGAATCCTTAATATTCCTTTATTTCACTGGATTCGTTATTTATATGGTTTTTCATCATCCTCAGTTCTAAGTGGTGATATAACTGAATATCTTTGGCATGTAGAGCAAAGATTAATGATTACCTGATGAATATCTTTGGCCGTAGTGCAAAGATGACAGGTGTTGAGATGAACATGACCACTGATGATACAAATGAATATCTTTGGCCTGTAGTGCAAAGATGAATATTGATTCGAGATGTATATTGATTGATGTTACAGGGATAAAATATTGATGATGGACTTTTAAATCATAGAAGATAGTAGACTTCATTCTCTGCTTAACTCTTCTAATGATTTGTTATTTTCCGCTGCGAATATTGATCTAAAGTTGGTTGTCCATTATATTTTATCTAATTTGTTGAAGACTAACGATAATTTATTTTCCATTATCTTAGTCATAATATTCTTTACTGAGCTAGTTGAGCCCACCCTTTTCATCTGTTGTCCTCTTCAGGAAATGAGAATGTAGCGGGAACTAGTCGGGGGACAGAGTGATGGTCCGAGTTAGAGCAGTAGTAGTCCTCACTATTTCTGATAAATAGTGTGATAATAATTGTAATGAGGACTTAGTTTGAATCTTAATATTTTCTACATATTTTTATTGACACTCACAGTTGTGTGGTCGTATTTTGCACGACCGTATGATATAAAGTTTGTATTTGAATTCTGTACCATGTATTTGGCGACTCAGAATGGGTTGGGTTGACTGGACCTATTCTGGGGGGCGTCACACTTCTAGCTTTCTAAGAAAACTATACATGAGTTTTATCTCCTTCTATTCTCTAAATTCTTCTAAGGTTATATCCTAAGGACTCTCGCTCCTAAGGTTTATAACCTACAGATTTGATACCAACCTGTGACGCCCCCAAATTTAGACCGTCACTAATCTCGAATTCGGTTCATCACGTACTAATTCTAATAACAACTAAAATCTCAAACAATGGAATAATAGAATAATTTACATTGATATAACATAAATATTCTCGTCCCAAGTCTCGAAACTATTACTAATACACTTCATAACTTAAACCAAACATATCTTAATACATAACATTTAAATAAATCTTAATACAACATAATGGAAACATTCTAATAGAGAAAAACACAGCTACTCCATAGCCTTGCCTTCGCACTTGTCCTGTCCTAGGGTTCCACCTTGCCCTGCCCTAACTGAAATGTTTATGGGAAGCAAGAGTGAGCAACAAATTTGCTCAGCAAGTAATATGCCAATAAATGTGAACAGGAATATATACAATTCTAAATCTCAAGGGTAAAATAGTAATTAATCGCTCAGGATTTCAAATAAGAATGTTGTGAACAAAATAAATAGCAATGACTTCCAAATCTATTCTGTGAAGTTGAAAAAGGACTACTACGGGTCGAGAAGTTATTAAAGGATTCAAAAGTTTCAACAATTTCAAGTGAATGAATAGATATCACTAAGTGTCGCTGTGGACCAAGGATTTATAAAAGAATCCAAAGAATTCAAAGTTTCAAGTAAATAAATACTGGATACTGAGTGGTCGCTAAGAACCATGAACTTCTACTAGAATCTCCAAAAATATTTCTAGTAACCCAACCAAGTACAATTAGGGGATTAGCCTATCGTACCTGGAGTTATGCATAACCTACTACACCACTGTCGGCACCCCGACTATATAGTTCCCCTTTTTACAAGGGTTGTTCAACTCAATAGATTTATAGGAGTCCGCACCATGGTAATTGGTGTAGATTGCTTTCCAATTCATGATATTGGTCTAGCCGAATTAAATGGCGTAGACAATTTTAACAATGTATATAAGAACAATTTATGAGTTCAATACTCGCAACAATTATTCAAAGAATATAATCGTGATTTAAATCAAACTATGAAACATAAGTTTGTAAGTCAAGAATTATTCTAGCACCTATTTACTCGTACGACCAAAGTTAGTACAAGCTCGAATATGTTTTCAATGAACAGTATGAATCAAATACTTGCTCAATAAAAGAGTAGTCAGATACTTGTAATTAATATACAAGAACGGTTTCAAGGAAACTTGCACAATGAAAGAGTATAAGTTAGGGAACTTGCTTACGACGTTCCTCGAATAAGTAACCACTAGGATAGGATACTTGAAACACAATAAAAGTAGGGTTCAGATACTTGCACTATAAATGAGTGTAAGTTAGGAAACTTGCCTTATGCGTAGTTTATCCTCGTTAAATAAATCGACACTTTCGAATCCCTATCGTAATATAGTTACGTATATATATATATATATATATATATATATGATATCCATTAGTCATACAGTTTAACGTTATAGTTTATCTCATATATACCATCCACATATAAGTTAAATCTTTAACCTTACTATACAGTCATATATAGTATCATATTTAATTCACAAGTCTTGACTAATATACCTTTATCCTCAACGTTCCTCTTTTTGAGTTTAAATATATTCTCATATCATTAACATCTCATAATCAATACTAAATATATTTTATTTTAGTAAGTTATGGCATTTTTATAAGTTAACCGTAAAAATCAGATTCAAGTGTCAACATATGATATCACATAGCATGTATTCAATTTAAAGGATACTTTCATGCTCGTTCAACCCTGTCACGTTCAATTTACATAATATAGGTCCTAATTCATGGTTCCTAACGACCTAGGGTCATACAACGCCATGAATTCACTTAAGTTATCATGCTTGTCATTTAAACCTATACGGTAGTCATATAACCCAAGCTAGGCATGCTCATGAGTATTCACATCACATATATATAACTAGCACCGTTATTGGTTTGAAAACTTAATCAACCTCATACTCGATTAACTCGCATTATTTTTTAACAAATATGTGTACATACATGATATATTAGCGATGTTATTACACTACGATCTTGCAACTTAGTTTGCAAAAAGTCCGAACTTTACTTTTGAAATCGTTACGACTTAATCATGTATGCTAGCGTAAACTCAACACCTTATATTCACATTGCATAGGTATTTAAGTCAAATTTACATGCTCACAAGGTTAGAACATCTCTCATATGGTATTCATAGATATTAGTTTCAAATATATCAAGTTTCCTTTGAAAATCTATTTAGTTTAAAGTTAAACAATTGGACACGAGCAAGGAAACTATGTATTACAAATCATGCTAGCTTATGGTCATAATTAGTCATATAAGTATATTATCATGCTCATATGATCAAAATATGAATATCATACTTATATGTTAAAGTCCATTCTCAACGTATACTTTTCTTTAGTTAAATATTCACTATTAAGGTCCACATGCTCAAGTTGAAATATGACACCTATATACACAAGGTAATACATCTTTCATGCATCTCTACATTATACTAACATGCTCGCAAAAATCAGATTACATATATGATACCTACATGCTAATGTTCACCTTTGAAACTTAAATTTTCGTTTAGAAATGTCCGCTAGTGAGGCCCGTATGTTCATGTTACATTATAAAACGCATATACGTAAGTTAACATGCTCTTCATGCATTTCTAGGTCACACTAATATGTATCAAAATCAAAATATAATCATGCTTCATATATGTTGACGTTCGTTCATGAAACTTTAAGTTTACTTCAACACTATATGTCGTTTCATAATTCTTGCATGCAATCATAGCCAAATCATGTTTACGTTATCTCCATATACTCATATAAGTATGTCAAATCCATTAGCATGCTTGTTTAGGTAGTATAAATACATTAATACTTAACAGCCTTGAAGTAGAAAAGAAAACAGGATCCAGTAGTCGGCGCAGCTGCGCTGCGCCTCATGTATAATCGGCGCAGTTGCGCCACGTCCGGACTGAACCAAAAGGTTCCCTGCTTCAGTAGCAGCTAGGCCAAATTACCACCAATTCGACACCAAACAGCCATAATGTAGTTTAAACATGTACATGAGGCTACGTAACCACTATACAAGTATTTCTAGCATATATATTAACTCACTAACTACTTTCAAAGATTAAAATTCATGATCATGTTAATTTTCTATATTTTTCTCATGTTTAGCAAAATCTTCCTTCATAGATTCATTTCTCAACCAATTTGTTTCGTTCAACATCCATTGGGTTCGTATTTGAGTATACTAACCATGATTAACCAAAATTTACAGATTACTTCAAGCCAACTCCATCAATTTTGTGACTAAGCTAGTATGAACTTATGCCATTTCTGAAACTGTAAGAACTTAGAGAAGTAGTATTACCTCTTTGAAGATTCTGTTAACAAGGCTCAACCTTCAATTGATATCTCACTCTCTCTATGTTTCAATATACCAGCTTTATCAAATTCTCAGCAATAGAATTGTGAAGGAGAAGAGGCCATATATATAGCAAAACCAATACACAGATATTGCAATTGCACTCTAAATTAAACCAACGGGAATGTAGGATTGCATGGTGGGTAAGAAGAAGTTGGTGGATGGTTGGTGAAGAAATCATGACTCCCACTCCCTTACTCATCATGAGCTATGAAATGCTGAGTTTGAGGAAGATATAGAGAAGTAGACTAGCTTGAGCTTGCACATGTGAAGAGAGAAAGAGACTCTCAATTTGGGACAAGGCTTAATAACTCAGCATTTGCAACACACAACACTTAAATTTTTATACACACATATCATATACTTAGTTTATAATTTGAGTCATAATGTACTTTAATTTAGACAATAAGGTATGTAGTAAAAATAATTTACACATATAATATCCATGTACACTTGGGTCCTCATAAAATAATATTGCAAGGTAATAAGTTCGAATACATATAATCCATGTACATTTTGTTAATATCGGATATAATTTACTCAGATATAATCACATTACATTGTCTCCTTTATTATTAAATTCTACTATCCAACAATTGTTTACAATATATCCATGATGTATTATTTTAATGTCCACACACTCACATTGTCACATAGGCATTATTCAAGTAGCTTATATAATTTAATCAATTTTTAATATATGGTTTCTATAAATAATATAGTCACCTTCAAGGCCACATTACACTATATGATATAGCTATAGCTACGATATTTGATTATCGCATGCTTGGCATATAGCAATAACAATCCACTTGACTATATATTATTATTCTTAATGGTAATTACTTATCATATTAATTAATTCATAATAATATTAATTAATCCCTTCCTCATCAATCAATGTAATTATTAATCTCCATAACAATTCGTTATCACTTATAGGATTAACTACCACATTCAATAAATACAAATCTTATTATACTTATAACCAAGTCACTTATTATTATTATATTACTTGCAATAATAATAATCACATATTATTAATAATTAATCACCATTAATATTCTATTATAATTAAATAACAATTAATATTTAATTAATTGTTCACATAGTAATTTCTTTATTAATTTACCCTTATCAATAATCACATTCCTCAGTACAAATCTTATTATATTTATAAATAAGTTGCTTATTATTATACTATTACTTGTAATAACAATAAATCGACAGACTATCATTATATTTCTCATAATAACAATTAACAATTAATATAGATTAATTGTTCACTTAATATTTCATTTACTCTTTAACCGATTATTATTCATAATAACACTTAATAACGCTATTGTATGATTAACTATCACATGTATTGCACTCAACAAATAATCAATTAAATATAACTCTTATTATATTCATCAATTACTTATTTGTAAATGTTTTGTTATTTATAATAACATATTATTAACAATTACTCATTAGTAGGCTATTTACTAATCACAATGATTAATTAACAATGTAATATTAATTAATCCTTCATTTATTGATTTCCCTCTTGAATTAATTAAATCATCACCATTTTCATTCTCATGCCACACAAGGCATTCTACGAGTTCATCGTCATTCTCCATATTTCCTCAATTATTATAAATTCAATTTAATATAATCGAATTACCTCTCTCTTCACTCATAAATATTTATGTTCAAGTAATATTCATTTTCTTATTATATCAAAAAAAATATTAAATCGTGAAATTCACGGTTCTTACAGCACTGTTGTTGAGGGTCTCATCTAGTAGTGATGCTGCTTATTTGGGGAGGGACGAGGCCAATGTGGCTAGGGTTGTTGCTTATTTAACCCATGATGAGTTCCAGGTGGCTAGAGATGTGGTTGTGGCCGAGCAGGCCACTCTCAGATCCTATACAGAGGATGTTGTTGCATCGACGAGTGCATTCATAACTGATCATGATAGAATATTACATACAGTAGTGGATCTTATGACTCGCCTTGAGACTGTTGGGAAGGAGATCAGAGATTCCCCTCTATCCTCAGAGAGGGATGCTATGCTTGATTTTTTATCCCGCTTGACTGGGGGCTTATAGAGTAGCTTTATTTGCTGCATTTTACTAGGTTATCCCCTTTTGACATGTACAGGGCATTTGCATATATTAAACAGTACATATAGCATGGAAATATATTTTATCACGCTTCCCTTTTGAATATGTTTTGACTTTGCTTGTTAGTTGCTATATTTCTTCCTGATTTGCTATTTTGATGTGTCCCGAACTTTTTCTTAATAAACTGACCTTGAGATGTCATAGGATCTCTCAGAATGGGTTGTTAATCTTCAGGTTTTTATGATGTACCAGCTTCTATTTTTACCTTTAGTGTCTTGGGACTGGTCTTTTGATATGGTTGAGGTTTAGGCAAAGTGTTTAGTTTTCTTTTGAGGGTCCGACCACACCATAAATGGTTGCCTACGTACTCCCGTAGATGAGAGATCAGTCTTTCGTAGTTCCAACATAACTTGAAGGGTTGGAAAGTGTTTATTTGGGTTTGATCTTGGTTTCAGGGGTATCTGGATTCTTTGTTTGGTTTGACCGCACCATAGATGGTTGCCTATGTACTCCCTTAGATAAGAGATCAGGTCTTTCATAGTTCATGCTTTGTAGTGAAAGCTTGAATTAATTTGATTTGATTGATTTCTAGGACCAGGATGGTGGTTTACAAGCATTTCAGACATAGTACCTTTTTCACGGTGTCCGAGTTGATAAGCTGGGGAAATTCTTCCCCGTCCATTTCTTGCACTCTGAGGGCTCTCCCTGGCAACACTTCTTTGACAATGAAAGGGCCTTTCCAGTTTGGGGAGAATTTTCCTCTGGCTACTTCTTGATTGGAGAGGACATTTTTCAATACCATGTCATTTTCTTTAAATTATCGAATCCGGACCTTCTTATTATAGGACCGAACCATCATTTGCTGGTACAACTAACCATGGAAAATAGCTGCAGTCCTTTTCTCATCGATAATAGATAAATGGTTGTACCGCTCTTGTAACCAATGGTCTTCATCCATCTGAGCATCCATTAATACTCTTAATAACTCCATTTCTACTTCTATGGGGAGAACTGCTTCTATACCATAGACCAATGAATAGGGGGTAGTCCTAGTAGAAGTGCGCATTGATATTCTTTATGCTAATAGAATCAGTGGCAGTAAGTCTGGCTACCCTTTGTGATTGGTGGACATTTTTTGCATAATTTTCTTGATATTTTTGTTGGCCGCTTCAACAGCACCATTCATCTTAGTTCTGTAAATGACATAGTTGAGATGCTTGATGTGGAATTTGCTGCATAATTCCTTCATCATCTGATTGTTCAGATTTTTTGCATTGTCTGACACGATAACCTCCAGTTGTTCGTATCGACATATCACATTATTTCTTATGAAATTGACAATTACCTCCTTTGTGACTTTCAGAAACGAGGCAGCTTCTATCCACTTAGTGAAGTATTCTATCATGGTGAAGATGAATAGATGACCATTACTGGCTTTGGGTTCTATTGACCCGATCACGTCCATTCCCCACATAGCAAAGGGCCATAGCGAACTCATACAGTGTAGTTTATTTGGAGGAGCGTGGATGGCATTTCTATGGACTTGGCATTGATAACATCTCCTGACGTGATCATCACAGTCGGCATTGAGAGATATTCAGTAATGCCCTGTTCTTAATATCTTATTAGCAAGTAAAGGACCGCTCATATGTGGACCACATACTCTGCCATGGACTTCATTCATAAGTCTTTGAGCTTGATCTTTATCTAGGAATCTCAAAAGACCTATTCCAGAATCTCTCTTGTAGAGTGCATCTCCGCTTAAATATAATTTTATAGCCATTTTATGAATCCGCTTTCTTTCAGCTTAACTTACCCCAGCGAGCGTAGATCCATCTCGTAGATATTCTTTGATGTTCTGATAACAGGGCTGTTTGATGGGATGTAGTTCACCAGATACTTTTCCATTGTAATTTCCATAGGCTGGTGCCTTTTGGCTTGCAAATTTGATATCAGGGATTCCTTTCCTATCGCATACATGGATCAAGGAAGCCAGAGTTACTAATGCATCCGTGAAATCATTTCTATTTTGAGGAATGTGGCTGAAGGCTATTTCTTTGAACTCCATAGCCATCCTGATGACTTGCCGATGATAGGGCAGCAAATGCAATTCTTTTATATGATATGCCCTTGTGGTTTGTTTGATAACCAATTCAGAGTCTCCAAAGACTGCTAACCATTGGATACCCATGGATTGGGTCAATTTTAATCCCATTATATAGCCTTCATATTCGGATGTGTTGTTGGTGTTGACAAATTATAGTTTGGTAGCCATGGGATACTATTCTCCCGTGATGGATACAACAACTTCCCCTGCTCCTGCACCTTCCATATTTACAGCCTTGTCGAAGTACAGTTTCCAGAATTGGCCAGTATATTCTCACGGGTTTTGCTGAATTGTCATTATTCCATCATCTGGAAAATAAGTTTCCAAGGGTTCGAATTTCCCTGATGGTGATTCGGCCAATTGATCTGCAATTCCTTGACCCATGATGGACTTTTGAGTCACGTAGATGATATCAAATAGCTGAAGGATCAATTGCCATTTGGATAATCGACAATTCAATATGGGCTTGCTGAATATGTACTTCAGAGGATCCATGCGAGATATGATATAGGTTGTGTGCCCATGAAGGCAATGTTATAACCTCATGGCAGCCCATGGTAAAGCACACCAAGTCTTTTCAATCAACATATACTTCTGCTCATTCATACCAAATCTTTTACTGAGGTAATAGATAGCTCTTTCCTGGCCTCTATCATCTTTCTGCCCCATCATACATCCCATAGCGTTGGCATTAACCGATATGTACATGAATAAGGGAACTTTGTCCCTTGGAGGTACCAAAACAGGAGCTTCCACCAGTTGCTTCTTGATGGTGAGGAAGGCTTTTTGACAGTCTTCGTTCTATTTTTTAAAGGAATTTTTCCTTAACAGCTTGAAAATGAGTTCACAAGTTGCTGTGAGTTGGGAGATGAATCTGCTTAGGAAATTGATTCTCCCAATAAATCCTCATATTTCCTTTTCTGTTTGGGGTACTGGCATCTCAGTGATGACTTTTATCTTGGTGGGATCCAGCACAATGCCTCTGTTGCTTACCAGAAATCCCAATAATTTATCGAATTTAACACCGAAAGCACACTTGGCCGAGTTTAGCTTCAAGTTATATTTGCAGAGCCGGTTGAATAATTTTCTGACATGGTCAATGTGTTCATCCTCCTTTTTGGATTTGACAATGATATCATCCACATACACTTCTATTTCTTTGTGCATTATATCATGGAATAGGGCTATCATGGCTCTCTGATACGTGGCACCGACATTGATAAGGCCGAAAGATAAACGCCTATAACAGAAGGTTCCCCAGGGGGTGATAAAAGTTTTTTTCTCTCTATCTTCTTCGGCAACCATGATTTGGAGATACCCAGCGAAGCAATAAACAAATGAGTACATGTAGTACTGCGTCGTGTTGTCTATCAGTATGTGGATGAAAGGTACTGGGAAGTCGTCTTTGAGACATGCCTTGTTCAATTCCCGATAATCCATATATACTAGTACATTCCCTCCGGGCTTAGGCACGGGAACTATATTGGACAACCATTCAGGATAGGTTGACATCATGATAATGCCTACTTTGAATTTCTTAACAATTTCTTCTTTGACTTTTAGACTCGACTCAGGTTTCAGTCTCTTGAGTTCCTGTTTGATAGGCTTGAATCCCTTTTTAAGGGGCAGTCGGTGAATACAAATATCAGTAGATAGGCCGACCATGTCTTCATGTAACCATGCAAACGTATCCTAGAACTGTGTTAGGAGTTCAATCAGGTCTGTTCTTTGGTTTGTGGTAAGGTCGTTGCCTATTTGGATATCTCTAAGATTTTATGGGGTTTCGATATTAACTGTGGTGGTTTGATCGAGGTTTGGTTTGGGTTTGTCTTTGACCCATTCTTTGATTTCCTCGAGCACCTCAAAGTCATATATCTCCTCTTGATCGACCCCTATCAAGTCAAAGTCCAGTTCTACATAATAGTCGTAGGCACTGTGGAGACTTGGCAATTCATCAGCAAGGCTAAACAAATCCAAGTTTAGAATCCTGAAAAAAAAATGCTTTCACTTGCTTTATGAAACTGGTTAATATTACAAAGTACCAACGAAAGCATGAAAAAAGTAACTGCTAGGTCTATTCAACAAAAGTAAGAAGTATATGATATCTACACTTCAGGGAAGATGGATTTTCTGCCCTTTTACCCTTTACGATAGATACAAGGAGTGCTGCTCCAGTTGTCCAGGGTCAGGTCTTTGTCGACCTTTATGATGAAGGGGATACTGTTTTCCACCTCCTCTTTGATGATGACCATGACTGAATTCACATCAAGATCAGTGCTTTTCTTTGAACAGTTTTCCTTAGCTCTATTCATGAGAGGGATTAGGATTTGATCTTCTGAATAGTCATCATCTTGGATATCCTTGTTCATACCCTCAGTATGTACCAGAAAATACATCTTTACAAATTGATCTTAACCCTCTTGTAGGATCATTCCTTTCCTTACTTTTCTTAACAGGAATCTGGATTTCTTTCTCACTGGCCAGTTTGACCTGAGGAATCAGCATTCCTGACAAAGAAGCAGGAACCTTCCTTGTTGGCTTCACAAATCCAACGTCCGTGAGATTTGGTAGCATAATGATGGATACATGAACCGACTGATGTTTGTGCAGGTTCTTATGATTGGATCCATAAGAGTAGCCTAATCCAGCCTTTCTTATCTGGCTAGGTATTTGGACTGGACGTTTGATACCTTGTTGATTCTTTCTGAGCCCTTTATCGGGACATAAATCTAACGACATCATTTCTTAATCGACGGACATTACTTCGGAAGAAATTCTTGGCTTTAGTGCTGGAACCCCAATAGGTTGATAGTGTGTGTTGCTCACTTCAAAGGCTTGAAATTTGACTGGCTTAACTCCCTCGTTGAGGTTGATTAGAGGCATATGACCTTGTATATAGACAGGATATTTTGGTTCGGGATTGACAGTGACCAGATTGCCATTGATGATGTAATTGACTTATTGGTGAAGGGTGGACTGGACTGCCCTTGCCATATGAATCCACGTTCTTCCTAGCAACATATTATATCTTGTGGTGATATTCAACACTTGGAATGATATGTAAAAGGTATGTGGACCGATCTCTACTGGAAGTTCTATTTCTCCTACAGCATTTCATCGAGATCCATCGAAGGCTCTTATGATTATATGGCTGCTTCAGATTCGATTCAGACTAATCTTCATTCTTTCCAAACTGTTGTAAGGACAGATATTTAAGCAAGATCCTCCATCTATCAGTACTCCTCTTATCACATATCTAGAGGATATCACTTCTATATGCAATGACTTAAAATTACCAGTCCCTTCCGCTAATATGTCGTCATCAGTGAAAGATATCACATTGTTGTTGAAAATGTGCTCTATCAAGTGACAGAACTTTTCTGTATCTACAGCCTTTGGTAGATGTGCTTCTTCCAACACTTGTATTATAATTTTACGATGATCTTCTAATGATAAGACCAAATCCATTATGGATATCTATTGAGGCGCATCCCTTAATCTCTGCACTACCTTGGCTTCATTATGCCCCATTTTGGTGTGGAATTCTTTAATTTTCTCCTCGGTCACTTTCCCCTTGGTTTTAATGACTGGCTTTATAACTCGCTGAGGTAGATACAGCAGGTTTTCCCTTGATATAGCATCCGTATGATTTGATGTTGACCCCTCGTTCACCCCATAGTTCCATAGGACTTTCTTCAAGTTTATCAGGGGATACTGCGGTCTGAATGGCAACATCAGTGGTTCTTGTGCAGCCACTTTTAAAGGATTCTTTCCTCTTTTGTCCCACGTTCCTTAAATGGTTAAGGGTATGACAGTTGTGTCCTTCTCACAAGATATGACCGCTACAACTTTTCGTAGACTCCATTCCATAGGATTATATATTGATTCTCCCTCAGGAAGGTCAGTATCATGACTTGCTTTAAAAAATTTGCAACTTTCAATCAGGTTTTGAATTAAATGACGAAGTCCCCAACATTCTTCTGTATAGTGCCCAGGAGTGTCGGAATGATATTAACATATCTTGGAAAGGTTAAATTTCTTTGATCGAGGGTCCACTGGTGGTAGTAGCAGTATAACTCTTCACTCATTGATCAACATCTAGAGGATTTCTTTGATGGGCTGATTCAGATGAGTGAACTTCCTCTTGAGGGCAAAATCTCTATGAACTCGGAATCTTCCTTGCTTGGAAACTTTATCTGCCCATGTTTCATGTTCATGGAACCGATAATGGTCCTTCCTTGCAATTGGAAAGATTTGGGGAGTGGGAGGATTCGTTCTCCTTTGGTTGACTTGAGTTATTAATTACCAAGTTATTTGGTGCTGATATACCATCATTTTTGCCAGCTGACCAATTTATTCATTGATAGACTTCATTTCTCGTTCTATCAGAAATTGGCATTCTGAATATTCCCATTTATCAAAACTATCCTTGTTTTCTTGGGGAGAGTCTCCTACATATTTGAGGTACTTGAAACTTTCTCCACTCCCTATGCTGATCATGTTAACTCCTTCCTCATTGTGTTGAGGTAAAGGGTTATCTTGGACATGTGGTTGTTCTAGTTTTGTCACCACGATCTCACCATTATCTATCAGATCTTGGATCTTGTGCTTCAGAGACTAACATTCTTGGGTATCATAGCCTGGAGCCCCAGAATGATAAACACATTTCTTGCTTGGGTCAAAATTCTTTCCACTTAGATTGGCCGGTGGAAGGAGGTGACCGATTTTCTTCTGGGTTATCAGAAGCTTAAGTATGTTTTCGAGTGAGTCCCCTAAGGGTGTAAATATCCTTCGACGCTTAGCTTCTTCAGCTCTTTGGAATGTCAGATTTGTACGTTGTACAGATGTTTGGAAAGGGGAATAATTCTTTCTTTGAACGGGCAGGTTTTGGTTGCCTCTCTGAGTTTGACCTTGCAGTACCGAAGATACATCCTCTTCTTTCTTTTTATGAACTATTCGAGGATTATTCCCATAATTTCCAGCCTGAATATGCTCAGCCACAACTTCTAAAGCAGTAAAGTCTTCAATCTTTCCAGACTTCAACCCTATCTCAGCCATTTCTCCGTGTTTGATCATTTATGAGAATGGTTTTCATAATATGGAGCTTCTTATATATCAGTGAAAGTCATCACCATCTCAGTCTCTTTCATAGGTGGGGTGACTTGTGCAGCCATCCATCTCCATCTTTGGGCATACTCAATGAAGGACTCGTTGCTTTGGTTTTTGACTTTGGTCACTTGATATCGATCTGGAGCCATTTGAGATTGGAAATAGTATTGATTTAGGAATACATAAGCTAGCTCTTCCCAACTGTGGATCTTGGAATTGTCGAGTCTGGCGTACCAAGCTCGGGCTTCTCCAATCAGACTCTTTTGGAATAACTGCATTCTGAGCTCTTCATCCTCTGCAAAGGATCCTAACTCTCCAATGTATACTTTCAAATGAGTATAAGGATCTCCAAACCCATTATACTTTTCAAAATCTGGGACTTAAAACTTGTCTGGATAGCGAGCCCCTAGAAATATACAAAGATCTGAATAGTTTACACTTCCAAATGCCCCAGCTCATTTGATGGACCTGATAGTTTCTTCCATTTGCCAGACTTTCTTCCTAATATCACCAGTTTCCTGATCATTTCTGAGATTGGTGATTTCAAGGGTTTTGTGGTCATATCAGTGTTTTGAGGCTCAGGTATCTGAGTGTTTTTCTTTTTGTCAGTACCCTGACTGCCACTTTGTGTATATGACTCTGGTGTTTTCTGACCATGAGTACTTTTGTTCTATTCTTTAAGCAAGATAGTCAATTCCACTATTTAATTTCTGAGTCCTTCAAACTCTTCCCGAGATACCGGGATGGATTCAGGTTGGGCACTTGAAGCCATGTCTGAAAATGGGCTTAGTGCCTTCTTAGACTTTGATCTGGTAACTAGACCAATTTTTCCTACAAAAAGGGTTATGTAGTTTAGTCATGATAACCACTAAAAAGGATGCATGCTATGTAATGCGTCGGTTTTAAGGGTTTTTTTTAATGTTTTCCTACAAAATAGGGGTCAGTTGTTTTGCTGATAGGATAGTATGACAGGTTTTAATATTTGTATAATAAACCTGACATAAACACAGAATGGATATTTACATGGATTTAAAATTAAATTAAAAGGAAAAGGCATGAAGAGTCTTTCCTGCGCAATTGGTTTATCGAAGGTTAACCTATCTTAGGGTTACTCTCACAGGCTTTTCGACAAGAAAGTTCTCAGATCATCGCAATTTACTAGATGGGAAGTAAATTTGATCTTTGAATTAGAGCAAATCTGAGTGGCGCATTCCCTGAGCCTTGGGGGATTAATCTCCTCTTGAGTCTTGTAATGAGCTATTGACAAGATTGCCTCCTAATGGAGGGACCACACAACATACATTCATCGTGTCTCACCGCATGCAAAATTATGACATTGTGCGAAGCACTAATATAAAGTGTGGTAAAAGAGATATTCACATCCACGCAAAGTAAAGACGTCATTTCACACACATACACAAGAAGGGAATTAAAAAGTTTGAAAATGCTGCTTAAGCCCTTTACTGTCCCAAGCGGAGTCGCCACCTGTTGACGTCGAGAAAATTTTTGGTTCCCTTTTCCTAAGTGTTTCTACCCTTTATGTTTTCTATTTAGTTGTGTTTGATCTGAAGGGTGAATTTTCAGGAATAGACCGACATATAGTGTTGACGATTTAAAAAGTTTGATTTTATTGGTCCGAATTAGATAGAGCCGCCAGTTGGTATAAGTGAAATGGTTGTACCAACTCAACCGAGTTTTGAAAGGTTTTGCAATATAGCACAATTACTGGACTCTGTTTAATTGGTCTTGGAAACCAAGATTTCATAGAGTTCGGGGGCATGATTAAGCTGGGGGAAGGTGTTAGCCACCCCCCCCCCCCCCGACTTCTGTGAAACACGGTTACTGCGCTTTTCATTTCCTAATTTTTGTGTGTGTGTATATTACAATAATTGGGCCTAAGTGCTTTATTGAAAGTAGTGTTGTGCTTCGTTGGACCTATATACGGAGGGTTTGATTTATTTGAAAAGTCCATTTTTAGACAAGATATGAAAGTGATGTTTTGAAAGGTGGTTTTCAAACCCTTTCGCTCGCATAGAAATTAAAGTCTTTTGATACTTACATTTTATTCCATATTCGGCTTGATTCGATTTTAATTCTCGGGATGCGAAGCATCTTTATATATATATATATATATATATATATATATATATATATATATAAGTGTCGGGCTCCTTATGGGTAAAGAAGCCATCGAAGTGACTCGAACACCACAATCAATGCTTTTACTATGTTGAGACCTTAAATTCGGATAACTATTTTAAGGTCCGTCTTATTGACATTTATAGAGGGATGTAAGCTAACTTTACAACTTGAACATGTCCATTATGGGAATCAAACCTAGATTCATGGATTTAATTGTAGATCCCGTGAGCCTCACAAAAGATTATTTACAAGCTTGCACAATTTAAAACTTAAAATAAAATGCATATTTAATTATATGTGTCGCAAAACAAGAGATTCATCAGTTAAATCTCTACATGCGCGTAGTCGTGGCTTTACGTTTCCTCTAAATACAGATCTAGGGTCCCGTAATTACCAAATATTTACAAACCAGAAAGAAAAGTAGATTCCAATAAATCTCAGTCATTCTAGCTTAATGGTTCTAGTTTGACAACTTTTGAACCGGTTAAAAGGTTACAGATTTACATTATATGAACGTTTAAAATTAATATTTAATCACAATAATTAACTATATATATATATAATAAATCAACAAAACTTATATATATAAACAATTATATAAAGATTAACTATATATATATATATATATATTATATAATAAAGCAAGAAAAGCCATAAATTTGAAATCTAGGAAAATTGAGCAGTATATATATATATATATATATATATATATATATATATATATATATATATACACTTATATATAAAATAAAGAAGTAAAAAGACACGAATTTGCAATCCAGTCTCAACTTTTATATATAAATCCCAATATATATATATTAACCCAAAGAAAAGCTAGAAACGATATTTAAACCATAAAACTAACTAAGATACATATATATTACTCATATATATGTGTATTAGTAAGAAAAAAAAATGAAAACTTGAAGAAACTTACGGCCTTGCACGAGAATGGCTATCGAACGGCTTTAAACGCCCTTAGACTCGATTTCCACCGATTAAAACTTGATATGTTGCAATAGATGCGTATATGAAAGCTTACAAGTGGAGTTTACAAGTTTGAAAGCAAGATCAGAGTAATTTCTAGCACGAAATCCCTCCTTTTTCTCTCTTTTTCTCTATTCTTTCTTTCCTTTTTTTTCCTTTTTTTTTCTTACTTCTTCTTTTCCCACAAGCTATTGGGAGGCTTGTATATAAAGCCATAACTTTCACAGGTAGACCTGCAGATTCTGCAAGTACACTTATGAAAGTCCCTAGTGGGTCCCGCCATCTCAAAGTACGTGCAATCTCGATCGACGTGTAACCCGCTGAAACACTCGTAACTTGCCATCCGAAAATTCGATGGAGATGTGCCATACCATTCTGGAAAGCTCTCTCCGAGAAGATGGGTCCATGAATGAAATGGCATCTTCGGGTCTTCGCAAGTAGTCTGTTGAGCTATTTTACGTAGTTGCGCTCGAAAATGCTGCAATGGCTCTTTGTAACCCTTCTTGCAGCTGTTTTATGGTTGTTGAAGTTGACTAGTAAAAATGACTGTTTTTCCCCTCCACGATTATCTCCAGGGTTGACGGGGCTTTTGGCTGTTTCCCGTAGTTGTTTTCAAGGTTTGATTGCAACAGATTCTGTCTTTTCTCAGGGTTGTCTCCGACGATTGATTTGATTTCCCAATGCTGTCGTTGGGGGTCTGGTTTGATGATTTCGCGGTGCTGTCGCCTGGGGTCTGGTTTGATGATTTCCTAGTGTTGTTGCTGGGGGTCTGGTTTGATAATTTCCCGGTGCTGTTGCCGTGGGTCTGGTTTGATGATTTAATCGTCCAAGGCTATTTCTGGAGCATAAGAAGACACTTTTGCCCTCCTGCATGGTTAGTAACAAGAAATGCAAAATTTTGAATGTCTACAATATATTTTATATATTATACAACATGCTTCGCATGTTAATTAATATGATGCGTATTATATATATATATATATGTACATACATGCTAAACAAGATCAGACAAATAATAACAAACATGATAAAATTAATATCGAACGTCACCTTCAAGCATGATAAAATTAATAGAGTATTAAATATTTAAGATGAGTTTGTTGTGTCACCACAAGAAAAGTATTAAATATTTAAGATGTTCATTTATTACATTTGATGCTTATAAAGGAATTGAACAACACTATTTTGTTGTGTCACCATAAAGATGGTATTTTCCTCTTTGAATATATGAAAGTGCTAGGTTGGACTTAACTTAGATAATTTTGATTCGGATATGTCACTACTTGATCAAAATAATCTAAGAGGCAAAAGTAGTTACATGATGATATAATTGACAAGAGTTGTCTACCTATTTATTTATATATAGTTTGTTGTGTCACCACAAGGCTATATACATTTGAAATGGAATCCTTATTCTCACTAGCAGATCTTTATTTTGATATTGTCGAACTATAGACATGAGGGTTTTCGACGTCGGGAAAAAGTCCGTGGGTCGAGTCACAACCCGGATCTTTCCCTCTTCCTAAGTTATCTCTACCCTTACTCTTTTTATTGTTAAAAAAGATTTTGAAGGGTTTTTTAGGAAAAGGTCAACATGTATCATGTCGACGATTTGAACGTTTTACAGAGTCTCCAGTTGGTAGATTTGAAATGGTTGTACCAACTCAGCCGAGTTTTGTTTGAAAGAGGCCTAATTGTTGGACATTGTCGAAACTTGATCTTTGAAAACAAAGTTTGAGTTCGGGGGCTTGGTTAAGTGTGGGGAAGGTGTTAGGCACCCCACAACTCCTGTGTAAACACTGTACCGCATCTTTTCAATATATATTTCCTTTTAAATCTGCAATGTGTATGTGAATGCTGTAAGAAATTGTGCCTATGTTTGATTGAAAGTATGTCTATGCATCGTTGAACCTATACACGAAGGGTTTAATTTGATTTGCCAAAGTGTTTAATTTGATTTACAAAAGGTTTTTTTATCGATAAGATTGTTGAAGTGATGTTTGGAAAGAAGGTTATCAAATGCCTACGCTCACATAGGAATTGAAGCATATTGATACTTTAATTTTATCTTTTCAGCCTTAAGACTCAATTTGAATGGTGATTGTCGGGCTACGAAGCATCCTCGACCACAACATATATACAAATATCGGTCTCCTCATGGGCATGATAGCCATTGGAGGAACTCTGACACGACAAACCATATTTTCACTATGTTGAGACCTTAAATTCGGATAACCATTTTAAGGTATTTTGTATATACATTTTTAAAGAAAAACTCGCAGGGTACATTTGTAAAGTGGAGTTTGTCCATTGTGGGAATCAGATTCTAATCAGTTTGATCATGAATCCCACGATTCCTAGGCTCACATAGAGAGGCTAATAAACCTGCACAATTCAAATTTGTACAAAAAAAAGATATATATCCAAATATTGCCAGAACTAAGGATTCATCAGTAAATCCTGACTCGCACATGGCCGAAGCATCTCGTTCCCACTAGATAGCAATTTAAGGGCCGCAAGATTTCTTTTATAACTGAAACTAGAAAAATGCTAGATTAAAATAAATCTCAACCATTCTAACTTTCTGATTCTGTCCGGACCTATTTTTAACCGTTTGAAAGCTAGAGTTGGCGAGATTTAAATAAATCTAGTCCGCCCGAAGCAATGTCAGTGCCGATTCATATCAAATGAATATTTAAAGCAATAATTTAATAAAAATGAGTAAAGCAATATATATATATATATATATATATATAATATATATATATATATATGAAAGCTACAAAGGACGATGGGTTTTCACACCAGTGCCCGGACTAGAATTGATATATATATATATATATATATATATATATATATATGTAAAAGCTGTATAAAAGCCACGGAATGATCCAGGCTGGACAAAATTGAAATATATATATATATATATATATATATATATATAGAAAAATAGTAAAAAGGGCGATGGATTTTCACGCCTGTGCCCGAAATGGAATGTAAATGTATAGAAAAGTAGTCAACCAAGACTGGGAAGATAACCCAGTGTGGTGAATGATGTAAAAAAAGTAAAAAGGCCATAGAATGATCCAGGCCAAACTAAAATATAAATATACAGAAAATTAGTCAACCAAGACTAGGAAGATAACCCAGTGTGGCGAAGGCTGCTTATATATGCATAAATATATATAAGAGCAGTAAAAAGGCCACATAATGATTCAAGCCGAACTTGAATGTAAATATATATATATATAGACAGAAAAGTAGTCAACCAAGACTGGGAAGATAACCCAGTGTGGTGAAGGCTGCTTATATATGCATATTTATGTATAAAAGCATTAAACTACCGCATATTTGACATCCGGGCTTGACAGAATTGAAAAATTAGTATATATACAGTTAAATATATACAAAAAAACAAAAGCCAAACCCGGACTGGGAAGATAACCCAGTCCGGTGAAGTTGCTCAAAATGCAAATATTAGTATTTAAAAGTCACCGAAAGCGACGGATAGTCAATCCGAATTGTAGAAATGCCAGAAAGTGCGTTTATGTACAAAAATATACTAAAAGTTGACAAAAACGGCCACAGAAAGTAGTTCTGGGCATATTTAGAAAACGAAACTTGATATGCAAGTGGATAAAAGTGCACAAAAGTAGTATTGACTTGTTGATTGTAAAAATACTTACAATGGACTGCTACACGGTCTTTTTGCCAAATTGTAGGCTTTAAACGTCTGAATCTACCTGTTATTTTCTGATATGTGGTAGTATGTGGGTATATCTACGTGTTAGAGTGAAATAATTTGGGTTTGAAAGACAAGAAAATAGAAAGAAAACCAAACGGGCAGGGGGTCAGAGCGTTTCTGAATTCTTTAAATGAGAGGGGGTGCACCTCTATATATAGGCCAGGGAGCCTCCACTCTACCTGTTGCTGCCGCAGGTAGAGGTGCGGCTCCATGTGGCAGGGCCCACGTGGAGGGTCCTATCATCTCGAAGTACGTGCACTCCGAGCAACGTGAGGTCTGATTCGACACTTTCTCACTTTTGATCGGAGTGTCCGTTTGATGTGTGCGATACATTTCCGAAAAGCCCTCGCCGAGAGTGTCGCAATGACATGGGATAAAACATTTTCCAGATCCGAAAAGATGGGTTCATAACCAGATCTTTGATTCCCTAGAGTTTGTCCGTTGAGCTGTCTTGCGCTGTTTGCACTGGGGATAATTGTTATGCTTCGTTCTGACCTTGGTGGCATCAAATCATCTTGAGTTTGACCCAATCGGCTTAGATTTGGTAAAATGACCATTTTGCCCCTGCCAGTGTTGCCCTTAGTATCGGCATGGCCTGCGGTTGACTTCCTGGGATTGTTTCCAAGGTTTGGATCCCATTCGAGTCTGTTTATCCTCAGTGTCATCTCTGAGGCTTACTTCGTCCCTCCAAGTTTTCTTCTGGAGATTATGCTATGCTTCAGGATCACTTTCGAAGTAGACCTGACCTCCCGAATTGAGACCGGGGATGACCTGCACCTCTCAGGTTGAGACCGGGGCTGACCTGTACCTCCCGGGTTGAGACCGGGGCTGAATTGTACTTCCTCGGTTGAGACCAGGGTTAATTTGATGACCCAGTATTGAGATCGGGGTTGAACTGATGACCCAGTATTGAGACCGGGGTTGAACTGATGACCTGGTATTTTGACCGGGGTTGAATTGATGGCCCGGTATTGAGACCGCGGTTGATTTGAAAAAAGAATCTTGCCCTCCTACTGTGAGACCCCCGAATCCGGGTCCTCTGACCCCGGTCCGGTCGCCACAAAACAATACTAACATCCACCTTTAAGTAATATACGATAACTAAAATGCGAAATATAATAAACGTACGTCGTTCATTCAAAAGGTGTTACCAGTCCCAAGATTCGATAACCTTAATACATCAATACAAATATACCCTAGAATAAATATTAGGGTTCATATTAAATTAACAGTAATTAAATAAATCACAAAGACAAATTCTGCTCCTTGCAAACCATCCTAAATCTTTCCTTTACCCTTGTCCTTCCCTGAGGGCTCGGGCTTTACTGCAATATAAGTCATGATATACCAAGAATGAGCAACAAGTTTGCTCAGCAAGTTTAAATACAACAATAAAGGATATATTATGATGAATGGAAAAATGTCTGACAATGAATTCAACAAAATGAATATCTTAAAGATTCAACAATATGAATGTTAGAATGATTCAATAATCTGATTGATTCAATACTATGAATATCTGTATGATTCAACAATATGAATATTAGAACGATTCAATAATATGAATATCTTAACGATTCAATAATATGAATATTAGAACGATTCAATAAATGAATATCTGATAGATTCAACGATATGAACAACTGAACAAGTCAACAATATGAATATTAAAAGCAAAGATAATAATTGCCTTTAGAATGAGTGATAGTCGAGTAGACTCTGAACTATAACTTTCCAATGGGTTCAATAGCTAATTCACCCTTTTTAGAATTACTGGCTTCTGGCTACAGAAACTAAGTACCTCGAGGAGATCAGCCTCGGGCACAACGTGAATATGCATAACACTTATATCTGCGTACTCGTATCATATATATTAGATACCTGGACACACTCCTACATATGACTGTTCCGTCTAAGAATCCTTACCATCAATTGGTTTGGATAGCTTCAAAGAAAGTTTCATACACTAGTCTGACCGAGCAAAGGTTCAGACTTTTACTGACATAGTTTAAGAAATTTAGAACCTTGAATAACATACAAGTCCAAGACTGTACGAGCTCAAATGCACTAGGTGCGGACATCAATAATATCAATGTGGAATAATTGATAAGTAATTAAACCACTAAATAACATGCTTGGAAATAAAGTTCAAGCAATTAAGTAAACAACTTTCGATTCAACAATAACCTACTCAATACAATATGAGAATGATAGAGAACTTACACAAAGTGAAGTTTAGAATTTGCACAATATATGAATTTGTGTATGTTCGGGGAACTTGCACAATACTCAACGTGTGAAGTTCGGGGAACTTGCACAATACTCAAACTGTGAAGTTCGGGGAACTTGCACGATAATATATTCATTGCATAAAATAAATGCATAGGCTTAGACACTTACAACATCAAAGAGTGAAATTCGGGGAATTTCACCATAATAGATCCCTTGCATAAAGTAAATGCATAGGTTTGGACATTTTCTTACAACGTTCTTTGAGTAAAGTAAACACAAAGATAAGATACTTGCACAATATATAAGTTTGTATAAGTTTAGAGAACTTGCATAATAAAGAAAAGAAGTTCGGGAATTTGCAAAATAACCAAACTGTGAAGTTCGGGGAACTTTCACAATACTCAAAATGTGAAGTTCGGGGAACTTTCACAATAACCAAAGCGTGAAGTTCGGGGAACTTTCACAATACTCAGAATGTGAAGTTAGGGGAACTTGCACAATACAATAATAACCTACTCAATACAATATGAGAAGGATAGGAAACTTTCACTAAAAACAAGTGAAGTTTAGAAACTCGCTTACACGGTTCATTGAATAAGATAGTACAAGAATTTAGAATACTTGCACAATAGGGTCCGGATACTTGTACAATAAATAAGGATAAGTCAAGAAAAACTTGCTCAAATAAAAGAGTAGTTCAGGAAAACTTGTAATATGATAATACCCTGCTCAATATAAATTTGAGTAAGGTTAGGGAGACTTGCATATAATACAAGAATGGTTTCAAAGGAACTTGCACAATCAAAGAGTGAAGTTCGGGAACTTGTTTACAATATCCATTGAATAAAGTAATGCAAGGATCTAGGAAACTTGCTCAAATATAACTTGAGGAAGATAGGGAACTTGCCTGTTTGCTCAGCTACAAATAATTCTAGCTTTAATTAAAACGACATTGGAACGACCTAATATTAACAAGTCGATCTCTCCAATTAGTATATATAAACTAATATAAGTTCACACATACAAAAATCTAGTCATAATTCTATCACATAGTTCACGTAAGTCAATCTAATCCTGTCTTTAGTTTTAATAACTTTAGATTACTTAGTTTCTATGCGTCAATATAGGCTTGAAACACACAGCACTTTCAGTTACTAATATAAATCAACACATATGCTTATAAGTTTTCTAATTTCAAGTTTGAAAACCTAGCATGCTCATCCTAATCCAATTTAAAGTCATGTTTTCATGCCGGTAATTCACATACTTTAACTAATACAAGTTCATGCTTCAAAGTTGATTACTAAAGTTATGTTTTCATATAACAAGGCTAAACAATATATAATATGTATGCTCGAGTATACTACACACATATACTTTAATCACGTAGTTCGTGCTTCAGAAATTCATTTATTATAAATATGTGTATATGCGAAATTCACGCTTTGACCAAACGAGGTCTATGTTAATATGCTTATAGGTATAACTAACTCTAATACACATGCTCGCATGGTCATAATATCATTCCATGGTTTTTGATGTTATTTACTTTCACATCATAAGTTCTTTTTCAAAAGTATACTAAGTCCACAAAGGTCGTTTAGTATAATCAAGTGTTTTGTAACTATGGCTCACTTGCATTAGAAATACATACCAAAGCCACATGAATGCTCTCATATCACAAGACAAAATTATTGGTCAAGTTTACTTAAGTTTTCCTTGAAAACTTCTTAAATCCATCAATCTCGTATGCTAGTGTGTTTCATACTCTAATCATGCATCCTATGTTCATATAAATCATACTATCATGCTTGCCAAAAATCAGAATATACAAAATGCGTTCATGCTAACGTTCATCCTTGAAACTCATATGTTTCGTTAGAAATATTCACTATTAAGGTCCACATGTTCAAGTTATATTATGATACCTATATACACAATGTAATACATATTTCATGCATCTCTACATTATATTATCATGCCTAAAAAATTAGAATGTACATATGCTAAGTTTATGACAAAGTCCACTTTAACTAATCTATGTTCATTTCAAAACCATAAGCTTTCTTTCCATAACATGTACTACATGGTCAAAAATTTGTATGTAGGCATCAAGAACATATATATATATATATATATATGGGTTAAACTAACTTTCATGCATGTCCAAATTATTACCATCAAGCTAGCATGAGCAGAAAGCAAAACAGAATTTTTTTTTGCAGACAGGCACTAGCGCAGCTGCGCCGCTGGCCAGTGCAACACAGGCACAGCTGCGCAGGCTGGTGGCCAGGCCAGAGGCGGTGCAGTTTTCGGCAGACTGGAAACCCAACTCAGAATTCTTCCTGTACCAGCTATAATACAATATATCATGCATATAACTTCATATAACACTTATCAAAACATATTCTATTGCTCAATTAACATCTAGATTGCAAAACTCAAGAACTTTTCTAATGAAGAACAAGAATGGAAACTATAAAAATTATACCTCTATAATTTGTATACCACTTCTCCCTCACTGATATCTCTCTAAACAACTTACACATATATGAAAATTTCAGCATTTCAAAATGAGAATGAGAGAAGCTCTTATATAGCCAATTTCAATACAGCAGTTAATGTTTTTGTTCACCAATTCAAAACAAGGGATAGCAAGATTACATAATGGGTAAGGATTGGTAGGTGAGTAGTTAGTAGATTCAATCATGAATCCCACATCTCTTACAATTATGAGCTAGCTTGTGAGGAAATTGAGAAGAAGTAGAGTAGCTAGTAGCTCATTGTTTGTTCACGTGAAGGAGAAGAATGAGCTCATATTATGGAATAAGCCAAACTCAGCAATTGTAAGGTCTGTATAATATATGCCCACACTTAGGTTTATATTAACTACACTTAGATAATATAATATATATACACATTCTATATACATAGGTTATAAGTAATTATTCCATATACATTTAAATAGGCATTACAATGCTATCTCAATAAAATAATGTATCAAGTAGGTATATATATACCAATTATATAATCCATGTACATTATACTAATATCGAATATAAAGTAATTGGGTATTATTATAATAATAACTGTTATTATAATAATTATAATAACTTACTGAAAGTATTATCAATTAATAATGTTTATTGATATTAATGTAAGGTGATAGGGTATACATAGTAATGTCTACCACTCATATCATGCTACATAAGTCATATTATGTTGTAACTCTAATAATGCCATTAGTCTTACTATATAGTCTATACATATAATATAGAGACATATTAATGTATCATTTTGTACTATATATAATAGCCTTATCAAAGGTCACCTTATAGTTAACTACCATTTATATAACACATGTTTGAATAAAACAATAAATTAGTTAATCAAATAAATATAATATTATTGTATTTATTAATCTATTACTCATTAATTATTATCTATTCATAATAATAATTAATCATCCCATTATCAACTAATTACTCCCAATTCATTAATTATTATTTATTCATAATAATTATAAATCAACAACAATAATAATTTCATACGTTATCAATTAATTACACCAATATGAATTAATTAATCACGATTAACTCTCTACGCTATATTCAAGTAAATTGAATATGTAATTACTAACACTTTTTATCAATACTCTGATATAAAAGTCTCAGGGTTAATCTACTAATTTAAATAACCATTAGTGATTTCCTTGAATAAAAATCCTAGCATTTATTTGCATAGGTTAAATTCACAAAAGCACATAACCACATAAGGTTTAAATAAGTTTGAAAAATTAACTCTTAAGATTTTAAAATCACATATAAAATTAATAAGGAGCTTAAAATTCCTGGTCGTTACACCTACAGTGTTAGTAACAGGGAAACAAAATTTCCAGTGTCTACAAGGGTAATATAATTTGACGAAAATAATAGGAGATACCAAATGAAAATAAGACCTAATTTATTTTAGTAATTAATTAAATGAATGTATGGTAAAATTTTATTTTATTTTCACATATAGAATTTAAAAATGTCACACTCACTATCGCTGCGTAGCATACTAGATGCTAACACACTGACCGGATCGAATTACATAGATTGGTTAAGAAATCAGAAAATTATTCTCAATGCTGAAAAGCTTTCTTATGTCCTAAATTCGCATGGTCCTTCAAATGTTGCAGACTCAGCCTCTGAGGAAAAGATTGCTACTTTTAAAAAGTGACAATATGATGCAACTATGGCTCAATGCATCATGCTCGCATCCATGAGTAACGAGCTTCAGCGTCAGCTTGAAATTATGGATGCTCCTAATATATTGCTACAACTCAAAGAGTTGTATGGTAAGCAAAGTATGACTGCTAGATATTAGATATCTAAGGAGCTCTTCTGATCTCGGATGACTGAGGGCACTGCTGTTGAGACTCATATCTTGAAAGTGATCAATTTGATTTTATAGCTTGGACAACTTGGGTTCGTAATGGATGGGGAGTTAAGTCAAGATTTGATCTTGCAGTCACTCCCAGACACCTTCTCACAATTTGTTGTAAATTTTTACATGAATAAGTTGGACGCCAGCTTGCCAAAGTTACTTAACATGTTGAAAACTGCTGAAGGTCACTTCCCATCCAAAGTGAACCAAGTCTTAATAGTGGATGATTCTTCCAAGAAAAGGAAGAGGCCCAAAGTATCTTCTGAAAGGAAGAAAAATAAGTAGGCTAAGTGCAAGGCGAAACCTAAGGATAATAAGAAACTTGATCCAACTAGCAAAGGAATATTCTTCCATTGCAACAAGCCGGGACACTAGAAGAGGTACTGTGATTAGTACCTTGCAGAACAATAGTAGAAGAAACTTAGAGAAGCTTCGACTTCCAATTAAGGTTTGTTCATGATTGAAATTAATTTTTCTGAAAGTTAATCTTCTACTTCAGTATTGGATACCGACTATGGTTCTCACATATGTAATACTATGCAGGGACTGGTAAGAAGTATTAAGTTGAACAATGAGGAGGTTTTCCTACGAGTAGAAAATGGAGAAAAGGTTGATGCATTAGCTGTAGGGACTTATTATTTAGCATTGCCTACGGGAAAGTACATTAGTTTAAATAATTGTTATTTTGTTCCAACACTCATTAGAAATATTATTTCAATTTCTATATTAGATATGGATTGATTTGATATTATAATAAAGAACAATAGTTATTCTATTTATAATAAAAATGTTTTATATGATGTTGGTAAATTGCTGAATGGACTTTACGTACCTGACTTGCATGAAAATATACTTCAAATTGAGCAAATTAAGAAAAGAAAAAGAGATGATGTTAATTATACCTTTATGTGGCACTGTAGGCTCGATCATATTAATAAAACAAGATTATCTGAGTTGCATAAAGATGGGCTCTTAGAGCTATCTGATTATGAATCATATCCAACTTGTGAATCTTGTCTCACTGGTAAGATGACTAAATCTCCTTTTAGTGGAAAAGGAGAAAGAGTTACAGAGTTATTAACATTGGTACACATAGACATTTATGGACTTGTGACAACGACTGCATAAGGAGGGTATTTTTATTTTATTACTTTCACTGATGATCATTCAAGATTTGGATTTGTGTATTTAATGAAATGCAAATCTGAATAGTTTGAAAAATTCAAAGAATTTAGAAGTGAAGTAGAGAAACAAACTGTCAAGAGTATTAAGATTCTTTGATAGGATCGATGTGGTGAATACTTGAGCAATGAGTTTCTTAATTATCTCAAAGAAAATGGAATAATCTCATAATGGACTCCACCAGGAACACCACAGTTGAATGATGTATCTGAAAGGAGAAATCGAACATTGTTGGACATGGTTGGTTCCATGATGAGTTTTACCGATCATTCAATTTCATTCTGGGGTTATGCTATAGAATCGGATGAATACCTACTTAACAAGGTACCTACCAAATCCGTCCCAAAGACTCTATATGAGATATGGACATGGAGGAAACCAAATCTTAAGCATGTTAAGACTTGGGGTTGTCCAGCTTATGTCAAAAAGTTTGAGAATGATTAGTTACCGATTAGATCCAAAAAGTGTAGATTTGTGGGATACCCTAAAGAAACATCAGGGTATTATTTCTATAGTCCAACTGATCAAAAGGTGTTTATTGCGAAACATGCTACCTTTTTGAAAAAGGAGTTTATCCTTAAAGGGGATATATCTTGAAATATTCAAGAACCACAAACTACTACCGATCAAAGTCAGGTAACTGACCAAGTGGAAGAACCTACTATAACACACCCTATTCATAAATCAGGGAGAGTACCGAAGATACCTGAACGGTATGGATTCGTCACATAGGATGACGATGAGGTACGCATCACAGATGATGATGATCCATTAAATTACAAACAACCTATGAGTAGTAAAGACTCAGAGAAATGATTAGAATCCATTAAATCTGAGATGGACTCCATGTATGAGAACAATGTATGGACTTTGGTTTCATCACCTGAGGGAATTAAGCCTATTAGGTGTGTATACACTCAAAAATTTTCTTCCCTGTTACTAACACTGAAAGAGGGCAAGACTGTCATCAGTACAACCCCGATCTCAATATCGGGCCGACAACTCAACCCCGGTCTCAATACCAGGTCGTCAACTCAACCCCGATCTCAATACATGGCCATCAGTTTAACCCCAATCTCAATACCGGGTCATCAAATTAACCCCGGTCTCAATACTGAATCATCAAATCAACCCAGTCTCAATACCAGGCCATCAGTTCAACCCCGGTCTTAATACCGGGTCATCAGTTCAACCCTGGAATCAATACCTTGCCATCAGTTCAACCTCGGTCTCAATACCGGGTCATCAGTTCATCCCAGGTCACAATACCGGGCCATCAGTTCAACCCCGATCTCAATACCAGGTCATCAGTTCAAACCCGGTCTCAATACCTGGTCATCAACTCAACCCCGGTCTCAATACCGGGTCATCAACTCAACCTCGATCTCAATACCGTGTTATTAATTCAACCACGATCTCAATACCGGGCCATCAGTTATACCCCGATCTCAATACCGGGCCATCAGTTATACCCCGGTCTTAATACCGGGTCATCAGTTCAACCTCGATCTCAATACCGGGTCATCAACTCAACCGCAGTCTAAATACCGGGCCATCAGTTTAACCCCGATCTCAATACCGGGTCATCAATTCAACCCCGGTCTCAAAACCAGGTCATCAGTTCAACCCCGGTCTCAATACTGGATCATTAACTCAACCCCGATCTCAATACCAGGTCATCAATTCAACCCCGGTCTCAATATTAGGTTATCAGTTTAACCCCGGTCTCAATACCGGGTCATCAACTCAACCCTGATCTCAATACTGGGTAATCAGTTCAACCCCAGCCTCAATACCGTGTCATCAGTTCACCCCGGTCTCAATACCGGGCCATCAGTTCAACCCTAGTCTCAATATCAGGCCATCAAATAAACCCCTGTCTCAATATTGGGCCATCAACTCAGTCCCGGTCTCAACCCGGGAGGTATAGGTCAACCCCGATCTCAACCCGAGAAGTACAGGTCAGCCCCGATCTCAACTCGGGATGTACAGGTCATCCCCGATATGAACCCGGTAGGTACAGGTCAGCCCTGGTCTCAACCTGGGAAGTACAGGTCAGCCCCGGTCTTAACCTGAGAAATACAGGTCAGCCCCGGTCTCAACCTGAGAAGTACAGGTCAGCCTTGGTCTCAACCCAGGAGGTACAGGTCAGCCCCGGTCTCAACCCGGAAGATACAGGTCAGCCTCGGACTGAACCTAGAAAGTACAGGTAATCCCCGGTCTCAACCCAAAAGGTCAGATTGACTTCAGAAACAATCCTTAGGCATCAAAACTTCTCCAGAGGAAAACCTGGAGGGACCAAGTCAGCCTCAAAGACAATACTGAGGACAAACAGACTCGAGTGGGATCCAAATCTTGGAAACAACCCCAAGAAGTTAACCGAAGGCCATGCCGACACTAAAGGCAACCCCGAAAGGGGGAAAATGGCCATTTTACAAAACCTAAGCTGATTCGGTCAAACTTAAATCGAATTAATGTCACCAAGGTCAGAACAAACCATAAAGATGATCCCGAGTGCAAATAGCGCAAGACAGCTCAACGAACAAACTGCAGGGGATCGAAGACCTGGTTATGAACCCGTCTACTTGGACCTAAAAAATGTTTTATCCCATGTCATTGTCACACTCTCGGCAAGGGCTTTTCGGAAAGGTAATGCACACCTCAAACGGACGCTCCTATCAAAAGTTATAAAGTTTCAAATCAGACCTCACGTTGCTCGAAGTGCACGTACTTCGAGAAGATGGAACCCACCACGGGGACCATGAGAAGTGAAGCCACACCTCTACCTACAGCAGCAGTAGGTAGAGTTGAGGCTCCCTGGTCTATATATAGAGGTGCGCCCCTTTCTCATTTAAAAAAATAAGAAACGCTCCGAACCCCTGCTCGTTTGGCTTTCTAGTTATTTTCTTGTCTTTCAAACCCAATTTTTTTGTCTTCAACGCGTAGATATACCCACATACTACCACATATAAGAAAATAACCGATAGATTTGGACGTTTAAACCCTATAATTTGGCAAAAGCCCGTGTAGCAGTCCATTGTGAGTATTTTTACGATCAGAAAGTTATTATTACTTCTTCGCACTTTTATACACTTGCATATCAAGTTTCGTTTTCTAAATATGACCGAAACTCAGTTCCGTGGCCGTTTTTGTCAACTTTTGGTATATTTTAGTACCTAGACGCATTTTCTGGCATTTCTACAACACGGATTGATGATTCGTCGCTTCCAGCAGCTTTTATATACTTGCATCTTCGTTATTAGCAACTTCGCCGGACTGGGTTATCTTTCCAATCCAAATTTGGCTTTTTTGTATATATTTAACTGTGTATATACTAACTTTTCAAGTCTGTCAAGCCCGGATGTCAAATCTGCGGTAGTTTATCGCTTTTATATATAAATATGCATATATAGGCACCATTCACCATTACTGGGTTATCTTCCCAGTCCTAGTTTGACTACTTTTTTGTCTATATATATATATATATTTACATTCCTGTTCGGCCTAGATCATTATGTGGCATTTTTACTATTTTTGGCTCCATTCACCATTACTAGGTTATCTTCCCAGTCCTAGTTTGACTATTTTTCTGTCTAAATATATATTTTAATTCCAGTCCGGGCCTCGGAGTGAAAACCTACTGCCCTTTTATGTTTATATATATATATATATGTTTATATATATATATATATATATATATATATATATATATATATATATATATATATATTTCAATTCTGTCCAGCCTGGATAATTCTGTGGTTTTTACAGCCTTTTTATATATATATATATATATTTTAATTCAAGTTTGAGCACCGGTGTGAAAACTCATCGCCCTTTACAGCTTTTATATATATAATTATATATATATATATATATATATATTACTTTATTTATTTTTATTAAATTGTTGCTTTAAATATTCATTTTATATGAATCGACACTAATATTTCTATGGGCAAACTAAATTTCCTTAACTCTCGCCAACTCTAGCTTTCAAACGGTTCAAAATAGGTCCAGATGGAACCGGAAGCTAGAATGGCTGAGATTTATTTAAATCTAGCATTTTTCTAGTTTTAGTTAAAAAAGCTATCTCGCGGGCCTTAGATCGCTATCTAGTGCGAACGAGATGCTTCGGCCATGTGCGAGCCAGGATTTACGGATGAATCCTTGGTTCTGGCGATATTTGAATATATTTCTATACACATTTAAGTTGTGCAGGTTTATTGGCCTCCCTATGTGAGCCTAAGAATTGTGGGATTCATGATCAAACTGATCAGAATCTAATTCCCCCGATGGACAAACTCCACTTTAGAAATGTACCCTGCCAGTTTTTCTGTAAAAATGTATATACAAAAGACCTTAAAACTTTTATCCGGATTTATGGTCTCAACATAGTGAAAATATGGTTTGTCTTGTCAGAGTCCCTCCGATGGCTATCATGCCCATGAGGAGACCGACACTTGTATATATGTTGTGGTCGAGGATGCTTCGCAGCGCGACAATCACCATTCAAATGGAGCCTTAAGGCTGAAAGATAAAACTGAAGTATCGATATGCTTCAATTCCTATGATATGGTAAGGGTTTGAAAACCTTCTTTCAAAGCATCATTTTAATAATCCTTTCGAAAAAAGAAGCTTTTGCAAATCAAATCAAACACTTTTGCAAATCAAATCAAAGACGTTTTGCAAATCAAATCAAACCCTTCGTAGATAGGTTCAACGATGCATAGACATGCTTTCAATCAAACATAGGCCCAATTTTCTTCCAGCATTCACACACACTTCAGATTTAAAAGGATAATATTAAAAAGATGCGGTACCGTGTTTACACGGGAGTTGTGGGGTGCCTAACACTTTCCCCACACTTAACCAAGCCCCCCAACTCAACCTTTGTTTTCAAAGATCAAGTTTCGACAGTGTCCAAAAATTGGGCCTCTTTCAAACAAACTCGGTTGAGTTGGTACAACCATTTCAAATCTACCAACTGTCGACTCTGTAAAATATTCAAATCATTGACATGTTACATGTTGGCATTTTCCTAAAAAACCCTTCAAAACCTGTTTTCGAAATAAAAAGAGTAAGGGTAGAGATAACTTAGGAAGACAGAAAGATCCGGGTTGTGACCCGACCAGCGGATTTTTTCCCGACATCGACAGGTGGCAAATCTGCTGGGGACAGTAGAGGGCTTAGTCCACGTTCAAATCTTTTCAAAAAAAATATCTTTTAAAAACTACATATGTGTGAATGCTGCGTCTTTACATTGAATGAATGTGAATGAATGCTTTCCTGCTTTTTAGTGCTTCGCACCCATATTAGTGCTTCACACCAATTTCATCATATGCATACGGTGAGACACGATGTATGTGAATGTATTTGTGTGATTCCTCCTTCGAGAGGCAACCAGTCGGTGATAAGTAATGACTTTGGGGACGGCTAAGTCTCTGGGGGCTCATGAAAATGCACCACCCAGATTCGCTCCAATTAAAAGATCGGATTAATTTCCCCTCTAGTAAATTGCGATGATCTGGGGACCTTCATGCCAAAAAAGTTGCGAGAGTAGCCTAAGATAGGTCAGCCTCTGATTAACCAAATTCGATGGGAAGCTTCTTTATGCCTTCCTCTTTCAAATTCAATGTCAAGTTTTCAATTCCAAATGTAAAGGAACACAATGTAAATATCATAATAAAAATTTACATTCCTTGTCATATGCATCCGGTCATCTTATCCTGTCATCAAAACAACTAACCTCTGTTTTACAGGATAAGATTAAAAAACCACAAAAAACACATCATAGCTTGCATCCTATCCCTACCTACCTCAGGAAATTGACACGCCTACGTTTTGTTGTAGGTGAAAAATTGGTCCTGTCACTAGATCTAAGTTTAAAAAGGCACTAAGTCCATCCACGGACAAGACTTCCAGTGCTCAGCCAGAATCCACCCTTGTGTCTAGGGAAAAATTTGAAGGACTGAAGAATCAGATAGCAGAATTGGCCAGTTTCCTGAGAGAGCAAAGTAAAGCTCTTGAAGGGAAGCAGTCCCAAGTTCACACAGAACCGGGAATACCTTGTGGTAGTGGTGGCAGTCAAGAGATCGAAAAAGCCGAGACTCAGATTCCTAGACCACAAAATCTGGACACAACCAATAAAACCCTTGAAATCACAGTCTTTAGCAAAGAACATAAAGCTGGTGACATTCTGAAGAAAGTACAGTAGATGGAAGAAACCATTCGGTCTATCAAAGGGACTGGGGGCTTTGGCAGTGTTAATTATTCAGACCTATGTATCTTCCCTAGGGCTCGTTATCCCAAAAAAATTAGAACTCCTGATTTTGAGAAATACAATGGAAACTTCGAATGTAGTTATTCCAGAAAAGTTTAACTGGTGAGGCCAGAGCCTGGTATGCCCGTCTAGACAACTCTAAGATTCACAGTTGGGAAGAACTGGCACATGCTTTCCTCAGTCAATATAGCTCATAATCTCAGATGGCTCCAGACAGATACCAAATAACCAAAATCAAGAAACAAAACACTAAATCATTTAGAGAATATGCCCAATGTTGGAGGCGGGTTGCAGCACAAGTCACCCCATCCATGATTGAGTCTGAGATAGTCATGACCTTCATCGATATTCAAGAAGCTCCATATTATGAGAGGGTCCTAGCAGGCATAGGAAAACCATTCTCTGAAATGATCAAACACGGTAAGATGGCAGAAATGGGACTCAAGTCTGGGAAGATAAAGGATATAACCGCCCTCGAAGCTGTTGCTGAGCATATCCAGTTCGAAAATTATGGGGTAATCCCTGGAGGGTACACAAAAAGAAAGATGAAGAAGTGTCCTTAGTGTTACAAGGACAGAATCAAAGAGGCGAGTCAAACAGTATGCCCATTCAAAGGAGGAACTATACCCCTTTCCAAACTTCAGCACAGCCTGCAAACCCTCCATTTCAGAAAAATATGGAGGTCAGGAGTCGAAGAACTTTCACCCCTCTAGGGGATTCACTCAAGAATGTGCTAAAACTGTTAACGGCACAGAAGAAGTTTGTCCAACTTCTTCCACCAACCAACACTTGTGGACGGAATTTTGACTCAAGCAAAAAGTGTGCTTACCATTCTGGATCCCCGGGCCATAACACTCAAGATTGTTGGTCTCTCAAGCACAAATTCTAAGCCTTGATTGACAATGGAGAGATTGTGGTGACCAAACCAGAACAACCACACTTAAAAGACAATCCCCTCCCTCAGCACAAAGAGGAGAGTGTCAACATTATCAGTACAGAAAATGGAGGAATATCCAAATACCTCCAATATGTCAGAGAATCAACTCAATCCAGCAACAACAGCCCAGACAGTTGGGGAGTCTCAAAAAGGCAATTCCTGATAGAGCAAGAGATAAGGTCTATCAAGGAACAAATTGAACAGTTAGCAGAACTGATCATATACCAACATCAGATCACCAGACAGATGATGAACTAGGCCAACAAGTCTGATGCCGATCGTCCTCCCACACCGGAGATCAGTCCCATCTCCTGAAAGGATCACTACCGGTCTAATGAGCATGAACCCTGGGCCGACAAAATGGTCAAATGAGAGAATTGCCGAGATGGCAGAAAGTTCTTATTTTAAAGGAATTTCACCAACCTGAACCAGCCAATGGAGGAAATCCTCCATATGTTAATCAACAAGGGAATGGTTGCAGATTTATTACCCCCATTGAACCCACGATCCAGAAAATTCAAACCTGACGAAACTTATCAGTACCACTCCAATGCACCCGACCATGATACTGAGGATGGATGGGCACTTCGTAACCTGATTTAGAATATGATTGAAAGCGGTGAATTGATAAGAGAGAATCGAGATTATGGCCTCCCAGATGAAGACACTCTCTTTATTCCCACTGTGTGGAATCAGGATACAGTGGCTGTTGTGTCCTGTGACAGTGAACCAACCCTCACACCCTTAGTACTGCTAGGAAAAGGGGTCCAAGAAATGCAAAATCTTGTGAAAGTGGCAACACCCGAGCCTTTAATCTTGCCCTTCAGCCCTCAGTATCCAGTTATCAGTCTGAAGAGGGTGGCATGGAACTACAGGAATGATAAAGGTTCCACCTCAAACAACATTGCCATTGTACCAAAGGATAATCCATTATACCTGCCTCAGCGTATGATCAAACCAGTCATCAAAGCTAACAAAAAGGTGGCTGAAGAGAAAATCGAAGAGTTCCTCAAGAAAATGGGACACAATGAAGTCAAAATAGTGCAAAGCTTGAAAGATACACCCAAACAGATGTCCATCCTAGATTTGGTCTTATAATTTGTGGATCATCATAACATTCTGCTGAAAATACTGGAAGAAGCCCACCTTCCACATACCGTGGATGCCGAGAAATCCCATCATGTGGTGTAACACATTTTTAACAACAATGTGATATCTTTCACCGACGATGATATCCCTGTAGAAGGGACGAGCCATCGTAAGTCCCTGCATATAGCTGTAATATCTTTTGGGTATGTGATCAGAGGTGTGCTCATAGATGGAGGATCATCCCTCAACATCCGTCCCTACGATACCTTGGAGAGAATGAAGATCAACCCGAACCGGATCAAAACCAGACATGTGGTCATCCGGGCTTTCGATGGATCTCATCGACAAGCTATGGGAGAAATAGAGCTTCCTCTGGAGATTGGTCCACACACTTTTTATGTGTCCTTTCAGGTCCTCAACATCACCACTGGATACAACTTGTTGCTGGGCAGACCATGGATAAGCATGGCAGGGGCAGTGCCATCCATCCTCCATTACTCAAATACATTATCAACGGGTTAATGCTGAACCAGAATATCCTGTCTACCTACAGGAGGACATGCCGGTAATCAGCCTTGATGCAGGGATTGAACCTATAAGTTTTCAAGCCCTGAAAGTGAGTGATACTAAGTATCTACCCATCGGAGCACCATCTTTGAAGCCTAAAGTCTCCCCTGAAGTGATGACAGTGGGCCAGGAAATGGTATCTTTAGGTTTCCAACCTGGAAAAGGGTTAGGGAAGAATCAGCAAGGTATCAAGAGTCCAGTTTAAATCCTGAGTTAAACTGGGAGAGCCGGATTGGGATATTCATTTGGGTCAAATCATAGGAACCCACACAAACATCCTAAGGCTCATGCTTCCACAATTTTGCTGTCAAACCTTACGGGTGTAGGATGGGTGAAACCTATGAGGAAAATCCCAGATGTGGTATCAACCATGTTATTTCCTCCCATTATACCAGCAAGTGAGAGAACAACTCCCAGATCCGAGATGGATAGCAAAAAGGGAAAAGAAAAGATCCTATACGAAGGACGAGACCCATTTGCTAACATGCGGGTTATCATAAACTACGAAGGTATGAATGATGACATCCCAGACAGAGACGACGAGGATCATATTCAAATTCCTCACATCAAGAAGGGAAAAGGGGGCAAATCAAAGAAAAACCCTAAACGGCCATGGAACTACGTTCCGGGCATTTTTAGAAAATGAAACTTAACGTGCAAGTGTATAAAAGTACAAAGAAGTAATATTCACTTTCTGATCGTGAAAATACTTACAATGGAATGCTACACATGCTATTTGCCAAATCGTAGGATCTAAATGTCAAAATCCACCGGTTATTTTCCTATATGTGATAGTATGTGGGTATATCTACGTGTTAGAGTGAAAAAATTTGGGTATAGAAGAGGTGAAAAAGTCAGAAAATCAAAAGGGCAGAGGTTCACTGCGTTTCGGAATTCTTGAAAATGAAGGGGGGTGCACGTTTATTTATAGGCCAGGGAGCCTTGGCTCTACCTGCTGCTGCCGCAGGTAGAGGTGCGGCTCCCCTGGTGGGGCTCGCTGTGCCGGGTTCTGTCGTCTCAAAGTACATGCACTCCGAACAATGCACAGTCAAAGTTAAAACTTTCTAACACTTAATCGGAGCATCCGTTTGAGTGGTGCGATACCTTTTTGAAAAACCCTCGCCGAGAGTGTCACAATAACATATAATAAAACCTTTTCCGGGTCCAAGAAGATAGGTTCATAACCAGGTCCAAGAAGATGGGTTGTGTACTGAACCTATTTTTGGGGCGTCACAGTTGGTATCAGGGCTTAGGGATATGATCTCTGGCGGAGATCTGGGAATCAAACTATGAGGGGAGAGATGAGTAAAACCTTCACTATTGTGTCCTACCTAAGCTTATTTGTTATTTAATTGGTCGGTAGAAATATAGGGATAATATGTGACATGTTAATTTCTTTAATTAACCCTTGTTTTGTGGCAGTATTTGAGAATGACATCTGAAAATCTAAGCAATGGAGCATTTGAGACCATTGAGACACCGCTAATCAATAACCAGAATAATATGCCCCAAGAAGGATATAATACTCTTGTAAACAACACCACCGATCAAATGATGAATGATGGGGTATTTAGGAGTTTTCTACAATTCATGCAAAATCAAATGAGGGAGGCTCCTATTCATAATGCAAGTGGAAATAATGGTAACTCGCGACTTGTCACTGCCAGGCAATTCAAGGAGTTGGGACCGCCAGAGTTTTTGGGAAAGCCAGATCCGCTCAAGGTAGAAACTTGGGTTAAGTAAATCACCAAAATATTTGAGGTCTTGGGACGCACAGAGGAGTAAAAGGTTCCCTTCGCTACCTTTATGTTCCATGGAGAGGCAGATTACTGGTGGGAATCTGTGAAGCGTACTAATCTTTATGCACTTAAGATGTATTGGGAGAAGTTCCAGGAATTGTTCAATGACAAGTACTTTTCGGAAAGTATTCGTCATATGAAGGAGGTGGAATTCATCATACTAGAATAGAACAACATGACTATATCCCAATACGAGGCCAAGTTTGTGGAATTATCCCGGTTTGCATCTCATTTGGTGGATAATGAGGAACGAATGAGATAAATGTTTCTGAGAGGTTTGAAACCTGAAATTCGTCAATACCTCATTTTTTAAACTTTATTTGTATTCAGATGTTGTGACTATGACTCAATTATTGGACTGAGATAATGAGACTATTCAACCAAAGGACAACAACCATAGTCGTACCGATGGCAACAGTCATCGAAACAATGATAACCAGTATGGAGGAAATTATCATGCCAGAAATGGTAACCACTTCGATGGCAATCATGGCCAAGATAATAGAAGAAGTGAGTCGGGTGGAAATTTTAAAAAGAGAAGTTACAACAATGACGACGGAAAGACATCGACAGCAGCACCAGCAACCGTATCTAGGGGAGGGGAACGACCACCAATCGTATGTTACAAATACGGACAAGAGGGACACATCAGTCCAAACTGCACACATCAATCCAAGGTGTGCTATAATTACGGAAAGGAAGGTCACATAGCTCGAGTGTGCCCTATAGCGAAGTCAAGTCCAGCTGGGATGGTGACACCAAAGGCTGTCCCAGACAAGTCAAAGTCGGTGGTCCAGGGGACAGCTTTTGTTGTGACTACCCAAAAAGTGAAGAACCCGAATGAAGTTATCACGGGTAAGCTAATCATAAACTCTTGCGAAGTTTATACCTTATTAGATACTGGTTCTATCCATTCTTTTATTTCACTTATTTGTGGTCAACGTTTGAACTTAACCCCTGAGAAATTAGATTTTGATTTATCTACTGAAACCCCGTTAGGAGAAACTTTCGTTACATCCACAGTTTACAAATCTTATTTGATTCAAGTTGGCACCCTCACATTACATGTTGATCTCATCTCTTTGAAAATACTTGCATTTGATATGATTTTAGGAATCGACTAGTTAACCACTCATCATGCTAAAATTGATTGTTTTCATAAGGTTGTTTGCTTTCATATTCCTAACCAACCTGTTATACGAATTCAAACAACCAAACCCCTAAAATCAATCAATGTCATTTCAAGTCGTAAAGCTATTCGTTTATTAAAAATGAATGTCAAGCTTTCTTAGCCCATGTCATCGATTTAAACAAGAATACATCAGATTTGAATGATATTTCTGTTGTTAATAAATTTACTGATGTATTTTCCGAAGAACTTCCTGGTCTACCCCCAGAACGTGAAGTTAAAATTTTTAATGACCTTGAACTTGGTATAAAACCCATTTCCAAAACCCCATATCGAATGGCTCCTATTGAACTTCAAGAGTTAAAGGTCCAACTACAGGAGTTGTTAGACATTGGTTTCATTCGTCCTAGCACATCTCCTTAGGGTTCTTCTGTTTTATTCGTAAAGAAGAAAGACGGGAGTATGCGACTTTGTATTGACTATCGGGAGTTAAACCATGTCACCATCAAAAATAGATATCCGTTACCTCACATTGATGACTTGTTTGACCAGTTAAAAGGTGCTAAATTCTTCTCAAAGATCGATCTTCGTTCTGGATATCATCAGTTAAAGATTAAAACTAATGACATTCCAAAGACTGCCTTCATAACTCGATACGGGCATTATGAATTCGTAGTCATGTCTTTTGGATTGACTAATGCTCTTGCGGCCTTCACGGATATGATGAACCGGATATTCAAGGAATATTTGGATCATTTTGTGTTTGTCTTTATTGATGACATCCTCATTTACTCCAAAAACCGTGAAGATCATGAGCAACACTTGGAGCTGATACTCCAAAAGCTTCGTGAAAACAAACTATATGCCAAGTTCTAGAAATGTGAGTTCTGGCTTGAGGAAGTGGCATTCCTTGGGCACGTGGTATCGAAACATAGAATATCAGTTCACCCGGCGAAGATTGAAGTAATATAAAGTTGGGGGAAACCTAAGTTGGTAACCAAAATACATAGCTTTCTGGGCTTAGCTGGTTATTACCGGAGATTCGTGGAAGGATTTTCTCAAATCGCTACTCCATTAACTCAGCTGACTCGAAAAGATACAAAATTCGGATGGAGTGAGGAATGTGAGAAGAGTTTCTAGGAACTCAAGAGGAGACTCATTTCGGCACCTGTTCTGACAAAACCATCAGGTTTGGTTGGATTTGTCATCTACAGCGATGCATCAGACAAAAGGTTAGGATGTGTTCTCATGCAACATTGGAAAGCCATAGCATATGCCTCACGATAACTCAAAGAAAATAAGAGAAATTATCCTACTCATGATCTAGAGTTGGCAGCTGTCATTTTCGCATTGAAGATCTAGAGACACTACCTGTATGGGGAAAAAGTGGAGATCTATACGGATCATAAGAGCCTTAAATATTTCTTCACTTAAAAGGAACTCAACATGCGACAACGACATTGGCTTGAGTTGTTGAAAGATTACGACCATACCATCCAATACCATCTTGGAAAAGCGAAAGTGGTAGCTAATGCGTTGAGTAGAAGATCATATGCGGGAACGAGTGCGATGTTGTCAACCCAAAGACCCATTTTGTATGACTTACAAAGGATGGAGATAGAGTTAAAGACTCCAGGGACCCACATAAAGATGATAAATATACGCGTAGAACAAGCTTTAATTGATAGAGTTAAAGCTGCTCAAGCTACAGACCCGGAGCTGATGAATATGAAGAAGGTGCAAGAAGGTGCTATTCCAAAAGTAAGAATCGATGAAGAGGGAATACTTCGAGTCAACTCCAGAATTTGTGTTCCTAACGACTCTGATTTGAAGTATAAAATCATGATGGAGGCACACAACATACCGTTTGCAATCCATCCTGGGAGTACCAAAATGTATCATGATCTTCGACATACATTTTGGTGGAGCAATATAAAGAGAGAGATCATAGAGTTTATCTCGAGGTGTTTAACGTGTCAACGTGTCAAGGCGGAGCATCAAATGCCAAAAGGTCCATTGTAACCATTTGAAATTCCAGAATGGAAGTGGGAGCACATCAACATGGATTTTGTTACGGTTCTTCCTAAGGTTTCTCAAGGCATAGATGCAATTTGGGTCATTATCGATAGATTAACCAAGTCTGCTCATTTCTTGCCTATACGAGAGACTTATTCACTTGAACGTCTTGCTCATATGTACATAAATGTGATTGTGAGACTACATAGTATGCCAGTATCCACCCAAGATTCACTTCATGATTTTGGATCAGCTTACAAAAAGCTATGGGCACCGATTTACGATTCAGTTCTACATATCATCCTCAAACGAACGGGCAATCAGAAAGGACTATTCAAACTCTTGAAGATCTATTGAGACTCTGTGTTCTAGACTTCAAAGGAAGTTGGGATTGTGTTCTAGACTTCAAAGGAAGTTGGGATAAGTACTTACCATTAGTGGAATTCTCCTACAACAACAGTTATCAGGTAAGTATAGACATGGCTCCATTCGAGGCGTTGTATGGATAAAAATGTCGTTCTCCAGTATGCTGGGCCGAGGTGGGTGAAGCAACATTGTTGGGACCGGAGTTAGTACGTATGACTACGGAAAAGATTCAAATGATCCGACAACGTATACAAACAGAACAAGATCGACAAAAGAGTTATGTTGATCTTCATCGAAGGGACGTGGAGTTTAATGTCGGAGATCATGTATTATTACGTGTTGCTCCATGGAAAGGAGTTACAAGATTCGAAAAGAAAGAAAAGCTTAACCCACGATTTATTGGCCCATTTGATATCCTCGACCGAGTAGGAACTGTGGCCTATAGACTCGCCTTACCACCAAGCATATCTCATGTTCATAACATTTTTCACATATCCATGCTACATAAATATGTGAAAGACCCAAACCACATTATTGAATTAGAACTAGACCAGATAGCTGAAGATTGTATGAGGAGGTACCTGTCAAGATCTTGGATAAGAAGGAACATATTCTACGCTTAAAAGTTATACCTCAAGTCAAAGTTTTATGGAGAAACTATGATGTTGAGGAAATGACCTGGGAGCTAGAATCTAAAATGAAAGCAAGATCTCCTCACCTCTTTGAAATTCCAAGAATGTAATTCAATTTCGAGGACGAAATTTTATAAGGAGGAGAGGTTGGAAGACACCAACTTTTTATAAAAAAAAATTTAATTTCCTCTATATATTATTTTAAATAGTAAGATGTTGATTTGATAAATGTGATAAGTTATGGGTGATTTGTGCAAATTTTTCAAAGTAAGCAAGTTGTCATAAAATATTCGTTGTGTCGGGGAATATTCGTTTGGTCGGGGAATATTCTTTTGTCGGAGAATATTCGTACGACGGCTCAGTCATTGGTGGACCCCTCAACGGAATGACTATCGGATATAGAGAGTGACAGAAATAACATTTTTATAAAAATAACGGCAAAACTTTTACCGTTAAGCTTTTAAATTACCCGGTGATAAAAGTACAATAATACGCGTTGTTGCACAGTAGCACACAATATTGCACAGTATTTTAAATTATTGATTCTTACGTAAGAAGTCACTCATTCAATAATTGTTACAGTAATTACTGTTTAATAATTTATATTATTAATTCAATAATTGTCACAGTAACCACTGCACAGTATTACACATTATTAAATCAATAATTGCCACACATATTACTGAAATAATATTATTAGATAACATTATTGACAATGTCTAAAAAGTTCTATCGAGAAAAAGGGTTAGGTTATATAATTGCTCGTCAATGAGGATAAATTCTTATCGGAAAGCCCCCTCTTTCCTGGGAACGACCTGGTTGTCAATATTGTGACTCTATAATATTAATTATGAATAATAATTAATGAATAAATGGGTAGTGTTTTATTTGATTTTGGAAGATGTGGAATTCATTTATAATGAGTGGCCCTCATTGCCAAATTTTTCAAGTGAGTGGTGAGTCAGATTTTGTTAAGATTAGGAAAATAATTCACTAAATGCCTAAATTGAATGACCCCATTATTAAATTTCCACGTGGGTGTGCTGGGGGTGTGCATTTTTTTCAACTTGTTAGGCCACTTGATTGGTGGAAATGGTTGGTGCCATGAATAATTGGTTGGTGGCCATAAAGGTTTTTCAAACCTTGCCTAATTACCTGCCAACTTTGACAAACCTTCTTCCTCCGTTGCATTATAAATAGGATTGCTCGGATGAGCAACGAAGAAAAAAACATCATCACAATATAGAAATTTGTATTCTATAATATTGTGAGTATTTCTTTTGAGTATAAGGATACTTTGAGTGTAGTTTATAGTCCAAGATTTTCTCAGAATAATATTCGGTATACCAATCAAATCTAGTTTCCTACTAAGGTAAAGGATATTATTTTTTTAGTAACGGATGTTATCTTCTTTCAATACTCTTAAGGGGTGTCCTTCTATTCCTTATTAATCTATCAGAATAACCTGTCTACGTAGACTACCGCATGTTTGGCGAATAACCATTCGTATTCATTTTTTATTAATCTGTGGGAATAACCTCTCTACGTGGACTATCGCATACCTGGTGAATAACCATTTGTATTCATTCTTTATTAAATTGTGGAAATGATCTATCTACACGGACTACCGCATGACGGGTGAAAATCCATTTGTTTCGTATATTATTTCATTTCAGATTCCTAACTCTAAACTTACTATAGTAAGTATTGCTTTTATAATTCCTGAAATGATTAGAAATTGCTTAAGATTTTTGTTTCATCTAATATTATTTCACTGGAACATTGGTCTGAACTTCTTATTGAAATTTAATTTTTTTCATGTCGGGATACTATTTATTCGAGTACTATTCACGGGGTACTATTTACTAAAAAATTAAATTTTCTTTTCTTTGTCCAAGTTATCTTTTATAGATCTTTTTCTTAAAATTGGATCCATGTTTTGATCTTCATTCTTGAATTTTTCTCCACAATTGATTATTATTGAACATTCTTGAACTTGGATAAATTAAATTACGAATCTCTAATATTTGTCATTTATCTCACTGGATTCGTTCTTTATATTATTTTTCATCATCCTCAGTCTTAAATTGTGGTGAAAATTATATTTGGGCTCGTAGTGCAAAGATGAACTGTTGATTGATGAATATCTTTGGCCCGTAGTACAAAGATGAACAGTTGATTGATGAATATCTTTGGCCCGTAGTTCAAAGATGGACATGTGTTTGGCATGATCATGACCACTGGTGATATAAACGAATATCTTTGGCCATAGTGCATAGATAATTCGTTGATTGGAAATATTTATTGATTGGAGTTACATGGATAAAATATTGATGATGGACTTTTAAATCATAGAAGATAGTAGACATCATTCTCTACTTGACTCTTCTAATGGACTGTTATTTCCGTCGCAGTTGTTGATCTAAAACTTGTTGTTTATTGTATTCTATCAAATTTTTCCCTGTTGAGGACTAAGGATAATTTGTTCTACATTATCTTAGTCATAATATTCTTTACTGGGCTAGTTGAGCTCACCGTTTTCTTCTATTGTTCTCTTCAGAAAATGAGAATATCGCGGGGACTAGTCGGGGAATGGAGTGATGGTCCGAGATAGAGCTGTAGTAGTGTTCACTATTTTGTAAAATAGTGTGATAATAATTATAATGAGGACTAATTTGAGCGTTTATATTTTTGTATTATATACGATCTGTATTAAAGCTCATAGTTTATGTGGTCGTATTTTGCATGACCATTTAATATAATAAAGATTTGTATTTGGATTCTATAACATGTATTTGGCGACTCAGAATGGGTTGTGTACTGAACCTATTTTGGAGGCGTCACACCTCTTCCTTTTCTTGGAAGAATTATCCACTATTAAGACATGGTTCTTCTTGGATGGGAAGTGACCTTCTGCAGTTTTCAACATGTTAAGTAATTCAGGCAAGCTGACATCTAACTTATTCATATGGAAATTTACAACGAACTTTGAGAAGGTCTCAGGGAGTGACTGCAAGACTAAGTCTTAACTCAACTCCCCATCCATGACGAACCCAAGCTATCCAAGGCGTTCAATCAGATTGATCACCCTTAAGACATGAGTCTTAACGGTAGTGCCCTCGGTCATCGGAGATTAAAAAAGCTCCTTAGATATCTCATATCTAGCAGTTCTACTTTTTTCACCATACAACTCTTTGAGGTGAAGCAATATAGTAGGAGCAGCCATGTTTTCATGCTGACGCTGAAGCTCGTTATTCATGGATGCGAGCATGATGCATTGAGCCACAGATACATCATCTTGCCACTTTATAATGGTGTCAATCTCTTCCTCAGAGGTTGATTTTGGAACAGTTCCAAGGACAGGTGAATTTAGGATATAAGAAATCTTTTCAGCAGTGAGTACTATTCTCAGATTCCTTAACCAGTCCGTGTAATTCGGTCTGGTCAGTTTGTTAGCATCAAGTATGCTACACAGTGAAATTAGTGATTTTGATATTTTTAAATTTCTGCATGTGAAAAGACAACATTTTAGCAAACATTCATTTAATTAATTTTATATACCAAAATAAATTATGTCTTATTTTAAATTGATATCTCCCACTATTTTCTTCAAACTATATTACCGTCACTTATATAGTTAGAAAACATCTAATTAAAGATTTGCTAGTGAGAATAAGGATCCTATTTCAAATGTATTTTGCTATGTGGATAGCACAACAAACCATATATAAATATATAGATAGACAACTCTTTGTCAATTACATCAACATGTAACTCCTTTTTATTTTGCCTCTTAGATCATAATGGTCAAGTGTGTGCACATCCGAACTAAAATGATTTAAGTTAAGTCCAACCTAGCACTTTCATATATTCAAAAAAGAAAAATATTATCCTTGTGGATAGCACAACAAAATAATATTGTTTAATTTTATTTATAAGCATCAAATGTGATTAAATTAACATCTAAAATACTTAATACTTGCCCTGTGGATAGCACAACAAACTCATATTAAATATTTAACACTCTATTAGTTTTATCATGCTAGAAGGCAACGTTCGATATTCTAAATATTTTTAAACGCTTTAGACTTAATATAATTTCTTTCAGGGGTTTGTTATTATTTGTCTCATCTTGTTTAGCACACATGCATATATATATATATATATATATATATATAAAATATGCGTCATTTTATTAAACATGTGAATCATGTTTGCATAAAATATAATATATATAATACTTAGCATGCACATATAGAATACTATATTCTACCCGGATTGATTATGGACTGTTATTCTAGTTTGATTCACTAGAAGCCACCAAGTGAACTAAAAGGTCAAACCTAGGAGTGCAAGAATTTAAATTTAAACGTAACTATTACATTTAAACCCGGGCTCCATACAAACGGGTCTTCACGCGCTCCTTGCCCCTTGGACTCCAATTCTTCAAGATAATTCTAATTATTTCTACGATATTAAACTATTTGATTTCAATAGAAACCTTGATCAGCAGTCAAGAGAAAGTACGTAGGAGGGAGATAGAATTTTACATCAAGAAAAATCAGAGAAGACAAGGTACGCAGACCCCATTTAATAAAACTCATTCATTCAAGCATTCAACTAAAATAAAATCCAATCACATTGGTCATTAGTCCATAATCAACCCCATTTATTTTCATACATATCACCATATGCATCAATAAATAAAATATTTAATATATACATTGATATCGTTTTAATGGGCATTCATAGTTAGTTTCGGAAACCAATTTCAACTCTAATTAGTTATCATGGAAGCCAATTTTAACTCTAATTAGTTAGCATGAAATCCAATTCTTATTAAAATAAACATCTTTATTTTAACCCAATTCCAAATCTAATAAACTCCTTTATTAATCTGGAAGAACAGAAAAACTTTCATTTTAATTTTTTAATTAAAATAAACCTTTAATCTAAAATAAAATATAAAAAAAATCCAGTGGGGTGGCGCTGCAACGTTGCCATTGAACTAGCAAGCGGTGCTGCCGCGCCACATCATTATTAGTTGCGAAACGGAACTAGCGCTGCAACGTTGCTAAGAACTAGCATGCAGCGCTACCGCGCCACGTCATCATCAACCGATACCCGAACCCGGCGCTGTAGCGCTACGAATGACCTAGCATACAGTGCTGCAGCGCCATGTCACCTTCAAGAAATCAAACTCGGCGCCGCGACGCTGCTGCAAGGCTTGAGACTGGCGCTGCAGCGCCGCTAGGCAGAATCTATTTTCCTGGTTCGCGAATTGGGCAACTTTTCTCCAATAACTAAATTCCTAGCTAACTATTATGCCCAAATAAATTTTTTAAAACACATATCAGTATATATATATATATATATATATATATATATATATATATATATAATATCAAATAAACATAATTAATAACTCGCATAAAAGTTTGGCTCTGATGCCACTGTTGGGTTTGTACGAAATCGTGACGCAATCAAATTGCAAAAATTAGTGGAAGCATGGTGTATCAAAGTTTAAAATTTTCTACAAAACCATTACTCGGATAATCCTTTAGAAATAATTATTAATTAAAATGAAATCTAAGAAGTTTAGATTCATACCCTTGTAGAACGAAACTACCACATGTACGAGTTCAACTGCTTGTTCTTCGCGATCTCCTTGAATATTTGGGTTAGATTCCTTCCTTTGATCAACGTTAGCCACCCAAGTGTTTACCGTCTAGAGGTGATCCACCAAGGAAGATGAATTCTTCAAAAATGAGGGTGGTTGGCTAAACCCTAGTTTTCTATCCTCTATAAAAAATGAGTACTCTCCAACAATTGGAATTGCATTAACTGATATCTAACATAAGACTCCTCTTATATAGATATTGGTCAACCCTTCTAATCTTATTAGAAATAGGTTTTCATTTAATTAATTAGGCTTTCCAATATATTGGGATTAATTCATTTAATTAATTTGCCTCCTAATCTCATTAGGAATAATTGAGAGTACTAATATTAAATTAATTCATAAACTCCTTTAGAAATTAAAATAATAATAATATTAATAATATTAAGAAGACTCCTCTTATTAATTTAATATTTCCAAAATATTAAATAATAAACATTAAGCTATTTAATTTATTCTATCACCATATAGATTAAATTAATTACACTTAATACATTATTACGATTATGTCATTACCTTCTTAAATAATTATTCTGCCTTTTATGGTGTGACCCTTTAGGTTCTCCATATTTAATCGGTTGTGAATAAATCAATTAGAACAATTCTAACTTATTTAAATAAATAAAAAAAACTAATAATCTATTTAAATAAATAATATTTATTCTACAATAGGGATAAGCTCCCTAGCGATCAACGACTTTTCAGATAATATAGATTTCAACATTAATCATAAAAGAACCTGTGAGTAAATAGTTACCGCAAAATTCAATCCTTCCATCATACAATGTCCCAATTAAATATAAGACATGAAATTACTGTCAAGTCTTATTTTATTTAATTATATGTATTTCGATTAGAAAATGCACAACTCCAAATAATGCAAATTAGAAACCCCCACTACATGAAAAAAGCCTATTTGCGACCGCTTATCAGCGACCGCATTCGGTCGCTGATGATCATCTGCGACCGCATGCGGTCGCTGATAGGCGCCGCATAAAATCTGGTTGCTAGAATGCACATCAGCGACCACTATTAGCGAACGAACTATCTGCAACCGAAATTAGCGACCGATATTGTCATTTCGGTCGCTAAGATAAGTCAGCATGGTTCAGGGCCACAGGCTGACGTGTGCCACATGTCAGCGACTGCAATCAGCGATCGCGTGCAGTCGCTAAAATCCCCATATGATTAGCAGTCACTAATACGTATCAGCGACCGCATGCGGTCGCTGATGTAAGAAAACCTGGAACCCAAATTTTTCCTATTTTGTAGAATTCCCAAAAAACTGTACCTATTTTGTACAGGCACAGTTTATATACCTATTTTGTACCTGCTTTATCCCAACACATATAAACATGCACAACAATATAACATCCATCGTCCATTTACCGACACATACACCAAACTAGTATATAAACTATATAAACCTTTAAAAATCGATATAAATTGAATAAATATAAACAAATCTAATCTTTAAGCAACATACAGACATCCAAAGAACGAATATAAAAGTACAAGATTCTCAAATAACTACAAAACAACACTAAATCAGTCGTTAAGCATTATTGTCCAAATTTGTTTCTCCTTGATCTTGATCACCTCGTAATTAACAAAATAATAAAACAAATTACATATATAGTATATATGTTGATACTGGTGTTACGATAATATACAATTGTTTTTAAACACAACAATATATATATATATATATATATATATATATATAAGTCACTACTTTGATTGTAATAAATAAGATTGATACCTCGTCGTCATCCCCATGCTGTGATGCTGCTGCTGCCGCCACTGCATCAGCTAACTCATCAGCACTCAGAGCAACCAAATGCCCGCCCAGTATCTTTAGAAGATCGCGATCTCGACATATAGCTCTCACACAGTCAGCAGGAGTATGAATAGCTGGATGACTCGATGACTGTGAAGACTGGGTAGCAGAGCTGCCTAAGCCACTGAAGGATGGGCGTCGTCATTGTCCTTGACCTTTGACGTAGTTCTTCTTCACAAATGACGCCCTCTCCCACAATTATTGATCAATTGGCGAACGTGGGGCTCAGGATAGCGCTCATTCAATAAACGCTTATAAGTATCCTGTCATCATGTTAACAATTAAATAGTTAAAAATAAATTGGTAAAATTCTAAAGAATGACGTAAAACTTGATAAACAAGATCAAGTTGTTAAAACGTATTACCGCTATCTGAACAGCATCAGGCAAACCATCACGGGTGGCCACGTACACATCCAGCCAATGGATAGGCTGACCTTGAGACTGAGACTCCTATACAAAATATATTCCAATATTACTAAGTAAACATGTGATATTCTACAATTCATAATTGTAAACATATTAAAACTATTCATACGTACCCTGGCAGTGATATGCTGCAACTGTGAAATACTGCCGCCTCTGTAGGTTCCTTTAGCCTTTTCGCCATCAGGTACACCGAGGATCTGTTAGTGGCAGTAGTCTTGAGTCTTTTGACCCAGGTCTCATCTCTCCATTGGGCACACATCTCAGCCCATATGGACTGGGTGCACCACCAGGGGCTATGCTCGTGCATGTAATCCTCTCCCTGGCCTGGATGGTCGATCGATGCATTGTGAAGGGCTTTTTGTCGTTCTTTGTTCAAATTATCTTTGGTGCGGGCGGCGCACTTCTGCCAAAATAGTGTCTGTATCACTGAAGCCTGCGCGTCCTCCCATCTATACCTTTTCTGCAAATAAAACAACAATAATAATATTAAAACGGTACTTTTAACATATAATCCAACACTACTAAACAATTATCCTTAGAATATTATATTATATGTCACAATTAAAAAAAATACCAGAAATTTAGCCCAAACTGCATCCTTGTGGGCGATAGGTGTGCTCGCCCACGTAATCACAGGTGTGGGCCAATTCTGTAAGCACAGCTGTGATATGCACTTGACGATCTTATTATCTGAAAAATCACTATAATATACAACAATTTACATCAAAGATAAGTAGATATATTAAAGCAATTTACATTAGTTATATATCTTGTATAAATGGAATCTAAAATACTTATATATAAATGATGCGGGACGTAGTGCTATTCGGAGGAGGACGAATCTGAATAAGAATCCGATCATCCGGATTAGTAGGGGCCTTGGGCACATGATTAGGCCCCCTACCCAAGCCGCGCTTTTTCTGCGCTACTTCAGAAGCCATCTATATATTACAAATTTCAAGATATTAGTATGAGTTATATTTGATTACATGTATATATGAATATAAATTGACAATAATGACAGGAAATTGCATTTAAATAGTTAAGTACATAAACATGTCAGTGATATAAAGATGTTAGTATGAATTATATTTGATTACATGTATATATGAATATAAAATGACAATAATGACAGGAAATTGCATTTAAATAGTTAAGTACATAAACATGTCAGTGCTATAAAGATGTTAGTATGAGTTATATTTGATTACATGTATATATATGAATATAAAATGACAATAATGACAGAAAATGCTAAATATGTAATGCTAAACATACATTTCATTTGTTCAAGTGTCAATGTCTGATTCAGAATCATCTTGTATACGTATTACAGATTCATAACCATCATCTGCTTCAGATTCAGTGTCAGATTCAGTTAGTAACTCTTCCTCCTCAGTATCAATGTCATCTAACACAAGTATTGACTCAGGATCTAATTCATGTGGTTCATCTCCACCATCTAACTAGATTACTTCATTGTCGTCCTCCACATTTATTATAGTTTGAGCATAAAGCATCTGCTCTTGGTAAATCTCCCCATCAACTACTTCTACACGACTGCGCGCGGGAGTATGAATTACAACTTGCCAATTTGTAGGTGGTCTATCCCTTTTCCTAACAGGACTAGGAGTGTAGTATACTTGTACTGTTTGAGTTGGTAAAACAAACGGTTCGTTGGAGTACGCAGACCTATGGAGGTCAATATCGACGATTCCATGTCTGTCAACACGTATCCCTTTTTCTGAATCAAACCAACGACACTTGAACAAGTTAATATGACCCCCGTACGTGCACTTGTACGACAACTCTACGATTTCCTCCAACTCCCCATAAAAGGCACGACCAAGCTCATTGTAACAATCTCCTTGGACACACACTCCAGAGTTTGTTGTTCTTTTACCGCGCCCATATGCCTTTGTATGAAATTCATAACCATTTATTTTGTAACCATTGCGGCTGACTTGGTCCCAGTCTGGTCCCATAGCTAGGACTTGTACATTAGCCGAAATCGTTGATCCCTCAGTCAAAGCATACAAAAACTCCATCTTATTAAATGAAGTCATCGTTAATATGGAGTATATATATATATATATATATATATATATATATATATATATATATATATATATATATATCGTGCTTAAGAAATTGAACTTACTTTGTCCTTTAGCCAAAGTGCAAATTTTTTATCACGATTGATTTGAATATTTTTATCAGTTATACCGGGATGCTTCACTTTTAACTCGTCATCGTACAATCTATACAATGTTATAAACATTAATATATTAGAATGTATATTACATGTCATTGAAAGTTAAGGGATAAATTTTCAAGTTTACGTGTGTACCTCACAAATTCTTCAATCTCCTCCCAATTGAGAAGAATGTAAGTATGTGCATCATGTAATTCTTGCTCAGAGAGGAATATGCGCTTCTCTTTTCCATAAGCGCGACCCGATAGACCAAATACAGAAAGCTGACCATTTAGTTCAACATTTCCCCCATCATCATATCTCGACACTCGATTTGCCTTTGTCAAGACTTCGTCTAGAAAATAGTCTGAGACAAACGTAGATATCTCATCGGAACTGTATGCGTCACATATCGACCCCTCGACATAAGCTCTATTCTTAACCTTCCTCTTAAGGTTTCCCATCACCCTCTCGAAAGCGTACATCCATCTATATTGAACTGGACCCCCAACACGAGCTTTATAAGGAAGATGGATTTGTAAATGCTCCATGGAGTCAAAAAAACCAGGCGAGAATATTTTTTCCAGTTTACACGTGATCTCTATGATGTTCTTCTCAAGTACATACATGTCCTTCTCATTTAATGTTTTTGAATATAAGTCTTTGAAGAAACGACTAAGATCCGTCAAAGCATCCCATATTGGTTTATCAAGCAGATCCCGAAATGCTATAGGCATGAGTCTCTCCATGAACACATGACAGTTATGACTCTTCATCCCTTGCAATTTTCCACCCATAACACACCTTGCAATGTTTGACACATATCCATCTGGTAGTTTCAGAGACTTAACCCATGTGCACACATCTTCAACTTTCTTTTTGGATAATGTGTACCTTGCATGCGGTTTAACAATCTTACCATTAGGAGATTCATAAAGTTCTAATTCAGGATGCTTACAAATATCTTTCATGTCCAAATGTGCCTTATCATTATCTTTTGTCTTCCCCGTAACATTCATCACAGTGTTAAACACATTGTCGAACACACTCTTCTCAATATGCATCACATCTAGATTATGACAAATCAAATTTGTAGACCAATAAGGCAATTCCCAAAAGATGCTTCTCCGAACCCAGTTATGAGACTCGCCAAACCCATTGATTATGTTTGTGGCATCAATCTTACCAAATGGGATGACCGTCAATCTCATCACACGGTCACGCATCTCCGTCCCCGACAATCACGGTGAAAGCATATCATTCTCTACTTTCCCTTTCCTGAAGTGTTCTCTATTTCTTCGAAACGGGTGGCCTACTGACAAAAAATGACGATGACAGTCAAGCCAGCAAGGCTTTCGACCTTTTGATAAATTGAAAGACTTTGTATACTCCATACAATACGAACAAGCCAACTTCCTGTGTGTACTCCATCCAGCTAACATACCATAGGCAGGGAAATCACTTATAGTCCACATAACCGCTGCCCTAAGGTTAAAATTTATTTTCGTTGCAACATCCCAAGTCTGTACTCCATCCTCCCATAATACCTTCAACTCGTCTATAAGAGGTCTCAAGTAAATATCTAAGTTCTTTCCAGGACTCTTAGGACCAGGAACCACGAGTGAAAGAAACAAGTATGGTTGTTTCATACACATCCATAGAGGCATGTTGTACGGAGTAACAATCACAGGCCAACATAAGTACGGAACAGCTGAGTGGCCGAGCGGGTTGAATCCATCAGTGGACAAACCAAGCCTCACATTTCTACGTTCCAATGCAAACCCTGGATGTGCTAAGTTAAAATCCTTCCAAGCCTGCCCATCTGCGGGATGGATAAGTTCTCCATCTTTAGCTGGAGATTTCGCATGCCAAGTCATATGTTTAGCTGTTCTTGAAGACATGTACAACCTTTTTAACCGATGCGTAATTGGAAAATACCTTAAAATCTTAAAAGGTATACTTGTCTTTTTTGTAGTCACACCCTCTTTATTAGGCCTGAACCGATCATGACTGCAAAACGTGCACCTTGTCTTTTGTTCATTTTCCTTATAAAACAACATGCAATCGTTCGAATATGCATCGATCTTTTGGTATCCAAGACCCAACTTCTTCACCATTTTCTTACAGTAGTAGTAGTTATCGGGTAATTTTTCATCGTCAGGAAACATACTCTTAATGGCCTTCAATAGCAACTCAAAACACTCATGGCTCATGTTGTGATCAGCCTTGATGTTAAGTAATGTCGCCACTGCAGACAATGTAGTGTGCTTAGTGCAACCATGCCACAACGGTTCGCTACCCTCGACTAACAACTTAAAGAACGCTTTGGCATCAGAATTCATAGGTTGCTCTCTGACTTGTTCCCAATCAAAATCCGGCCCTGCAATATCATGAACCATGGCATTCATACGATGGGTACTGCTGCCCGTAGTGTGTACTTGTGCATAGCCACTATCTCTTCTCTGCCCATGTGCCCACCAGCATTCTTCATAATTTCTCATGAACCCAGAAACAAGTAAATGATAGTTTACTATGTCTCTGTCCATATAATTTTGATTTTTACGCTTTAAACAAGGGCATCTTATCTTGTTCTAACCATTCACACATTCCGGGTGACTATATGCATAATCTAGAAACACTTGACAACCAGTTCTAAATTCAGTTGTAGCACCTATCTGGGAACTTGAATTTTATTTTCTCATCCAACTACGGTCTGAATAAAGGTCCATGATACCACGGTACCTATTGCAAACAAGAATTATTGTATCCCCTTGTTAGATATTTATAATTCAGCCCAATGTCATTTATGATGCATATAAATACATATAGATGTATCTTTATGTAAGCATATGACTTGACCATACTTGTAAGCATATAAGTTGAGCATACTTGTAAGCATATTACTTGAGCAGACTTGTAAGCATATGATTAACATTTAAGCATACTTGTACGTCTATGCTTTATATGTGAAGAAGAGGAGCTTACATAGAGAAGACTCGGCAAGGCAGTTCATCCGCGATGCTCTATTCTTTTGGATGTCAGCCATTTTCTTATTCTTTTTTGAAGCAAGTTTGTAGTATGTTATATTAAGATTATGTTTTGTACCTGAAAGTATTAGGCACTATTTTCTAGCTGTTCTGTTATGCAAGATGTCCCATGAACTAATTGTTGGTATATTTTGGACAAACTTTGTGGTTGATGGATTCTGAACCAGCAGTTAATGGATTCAGTCTAATAGATGGGGTTCAAACACAACACCATATGATAATTGACAAAGTGCGAAACTTGCTTGTTTGATAACTATTCCCTTTTTTATTTGGAATTTTTAGAATTTGGATTAAGTGGGGTTCAAACACAACACCATATTATATTAGTTTAATTTAATATTTTACTATATTATATTATATTATAATAATATATTTTATATTATTTAAGTTTAATATTCTATTTATATGATATTATAATTTAATTTAAGTATATATTTAATCATATTTAATATATATTATATGTCAAATATTAAATGTTACTAAATTTAGTATGAGAGAAACTAAGTAATGCATGTGTCAAATATTATATCATGTTATTTTAATTTAATTTTTATTTATTTATTAGTTGAAAACTAAGTAAATGGTAACTTAGTAATGTTACAAAGAATATATTTATATATATATATATATATATATATATATAGTATACATTACCTAAATTAAACTTAATTACCCAAATTAAACCTAATTTCCCAAATTAAATCTAATTATCCAAATTAAACCTAATTAAGGGTTCTTAAACATAGAGTACACATACACCAAATTAATCAAATTTATGTGTATATATATACATATTCATAGCAACAAATCAATATAATAACATGTATATATATATATATATATATATATATATATTTATCGCAACATATCAATGCATATAAGTATACATTACCCAAATTAATCATTCATTGTATAACAAAATCATTCATAGTATAACTAATATATACCTAAGTGTCGGCAGCGGTAGCAATGGGTGGTGGCGGTGAGGTGGAAGCAATGGGCGGCAGAAACCCTTTTTCCTCTTCTCCCTATTCTTCTCCCCCTTCTCCCTCTTCTCGCCTTCTCTGTCTCCTTCTTTTTCTTTCTGTTTCGCGTCTGTTGTCCAGGCCTGTTGCTGAGAACATTTAAAAGAATCAGCGACCGCATGCGGTCGCTAATTTTTAATGACGTGGATATACCAGCGACCGCATGCCGTCGATGTAACTCCGTGGTCGCTGAAGAAAAGCCCGTGAGCAATTCACACCAATTTTTAGGCAACAAAAACACACCTGCGACCGAATAGCGATAGCATGCGGTCGCAGATATAAACTAGCGACCAGATTTCAGGATGGTCGCCAAAGGCGGTCGCTGATTCCACTAGTAGCGACCGGATTTTGCGGTCGCTGATAGCCTCTTTTCTTGTAGTGCCTTTCTAATTTCATTCTGCCTTAGCCAAGGACTACTGGGTTGTCATTTAACGAATCACATAGGACATATCTCTTCTTTTACTAAAAGTGGTAGATTCTTTATTGATCATTCATTATCTCCATATATAACTTATTATACCCAAGCATACCCTTTGATATACCCTAAGGGTCCTAAGGAATAAGTCAAAGTATAATTCATTACACAAAAAATACTATGATGATCTCAAGTCCAAGGATCACTTGTACTACAATCACATTAGGAATTCCTATTGGCAGGCAAGTAAAACTCCATTAGGTATTCCATAGCGAGTCATGTTCAGTGTATTTATTCTCCAATAAGCACCTACATACTTGCTTTAGTGTCTACACACAAAATGATCATGAGATAATCATCCTCATCCAATGAGCAAACAACATATGTATCAATCTATCCGGATTTACTAATCCCTTTTTTAGTAATCCCACGATTGGGAACTATTTTAGTTTTAAGCTTTCTAAGAATTTAGATCTCATTAGCATGATCAACATCATGATTCTAAAAGCATTGCTTAAAACTATGGGTTATTTACATACTATAAAAACAACATCATGTAGATAATTAAATGCCTTTAATATATGAATACTTTTATTAATAAATAAATAAGATCGTTTACAAAGTATATGCTTTATCATCATGCATGATTGGCTTGCATGCATACTACTTTCATATTGTTCTTTATTATAATTTCAAACCCATCCATATCCAATACAAAAATTGAAATAATGTTTCTTACAAGAGTTGGAACGAAATAACAATTATTTAAAGTAATGGACTTGCTCGTAGGCAGTGCTAAACAATAAGTCCCTACAGCTAATACATCAACCTTTGCTCCATTTCCCACCCGTAGGATAACCTCATCCTTGTTCAACTTTCTACTTCTGACTAGCCCCTCCACAGTATTACATATGTGAGAACCACAGCCGGTATCCAATACCCAAGTAGAATTATGACTTTCAGAAAAATTAATTTCCATCATAAACAAACCTGAATCTTCTCTGAGGTTCTTTTACTTTTGTTTCGCAAGGTACTTATCACAGTTCATCTTCTAGTGACCCGGCTTGTTGCAATGGAAGCACATTCCTTTACTGTCTGGATCAGTTTCTTATTTTCCTTTTTCTTCACCTTTCCCCTAGCCTTCTTGCTTTTCTTATTTTTAGAAAATACCTTGGGCCTCTTTCTTTACTTGGAATAATCATCTATAATTAAGACATGGTCCCGCTTGGATGGGAAGTGGCCTTCAGTAGTTTTCAACATGTTAAGTAACTCAGGCAAGCTGATGTCCAACTTATTCATGTGAAAATTCACAACAAATTGTGAGAAGGTGTCCGGGAGTGACTGCAAGATCAAATCTTGACTTAACTCCCCATCCACGATGAACCCAAATTGTTCCAGTTGTTCGATCAGATTAATCAACTTTAGACAATGAGTCTCAACTGTAGTGCCCTCGGACATGCAAGATCGAAAGAGCTCTCTAGATATCTAATACCTAGCAGTCCTGCTTTGCTCACCATATAATTCTTTTAGGTGCAATAAAGTAAAATAGGCATCCATTTTATCGTTACTCATGGATGCGAGCATGATGCATTGTGTAATGGATGCATCATCTTGCCACTTTCTAAAAGTAGCAATCTCTGCCTCAGAGGCTGTTTCTACAACCTTTGCATGGACAGATGAATCTTGGATATAAGAAAAAATTTCAGAAGTGAGAACAATTCTCAAATTTCTTAACCAGTCCGTGTAATTCGGTCCGATCAACTTGTTAGCATCAAGTATGCTACGTAGTGATAGTGAGTGTGATATTTTTCAAATACTGCATGTGAAATAAAACAACATTTTAGCATACATTCATTTAATTAATTATCCAAATAAAATAGGTCTTATTTTAAATTGGTATCTCCCATTATTTTCTTTAAACTATATTACCCTCACAATATATAGTTCGACAAATTTAATTAAAGATTTTCTAGTGAGAATAAGGATCCTATTTCAAATATATAGAGCCTTGTGTGTGCACAACAAACTATATATAAATAAATAGATAGACAACTTTTGTTAATTACATCACCATGTAATTTCTTGTATTTTGCCACTTAGATCATTATGGTCAAGTGTGTGCACATCCGAACCTAAACGATCTTAGTTAAGTCTGACCCAGTATTTCCATATAAGCGAAGAGAAAATTACAACCCTTGTGTGTGCACAACAAAGCGGTAATGTTCTATTCCTTTATAAACATTTAATGTAATAAAAAAATATCTTAAATATTTAATACTCACCTTGTGTGTGCACAACAAACTCATATTAAATATTTAATAATTTATTATTTTATCATGCTAAAAGGAGACGTTCGATATTCTAAATATCTGTGAACGTTACAACTTAATATAATTTCTTTGAGGGGTTTGTTATTAATTATCTCATCTTGTTTAGCTCGCTCGCACGCACGCACGCACACACATACACACACACACACACACACACACACACACACACACACACACACACATATATATATATATATATATAATACGCGTCATATTAGTTGACATGCGAAGCATGTTACATAATATATAATATATATAGTATAAGCATGCATATAAAATACAATATTCTACCCGAATTGATTATGGACTTTTATTCTAGTTTGGTTCACTCAAGCCATCAAGTGAACCAAAAGGTCAAACCTAGGAGTGCAAAAATTAAATTTAAATATAATTATTACATTTAAATCCCGGTCTCCATTACAAACGGGTCTTCATGCGCTCCTTGCTCCTTGGTCTCCAATTCTTCAAGATAACTCTAACTAATCATATTACATAAACTATTTACATTAAATAGAAACCTTGATCAGTAGTCAAGGGGAAGTACATAGGAGGAGATAAAATTTACATCAAGAAAAATTAGAGAAGACGAGGTACGCAAACCCCATTTAATAACACCCATACATTCAAGCATTCAACTAAAATAAAATCTAATTGCATTGGTCAATAGTCCATAATCAACACCATTTATTATCATAGATATCACCATATGCATCAAAAAATAAAATATTTAATATATAGATTGATATCTATTTAATGGGCAATACTAGTTAACACCCTTCTCACCTCTAGATATAGATCTAGGGCTCAACGGAGTGACCAGGAATGAAATAAAGCGGTAAAACAAGTAGATCTACCATGGATCTAAGCCGATCTAGCATTCGGGTTAAAGCTTCATACTTGATAACCACTCAAAAGGCTAGATCCATCTTAGATCTAGGTAGATCTAGCCTACAGACTAGATCTACAATAATAAAATCGCCTAATAACTGGTGGGAACTCAATATACGTCGCCAACTATACAATATCTATTTAAAACAACAAGTTAGACTACGCTTACACAATATATCACATAAAACTAGTGTTTCAAACAATATTTACAATGAAAGTAACTTGAAAAGGGCATTTTTCACCTTGGGGGACGCGTGAACAAACCTTCTGAGGCTCGAGATCAACTTATAACACTCAAGACTCTCAATATATGTAATATAGAAGATCAAACAATTCAAAGTTGGTAAAAAAAACTCTCAAACCCGAGGGTTTCTCTCTCTAAAAATCCCTTTTTTTCTCTAAAAGTCTTCTCCTTTTTTTAAATGAGCTGATGTTGCTCTTCATTAATCTGCCGAAGCTAGCCGCATACATACATGTGGCTAGCCTCATGTATGGATGCGGTTGGGCCCTACGGGTCCCGTGGTCTCAAAATGTGTTCCTTCTGTCCCGGTTTAGAGGAAGTTGACCTTCGCAGACCGAACTTTCCAAAAGTCTTTGCGGAATGCGACGGAGTAAGATTGAGTCTGACTGAATCAAGGTCCGTGAAGATGATGCTTGTAGCTGAGATATATCTTTTAGTTTTAGATGGCAGTTAGCTGGCTTATTTTCGATGACACACAGTTTGAGGTTTGCTGAGGTGGTTTTCGATGGACACTAGTCTCAGCTTGGCGATCCTCGTTCAGTTCGCGACATGTTCGGACGTCATTAGTCCTTTGAATCATTCACGGGGTTATCTCCGGGATGATCTGATACTTTTTCCTTACCTCGGGGTTATCTCCGAAGTAAACTTACGCTTTAGCCCTTCTACATGGTTAGTATAAAGGAAGCAAAAGTTCGAGTGTCTACAGATGCCCTTTTTTGTCATGTTTATGCAATGTAATAGATTGAACATGACAAAGATTACTAGACATAGAGAATGCATGAAAAGGTATATCTGATGATGCAATTTTATGTAATGATATGTGAGATTATGATAAAGTTATAAGGATCACGTCGTCGAGGTTAAGCCGACGCCCTCATTGGGTTGTAGCCAATGGATTACTTTATCATGGCCGAGTCGACCCGCGTTGGTTTGTTGCCAATGGATTACATCATCGGGTTTATGCCGATGCCTTCGATGGTTTGTCGCCACCAGATTACATCATCGGGGATCGACCCGATGCCTTCACTGGTTCATTACCAACAGATTACATCATCAGGGTCATACTGATGCCTTCATTGGGTTGTAGCCAACGAATTACATCATAGGGGTCATGCCAATGCCTTCACTGGTTCGTTGCCAGTGGATTACATCATCGGGGTCATGCCGATGCCTTCCTTGGTTTGTTGCTAACGGATTACATCATCGGGGGTCGACCCAATGCCTTCACTGGTTTGTTGCCAATGAATTACATCATCGGGGTTTGTGTGGATGCCTTCACTGGTTTATGGCCCATTGATTACATCATAGGGGTTGAGCCAAGGCCTTCACTAGGTTGTAGCCAACGTATTACATCATCGGGGTCATGAGCCGATGCCTTCACTGGTTTGTTGCCAACGGATTACATCATCAGGGTTTAAACCGATGCCTTCACTGGTATGTTGCCAATAGGATTACACCATCGGGATTATGCCAATGCCTTTACTGGTTTATTGCCAACGGATTACACCATCATGGTTATGCCGATGCCTTCACTGGTTTGTTGCCAACAAATTACACCATCGGGGTTAAGCCGACGCCTTCATTAGTTTGTTGCCAACGGATTACACCATCGGGGTTATGCCGATGCCTTCACTGGTTCATTGGTAATAGATTACACCATCGGGGTTATGCCGATGCCTTCCTTGGTTCATTGCCAACGGATTACACCATTGGGATTATGTCGATGCCTTCACTAGTTTGTTGCCAACGGATTACATCATCGGGGTTAAGTCGATGCCTTTACTGGTTCATTGCCAATGGTTTACACCATCGGGGTTATGCCGATGCCTTCACTGGTTTGTTGCCAACGGATTACATTATCGGGGTTAAGCCGATGCCTTCACTAGTTTGTTGCCAGATAACATCATCGGGGTTAAGTCGATGCCTTCACTGGTTTGTTTCCAATGGATTACACCATCGGGATTATGCAGATGCCTTTACTGGTTTGTTGCTAACTGATTACACCATTGGGGTTATGCCTACGCCTTCACTGGTTTGTTGCCAACGGATTAGACCATCGGGGTTATGCCAATGCCTTCACTGGTTCATTGCCAATGGATTACAACATCAAGGTTATACCGATGCCTTCACTAGTTCATTGCTAACAGATTACACCATCGGGGTTATGTCGATGCCTTCACTAGTTTGTAGCCAACGGATTACATCATCGATTATAAAAAGGTGAATTTTCTTACTTGCGACCCCGCTGGATTAGATACTAGCTTGACTGATGACCCGGGTGTCGCTGACTTCCCCGGGGGATGACGCCCGTTCTTTCACTACTCAAATTTGAACTTCGGTGCAGAGGCCTCGACTTAGGAGGACTTGGTGCAGGTTGACATGTTTGATAATGTAGATTTCATTTGCTAGGCCTTTTGTTAGTCGATGGGTGGCTCTACCCCAGTTCCCTGTACTTTTTATTTTTATTCGTAAGATAGAGATGATATTTGATGTATACAATTCTATGTATTTTGCAGAGATGTATATATAATGCTTTTATTCACTGCATATGTCATGATGCATACATTATATGTCATGGATTTGCATTTATAAATTATGAGCTAGGATTGACCCCTGTGTGGTCTTGTGATACCATTTTATAGATGAGGCATTGGTTTTTTCTCGGGTAATGATCTTCAAGGAATTTTTTCCTTCTTTTATCGTCGTAAGCTCATGTCATTGTAATTTCTTTCAGAAGTCCTCTCATTTCTTTTATTGAGAAGCTTGGTCATGCCTTAGGCTCCTTCCTATTCATTGAATCGCAAAATGCCCCAGCCTTTTCGCATGTTGTTACCAGGGATTAATGTAAAAAACTCATTTTGTTGACCACATCAAGAGTGAGCAATATCCTTCACATCAGACGAATAACAAAATGCGCCAAAATCTTGACGACTCAGGCCGTCGTGGGTAGCTTATATATAAAGATTAGTATGATCTTGTCAATGAGACATATAAAATTAAAGTGCATGAAATTGAATGCTCATCGGGTCTGTCACTTAACTTGTAATTGCTGTGTTTTTATCTTATCGCTAAAAATCTTAAACTTGAGTATGAAAATAATTTTTTTTCTCTAAGCAAGTTGTGAATTGCTAACCTCAAGGTTATTTTTGCATATCTTTTATCGTAAGGAATTTTTTCATTTGACAAGTTATGAAATTGCAAGAAACTTTTAAGCATCCATGGTCATTGTTCATGAGTAAGATTAGATTCAAAAGACTTATCTCCCTTTATCAAAGATACTTTGTCTTCGCTCTAGATATCGTTCTTCGCAGAATTAACGTCATATGACATGTGTACTATGAGTTTAGATGATCTCTTTTTGATCTCGCAAATTTTTCTTAACTCTAATTGTTTTTCTATATCCACTCGCTTAACTTTTCTCATTTTCTTAGGCTATTCATTGTTACCAATTTAGCGAGTTTTGAACCAGTGACTCCCAAACTAAACAACTTTAGGGCACTAGGTGTAAAGACACCCCTTCGGGTTTACTTGCTCGAGTAACAAAGGCCACACTTAGAGATAATTCAGGCGATCTACTCAATTCGTTCTTCGCCTGATCATATACAAAATTCATTTTCTTAGGTTTGAATTACCCATGTAGCGAGCGTTGGGTCGGTGACTCCCAAACTAGACAACTTTAGGGCACCAGGTGTGAAGACACCCCTCGGACTGAATTACTCGAGTAACCCAGGCCACGATTCAGGATCTGCTCAGGTATCGCCTTTTATCATCCTCGTAACGCTCGTTTTCTTAGGCACTAAGTTACCCATGTAGTGAGAGTTAGGCCAGTGACTCCCAAACCAGACGGCTTTAGGGTACCAGGTGTAAAGACACCCCTCAGGCTTAATTACTCGACTAACTTAGGCCACAATTCGAGACATTAGGTTCGCCATCACTTATCATATATCTTCGCGTTAATTTTCATCGGTGTTGCCACAGTTTCATACCCCACAACTAAGAGTTAGGGCAACCGCAAAGTGCAGGCATGCATATGAGGTTGATTCTGCTCCAAAAAGCACTTAGAACTAGGATGGCGTGCCTAATCAAAAGGTTGAATAGTCTTAATTCTCTAATCATTCTCGTGATTCTTGCTCCATGGATGAATATCGGAATTAATCTATTCATAACAAGTTAAACAAAATCATCTCAGTTAAAACCTTTTTCTAAGTTTCTAACGCAAGATTTATCTATACTTAAACTGGCTATCATCGCTAATGTATGGAGATAGGAAACAAATAAATGGATGAAAGAGTCGTACCTCGCATGTGGTTCATTTTATTCTAAGAAAATTATGATTGGAAAATCCCAAGTGATCGTACTGAATCGCCAGTGAAATGATATGAGAGAAACTCTAATGATCATATCGCATGCTGATGGGATTGCAGTATGGGTGCCGACTTTCATTTTCCCTTTTGGAATGGTCGATGAATGCTTCACTGTCTAGTCATCGTTGTCTCTGACATTGCCTTGGTCTTATTTGTTATAAAGGTACAAATATTGAGTTGTCATTGATTTTAAAATTTCTCCAGTCTTACTTGTCATCTGGAGTAGTCGCTTTGTTGTATGTTTGACAGATGGGCTGATAAGATGTCGAGATCATAAGAATCCTTTATCTCATAACCCATATGGTGAACAGGTAGTGGATATTGGCTTTGATGTTTGGGTTCCCTAATCATCGCTTCAAACTTGCAGGTGCACTTGTTGTAATCTTCTCTGTATTCACATTTTGCATCGCCTTGTTTTATATCAATACTCGCTGATGATCATGCTTGACATATCGTTGTGTTTTTCAATTCATGTTATCGCTTTGGCTTTGATGTTTGATGTCGAGAGGCCTTCGAATTCCACTGAATTGGATCTAAGAGCTCAGCTTGGCTTCTGATGTATCAGTTTCAACCAGGCTTGGTTCGATCTGTAAGTCTGGATTTATGGCTTTTATTTCATAGAACAAGTCGTCAGATATGAGATAGACTTTGTCACGATGGCCACTCATGCACTTCTATAAGTTAAAAGGAGATCAAGTCTTCTCGCACTTTCAAGGTTGATGAGTTATTGAAGAGTCGCATCTTGGGATCGCTGAATTGTTGAAAAGGGTTTTATGACTTTTGTAATAGTTAGACAGTGTCATTACTGGCTGCCTACGTACTCCTTTGAAAGGAGATCAGGTCTTATATAATTCACGCAAAAGATATCATAAGATTGATTCTTTTTCTTTTTCTTTTTTTTTTCTCTATTTTTTCTTTTTTTTCTTTTTTTTTACATAAACAACGCATAACATAATAATGCATAAAATATAAAATAAGACATAAAGCTAATGATACCGTCCCAACATTTCCTGGAACTCGCAATCGTATTCTGTGAATCTACGCATTCCTGGTTAGCTGAGGCTAGATAGTTCAGTTACAGGAGGTCAGGTTGCTTTCGATGCGGGCAATAGAGGTTACTTCCTTGTCTGGAACATCTTCAATCACCGCCATAACTTGATCACCTCCATATTCGTCACATCCCTCGGGGACGCTCAAACTAGACCAGTCATAGAAAGGGATGAACTCTTGATTCCTTGATGGGTTAACTTTGCCAATACCCTCACCTTATTTTCCTTGATATTTTCCTCCATCTTTTCCATAGGAATGGGAGGTTTTGAATTTGAAAGCTCTCTCAAACTGTTATTGCATTTCTCGCCAAAAACTTTCCCTTTTGGCTTTTTCTTCTTTGGAAAGGATTAATATTTCCTCCTCATCATCTAGCAGGGTAGAATCAGGAGTGTGGTTGATAACTTCGGGCAATAGGATGTTTGATGGTGGCAGAGGAATTCCCTTAGGGGATTCACTTCTTTCCTCTGCCATTCCTCGCATTATGACCAGTCCACATTGTGTTCCGCCAAGATTTGTGCTCATAGTCGTCACTTCCTTTGAACTGTCTGTCTCGAGTAGAAATCTTAAGCTTTTTATTTCCCCTTCGCCTTTATGGTCATGGGGATTTCTATCTTCAGCTCTCTATTTTCAATGAGATCCTGTATTTTGTGTTTCAAAGCCCAACATCCCTCGGTCGCATGTCCTGGTGCTCCGGAATGATAAGCACACCTCTTGTTGAGATCATATTACCTTCCTTTGGGATCCATAGGTGGAGCGAGCTCAGTGATCTTTTTATGCGCAATTAATAGTGCTAACACATTTTCTAACGAGTCTCCCAGAGGAGTAACCCATGATGGATGTCGTGAAAAAAGAAATTCTCAAACTTCTTGACATCGGAGTGATCTACCCTATTTCGGATAGTAGTTGGGTTAGCCCAGTTCAAGTGGTTCCTAAGAAGACTGGAATAACTGTTGTGAAAAATTAGAATAACGAGTTGATTCCCACCCGAGTTCAAAATGGGTGGAGGGTTTGTATAGATTATAGGAAATTAAATGTTGTAACCCGCAAGGACCACTTTCCTTTATCTTTTTTAGATCAAATGCTTGAACGATTAGCTGGTCATTCTTATTATTACTTTCTTGATGGTTATTTAGGTTACTTCCAAATTGCAATCTCCCCAAAGGATCAAGAGAAGACAACTTTTACATACCCATTTGGTACCGTTGCGTATCGCTGCATGGCCTTCGGACTTTGCAACGCACCGGCTACTTTTCAGAGGTGTATGGTTAGCATATTCTCAAATTATATTGAGCATATTATGGAAGTTTTTATGGACGATTTTAGAGTTTATGGAGACTCATTTTATAATTATTTGCATAACCTTACACTTATTCTTCAAATATGCATAGAAACTAACCTTGTCTTAAACTCTGAAAAATGTCATTTTATGGTTGAATAAGGTATAGTTTTGGGTCATGTTATTTCATCTAGGGGAATTGAAGTAGATAAAGCTAAATTTAATGTTATTCAATCTCTTTTATATCCCACTAGTGTTTGGGAAATTCGTTCTTTTCTTGGACATGCAGGTTTTTATCGGAGATTCATCAAGGACTTTTCCAAAATAGCATCACCCCTATGCAGTTTACTACAAAAGGGTGCAGAGTTTGAATATGATGAGGAGTGTCGCAAGGCGTTTGATAAATTGAAGGAATCACTGACATTCACTCAAGATATTCAACCACCTGATTTGACCATTCCTTTTGAGATAATGTGTGACGCAAGTGACTATGCAGTAGGAGCTATTTTGGGTCAGAGAATTGGAAAAGCATCACATGCCATTTATTACGCGACAAGGACTTTGAATGATGCCCAACAAAACTATTCTACTATCGAAAAAGAGCTTTTAGCTATTGTTTTTGCTTTAGAAAAATTTCAATCTTATTTGCTTTGTACTAAAGTTATTGTGTACTCTGATTATGCAGCTCTTCATTATTTGATGACAAAGAAAGAGGCGAAACCAACATTGATAAGATGGATACTTCTCTTGAGTGAATTTGACTTGGAAATTAAGGACAAAAGAGGAACGGAGAATAGTGTTGCGGATCATTTGTGTCGTTTAGTTAATGTGCATGATGAACTTCAACTGAAAGAAGAGTTTCCAAATGCACATTTATTTTCTACAAGTACAACCATGCCTTGGTATGCAAATATTGTGAATTATTTGGCTACTGACATCTTACCTTCTGGTTTGTCCAAGGCTCAAAGAGATAAAATCAAAAGCGATGCCAAGCACTATGTGTGGGATGATCCCTACTTATGGAAGCATTGTGCCAACCAAATAATACGAAGATGCGTCCCTGAAAGTGAAATTGCTTCTTTTCTCACTTTTTGTCATACTTATTCCCGTGGAGGTCACTTTAGAGCAAAGAGAACATCAAGGAAAGTACAAGAAAGTGGTTTCTTTTGGCCATCTCTATTCAAAGATTCATATTTGTTTTGCAAGTCATGCTATAATTGTTAAAAGACAGGTAATATTTCCCAACGAAATGAGATGTTGCAAACCCCTATACTATATTGTGAAATTTTTGATGTTTGTCGAGTTAATTTTATGGGGTCGTTTCCTGTGTCTTTCGGTTATACTTATATCTTACTTGCTGTTGATTATGTTTTGAAATGGGTGGAAGCCAAAGCCACCAGGACTGACGATTCTAAAGTGGTTGTAGATTTTATTCAGTCTAACATCCTTTCTAGGTTTAGCATTCCAAGAGCTCTAATCAGTGATCGAGGGAGTCACTTTTGCAATCGAACTGTGGGAGCACTATTGAGGAAGTACCATGTGACTCATAAGGTGTCAACTGCTTATCACCTGCAGACTAATGGACAAGCAGAGGTGTCAAATAGAGAAATCAAAGCAATCATTGAAAAGACAGTTAACCCAAACAGAAAAGATTGGAGTTTGAGCTTGGATGACGCTTTATGGGCATATCATACCGCATTCAAGACACCCATTGGTATGCCACCTTATAGATTAGTGTTTGGGAAACCATGTCACATGCCCGTTGAGTTGGAACATAAAGCTTATTGGGCTATTAAGAACTTCAATATGAAGATGGATGAAAGTGGAGAACACCGGAAGTTACAACTGCAAGAGTTGGAAGAAATTCATAATAATGCTTATGAGAGCAAAAAGTTACAACTGCAAGGAAAAAATGAAAGATTTTCATGACAAAATGATCTCTAGGAAAGAATTTCAAATTGGCCAAAAAGTTTTTCTCTATCAATCACGACTTCGTTTGTTTCCAGGTAAGTTACGTTCTTGTTGGAATGGAACTTTTGTTGTTACTAATGGTTTTCCTCATAGTGCAGTTGAAATCAAAAGTTTAGCAACTTCTAAAGTGTTCAAGGTGAATGGTCATAGACTCAAATATTTCTATGAGGGTTTCCGAGATGAAAAAGTGGAGAATGTGGACCTTCAGGATCTGGTCTATACTAATTAACTGAAAGGAAGCATTGAGTCGAGCCAAAGACCATAAACAAAGGCGCTGCATGGAAGGCAACCCATAGGGGAGTATCTCTTTACTTTTCTTCGCATTTTAGTTTACATTAGGGACAATGTAAGTTTTAAGTGTGGGGGGAAGGATTTAGGATATTTATTGGAATTTTATGGTTATATTCACTGCAAACCCTCACGAGACAAAACTCGTCCACTTGGGGTAACCTTGGGGTTTAAAGGCTTGTTGCACATGCTAAGTGAAATTATGTTTCCTACGAAAATGGGGTAGTGTTAAGATGTCTCACTTGAGCAATAAGTTAATTTTGATTTTGATTCTTGACCAATGATAAAATGTTGATTTCGTTTTGATAACTTCTTGGAAGACGGATAAACATTGGGCAATCTGAATTTGGTTATTTTTGTTGATTATTACTTTATTTGAAACCCTTCATTATTGAGCACATATCCATTTGTTCGAACTAGTTTTGACTTGGAAGAAATTTATCTGATTAAATATCTAGGGGAGAAATTTTGAAACTCTATCATTTGTTTGATCATTACTTGAAGTTGATATGAGGTATTATTTAAGAAAGGGGAAATGATTTAGGCAAAGTTTGCAAGATTGAAGAAGAAAAAAAATATAAGAGAAAAGAAAAAATATAATGATTCATGTGGTGGGCTGAGTTGGAGCGTAAAATGCACTCACTCATAAACACGTGACATGTGAGATGGAGCGTAAAACGCACTCGCTCGTAAGATGGAGCATAAAATGCACTTACCAAAGAAAAAAATAAGAAAGAAAAGCATTTTAATCCTTTAATGTTATCTGCTGGTGTTAACTCAGATTTGTGGGAAAACAAGTGGTTGAGTTTTTCTTTCTCCTTTAAGGCTTTGATTTTATAAAAATTTTATGTGGTTTGATTGGGTTGATACAGGCGGATTCACACACACACACAAGGGGTAGAGAGTAAAGTAAGATTAATAAATAAATTTGGATTTCAGATGATACATTGTTTTGAAGTTTTCCAAGAGTTATTGTTTTGAATCTTTGAGGTCAATGTTAAAGTTCATATTAACTCGTGGCTCGAGTTTGTCAAATTTGGTTAGTTAAATTTTTGTGTTATAGTTTATCTTTATTTTACCTGAGAACGAGCAAAAGATAAGTGTGGGGGAATTTGATAATAATGAAATATTTTATAGTTTTATCCCTTAATGCTTAATCTTTTATATTTGTTTTGCACCTAAATACATTCATTGTTCTTATAATTTTATTTTAGGTACAATTGATGGGTTATGTGACTTTGGAGATAATTTGGAGACAAATTGAGCATTATTGGACCAAGGAGATGAAAGGGATGTGAAAGTAGCAAGAAAAGATAAAATTTCTAGCATTCATAACCAGTCAACCCGCTAGGGCGGGGCCCAGAAGAGTAGAAGACCAGTCGGGGCGGGACAAAGCATTGCCTGACAGTATACTCCCCAGCTGGGGTGGGGCTGTCAAGGGTTATTCCCCCGCTGGGGCGGGGAGGCGCAACATGGCCAAACCTTTCCCTTCACAAATTGAATTGTGGTGCAATATAATGGGAAGATTAGGGCTGTGAATCTTGTGATATAAAAGGGACTTGAAGTAGCTTATAGAGGATATATTATTTTAAATCAATAAAAATACTTATATCTCTATTATTCTTTGGTGATTCTATGGCCATGTGTAGCTAAACTCTTATTCTTGGATTAAGAAGACGGAAGCCTTAGATTATTACACTATGAGATCTAATTGATTTTATTTATTCAATTAATATTTTGAGTATTGATTATTCTTCTGCGCTTGAATTTATATGATTGATTTGTTTAATTGCTAAGATGCATACTAGTTTGTTATTCATTAAAATCTACTGCTAAATTAGACATCAAATCTGTAATTGTTTGGTCACTCTAATTTGCGAAGTAACTAAGATTAATAATTGACTGCAGATCACGAGATTATTATATCTTAGGAAGAATATTCAACTAAATTAAATGCAACCGCTTGTGCTTGTGTTGTTTAGCTTCGTCAGTTTTTCTGATTCTTAAAGCTTCTACTAGATTAAACTTTTAGCGCTTGTCTGAAGTTATTTAGTAGATAGGGTTATTTAGATTGCTTGTTTCTATCTAACTAAAATTAAGGGAAAACGTGGAATGATTCTAACGATGAATATTCAAGGTATTAATTGCGTATGCTTGAGTCAATGATCAGTGTATGTTTCTGAGGTAGAAGTTGACTTAATCCAAGGTTTGTTTTCCTGATTTATTTCGTTGCATTATTTTGCGTATTAGTTTATTTTAATTAATAATATTCAAAACTCCCCACTTTTGGAATGCAAAGTATAAAAATGGATTAATTAGTCTCTGTGGGATCGACTCTTACTTGCACTACTACATAATTATCTTTCGCAGTAAGGTTTTATTTTTGGTTGTCTTCAACAGCACACCATAAGCACATCTCTCGCTTGGATCATATCTGTTACTCTTTGGATCTAGAGGTGGAGCCAAATTAGTAATTTTCTTGTGGTCGATCAATAAGGCCAATACGTTCTCGAGGGAATCGCCTAGTGGAGTAAACACTCTATTTTCTGTTCTTTCAAATTTTCTCTGTCTATCCTGGCTTTGGTTGAATGTGGCCTGTTGTTGCTGTGGCAGATCGCTTCCTTTTATCCAGGTAGAGGGACTATTGTCAGGTCTCCTAGATTGCCCCTGTGAAATAAAGGATATATCTTAATCGTTCTCTTTGTGTACCATCTTGGGAGGGCTCGCATAGTTGCCAGACTATATATGTTCGGCGACTGCATATGTTCGGCGACTGCTTCCAAGGCTGTGAGGTCTTTGATCTTACCAGACTTCAAACCTATCTCTACCATTTCCCCATATTTTATAATTTTGGAGAAGGGTTTGCCTATTCTCGCTAGGACTCTTTCCTAATAAGGTGCTTCTTGGATGTCGATAAAAGTTATCACCATCTCATCTTCATCCATTGGCCGGTTAACCTAGGCTGCCATGCGCCTCCACCTCTGTGTGCATTCCCTGAACGGTTCATTGCTCAGTTTCTTAACATTGGTCACTTGGTAGCTATCAGGTGCCTTTTAAGCTGTACTAGTTGAGGAAAGCATGGGCTAAATCTTCCCAATCATGGACCTTGGAGTTGTCGATTCGGGCGTACCAAGTTCAGGCTTCACCAGTAAGGCTTTGTTGGAACAACTGCATTTGGAGGTTCTCATCTAGGCATAGGATCTTAACTCGCCTATGTATACCTTCAGATGGGTGTAAGGGTCACCTAAACCGTTGTATTTCTCAAATTTCAGGACTTGAAATTTATCAAGGTATTTGGCTTTGGGGAAGATACATAAATCAGAATAAGTAACACTTCCGTTAGATCATGTCCCCTTCATAGATCTTATAGCATCCTCCATTTGTCGCATCTTCTTCCTGATGTCTCTTATTTCTCTGTCCTCTTGAAGGTATACTATTTCCCTTATCATCTTTTGGACCGGGTCCTCCTTGGCTATTTCAACGTCAAGTGAGGACACTAGAGTAGATGCCCTGAGTATCATTATCCTGTCCTAGTGTTCGGACTCTTCTCTAAGCGGAGGATTCAGTCTGATTCTTCAGTTTGGGTTCTTGAGATACTTTACACTACTCTCTTAACAGGGTGGCCATCTCAACAATCTGTTTCTTAAACTCCTCAAATTCATCTCTAGATACCGAGATAAGTTCTGATGAACTTCCTTCAGCGCTGGTGGAGAACTGGCCTTTTTGGCTCGGAATCGAGTTCTAAGACCAATCTGCACAAAACCGATATCAAGTTTAGACTGGATATTGGTGGACAGAGATGCATGATATGCTATGTATCAGTTTAAAGGTTTTTTAATCTTTTCTTGCACAATAACGGGTTAGTCGACTTGATGATAAGATAAGAAAGATGTACAAATGACAGTTCAAGATGATTGCCATTTATATACGCGGAAGAGTAAATAGGGCATGAAGAAACACACCACGCGTTTGGTTTATCAGAGGCTGACCTATCGTAGGGTTACTCTCACGGGCTTTTTGAAATTGGTTCCCAGATCTTCGCAATTTACTTGATGAAAACATCCATTTTTCAATTGGAGCAGATCTGAGTGGTGCCTTTCCTGAGCCTCATAATTGAAACACCCAAAGGAGTCCATTAATAAACAACCGACGGGATTTCCCCCTAATGGAGGTATCACACAATATACATTCACATACATTCACGTCCTCACCGTATGCAATATGATAACATTGTGCGAGGCATTAATACAAAAAATGCTTAAAGATCGAGACAATTATCACACACAAAGATCATTCACAAAAGATGCACATGCAGAATAAAAATTAAAAAGATTGAACGATGCTTAAGCCCTCTTTAATCCCCAGCAGAGTCAACACCTGTCGACGCCGAGAAAATTCTTTGATGTGTCCGTCTTTCCTAAGTTTGTATTGTTTGTTTTACCATTTTGTGTTCGCTATGTCTATGGATTTTATTGAAGGGTGAGATTTTAAGAAAGCGGTACCGACATAAATGTCGACAACTTTGAAAAGATTGAATTTATTATTTTATGATTGGACCGAATGAGACAGAGCCGCCAGTATGTATAATGTAAATGGATGTACTAACTAATCTGAATTTTGAAAGTTTTCACAATATGGTCCAATATGTGACTCCCTAAGATTGGTCTGAACCCGAGATTCGTGGAATTCGGGGGATAGGTTAAGTGGCGGGAAGGTGTTAGGCACCCCCCGACTCCTATGAAAACATTGTAATGCATCTTATTTGATTTCTTATGCATAAAGTGTGTATGTGTGTGTGAGCATGTGTGTGTGTGTTCTTTATTTTAAGTGTACTTATTTTATTCTAAGTCTTTATTTTGGGTTATTTGAAAGTAGTGATGTACCACTTTTGCTCCTAGGTACGAAGGATTTGATTTAGCAAAATGTTCATTTTTAACAAGATGTATGAATTGAAATGATGTTTTGGAAAACAAGGTTTTCGAATCCTTCATCCGACTAGGAATTGAGGACTTCAATACTTCCTTTTATTTATCTTTACATTCATAAGGTGCTCTACAAAGAATCGTTTTATTCTTTATGAAAAGCGCTTTGTGGTTTTGCTTGGAAAATCATTTAGGTGATAATGCATGCAAAAAGCGCCAAAAGAGAGTCGGATCATCCTCGGGCATGAAAGCCATCTCGATGAACCCAGCACCCCCAACCACAAATGTTCATTATTACGTGATCTTAAACCCTCAAGACGGCTTTAAGATCTAATATTTACAAGTACAACAATACGACATTATTTAAACATTATAAATAAGTAAAATGTCCATCGTGGGAAGCTAGTCAAGATCTAATCACTAGATCTCAACCTTGGGATTCCTTTGCTCACATTTATGGAAATAAACATATATACAACATGTCCTAAACTCAAGATCCGGTGGTTTCATCTGTTGAAATCCCCATTACGAGAGCATAGGACCCTTCTCACCTCTAGATAAAGTTTTAGAGCTCAACGGAGTGATCGAGAATGATATAAAGTAGTAAAACACATAGATTTATCGTGGATCTAAGCCGATCTAGCATATGAGTTAAAGCTTCATGCTTGATAACCACTCAAAATGCTAGATCCAAGTTAGATCTAGGTAGATCTAGCTTACAGACTGGATCTACAATAATAAAATCACATAATAACTGGTGGAAACTCAATATCCACCACCAACTATACAATATCTATGTAAAACAACAAGTTAGACTACGCTTACACAATATATAACATAAAACTAGTGTTTCAAACAATATTTACAAAAAAAATGACCCGAAAAGGGCATTTTTCACATTGGGGGACGTGTGAACAAGCTTTCTGAGGCTCGAGATCAACCTATAACACTCAAGACTCTCAATATATAGAATATAGAAGATCAAACAATTCAAAGTTGGTAAAAAACTCTCAAACCGGAGGGTTTCTCTCTCTAAAAATCCCTTTTTTTTCTCTAAAAGTCTTCTTTTTTTTTTTCAAATGAGCTGATGTTGCTCTTCTTAATCTGCCAGAGCTAGCCACATACATACATGTGGCTAGCCGCATGTATGGATGCGACTGCACCTCACGCGTCACGCCGTCTCGAAAAGTGTTCCTTCGGTCCCGGTTCAGAGGAAGTTGACCTTCGCAGACCGAACTTTCGGAAAGTCTTTGAGTCTGACTGAATCAGTGTTCGGAAAGATGATGCTGGTAGCTGAGATAAATCTTCCGATTTCAGACGATAGTTAGCTGGCTTATCTTTGAGGGCACACAGTTTGAGGTTTGCTGAGGTGGTTTCTGGTGGACACTGTCTCAGCTTGGCGATCCACGTTTGGTTCGTGACATGTTCGGACGTCATTGGTCCTTTGAATCATTCACGGGGTTGTCTCCGGGATGATTTGATACTTTTGCCTTACCTCGGGGTTATCTCCGAAGTAAACTTACGCTTTTGCCCTTCTGCAAGGTTAGTATAAAGGAAGCAAAATTTTGAGTGTCTACACTATACAAAAGAGAGTTTTACATCATTACAAACTACACACTATTTACATTGCTAACTATCTATACATAATACTGGACTACATCTGCCTCACGACATTCTCGTATTCTGCATCAGCCATACTGGCCACTATATCCCGGCTAATCGCATACCGAGTCTGTCGCTCTTCAATCGGATACTCAGCAATCTAGTGCTGGTAATCCTCATGTGAGCTCCTATAGATATAGGACATCCCACCTATTCTCTTCTTCTTGTTCAAAAGCTCAGCTTTTAGTACTTTTACCTCTAACTTTAGGTCCCGGACTTTGTCTCTGGCCATCACCCTCTCATCATGCTCGACCTCCCAGAAGACCTCCATGTCTTCCTTGTCCTCCTGTATGTCGTGAACCTCTTGCTTGAGGTCAAGCACTTCCTTGCTCAATTGGACGTTTGTGTCCAATATTGTCATGAATAGAGCCTTCATGGACTCCGCCGTCAAAGACTCTTCCTCCACCTCCTCAGTAGGCAGTACTGTATTAGTCGGCACTGTCTCCGCCTCATCTTTCGACATACCATCAAACAATAACGCGAAGTCAAAGTTGTCAGGGTACTTGGACGGATCCTCCTCCTCCAGATCTGTCTCCTCTAGAATAACTATCAGTACCTCTTCTATCGGCATCGGTACAACCTCTACCATGTTAACTGAATCCTCGCTAACTTCCTATACTTCGTTATACACATCCATATTACCTGATATCTACAATAAGATACAAATAACTGGATTAGTATATAATCAAATCATTAACAACATGTATCACATTTAATATGTTTAAGGTTACTTTCTCCTTTTAAAACCCTGGTAGAGTTTACTTACTTCTAACCTCTACTTCGTTCTCAAGGTTATAGCCTAAGGCTTTTACCCCTTAAGTTTTATAATCTAATGGTCTGATACCAACCTGTGTCGCCCCCAAATCCGGGCACCTTCAAACCCTGGATATGGTGATACACGGTACTACTGTCTACTCATACATTCAATTGAAAGGATTTAATAACACGCATGAGTTTCCTAAATATTACATTCTATTAATCCCTTCCTAGGTTCTTAATAACCATTGCATTGTTTAGTGTCATAATATCAGTAATTACAATACTAATACTATGCTATTATAAATGTGACGCCCCCAAATTCCAGGACCGCCACTTGGTCTCTCGAATTCGGTTCATCACGTGCTCATGGTAATACATCGCAATAATGATAACTAAATATCACACAACCACAGCGGAAAATCTATTCTAGAATAATTTACAATGATTTATTATAATTATTCTCCCAAGTCTCGCAACCTACAGTACTTAATAGATTACATAGCAATATCAATTAACGACTTGTTATATAATCTAACTTAAGCTTAAACATAAACAAATCCAGTCTTACTACATCATCTTCACACAATATTAATATATTTGAAACATAACAGACATAAGCTAGTTGGTAGCCTTGCCCTTGCCCTTATCAATGCCCGAAGGTTCGCCATGCTCTGCCTTAACTAAAATGTTTTAGGGAAAGCAAGAATGAGCACAAATTGCCCAGCAAGTAATATACAATAAGGGTGAATAATAAGATTCTCAATTCTCGAAAGGGTATAGCAAGATTTGATAGTTCAAGAATAACAAGAATATCAACAGTTCTCAATAACAGTCTCTAAGGATAGGATAATATCAATATGATTCAATAATAAGTCAATTCAAGATTTCAAATAATTGAATACTGAGTAGTCACTACGGACTATGAACTTCTACTAGAATTGACAGTAATAAACTGAAAATCCAACAAAAACAGGTACAACAGGTGATCAGCCTAAAGTACCCTTGTTATGCATAACAATCAATCATACTCAAGTGTGCACGTCGGTTCTCCGACAATTATATATTCCCTTCAAAGAAGGTTGTTCTTCTCAGTCAAATACAAGATCCCGCACCAATCAATTAGTTTGGGTTGCTTTTCAATAACATAAGTCCAGCCGAATCAAATGGCATAGACACTTTCACAATATTCAAGAACAATACTAAGTTCAACATGAATAATAGCTTTAATGAAATAAGAGTTCAAGTATGCTAATTCAATTCAACCGATTAAATAGGAAACTAGTTCGCAATACACAAGATAGGATACTTGCATAGTAAAAGAGTATAAGTTAGGAAACTTTCACAATCATAGATTTCCTTGCATAAAGTAAATGCGTCGGTTAGGATACTTGCACTTTAAAAGAGTGTAAGTAAGAGAACTTGCCTTTAGCGTAGTTTATCCACGAAAAGCAATCAACACTTTCGAATTCCTATCATAATACAGTTACGTATATATATGATATTCATTAGTCATATAATTTAACTTCACATTTTCTCTTTGAATATACGATCAACACATAAGGTAAGTTTTACCTAGCTACACAGTTATATAGAATATAATTTCTATCCTTAACGTTCCTTCTTTAGAGTTTAAACGCATTCTCATATTATATAAGATCTCAACAATTAGCAAACATGCTTGCATATTATTAATATCACATAAGACCACAATCAATACTAAATATATTTTATTTTAGCAAGTTACGGCATCTCCTTAAGTTAACCGTCAAAATCGGGTTCAAGTAACATCATATAATATCACGTAGCATGTATTCATATTTAAAGGATGCTTTCATGCTTGTATAACTTTTCCAAATCCAATCGTACATGGTATAGGTTCTTAAGTTAATACTTAAAGCCATTCAAGGACACGAACTCATATGGTCTAACATGGTCGCTTTTAAACACATAAGATATTCATATAACTTGTATTAGTCATGCTCATGAGTACTCGTATTGCATATATGTAGCTAGCATTGTTATTATCTTGAAAACATGCTTTGTTTATGCTAAACTTTAATCACGGCAACTAATCATGGTTTATATACATGCATGACACATGAATGAGTCTAAGAGTACTATCACATGTGTCCATAAATGTCAGATTCTAATTCTCATCATAACATACCAACGTTCACGTTCAAAGCTTATACTTTGTTAGTATAGTTCATTAATAAGGTCTATCATGTTCATGCTTCCTTATGAAACCCATATACACAAGTTAACTTGCTTTTCATACATTTCAATGCCCTATAAACATGCTCGAAAAGTCAGAATGCATACATGGTCTTTACATGTCAATATCAACCTTCAAAACTTGTATTTTTGTTAGATATGTTCAATAGTGAGGTCTAACAGGCTCTTGTCATACTATAAACCATATATACATAACTTACTATGTCTTTCATACATCTCTACCTCATACCAACATGCCTTGAAAAATCAGAATATTAACATGCTTTATATATGTTAACGTTCGTTTATGAAACTTTAAGTTTGTTTTCAAACTATATGTCGTTTGGTTAACCATGCATGCTAATATACTAAAACATGCTTACATTGCCTCATTAGGTTTATATATATGTATTAATCATGCTCCCATGCTTGTTTAAACAAAAAATCAAACAATTGGTATATAACAGTTTTGTTGCAGAATGCAGAAAACTGCACACAGAGGCCGGCGCTGCGGCGCGGCAACAGCAGCCATATTCTAGCGCTATGGCGCGGGTGGCGCTGCGGCGCGGGCTGCGGCATGGGTGGGGCTGCGGCGCGGGCTGAGCCGCTGCGGCGCGGTTTGCGGCGCTGCGGCGCTGGCTGCGGCGCTGCGGCGTGGGGACAGTTCCCGCAGTTCAGACTGCAGCGAAACCAACCCAAAACCTCCCATTTTATCGATCTCGACATACCCATATGCTATTAGACTAACCTTTTTAACTTACTAACACATATATATGCTTATATAACAGTCAATCGCCCAAACGATTCCCAATTTCATGAACTCCAACTAATTTCACGAATTCGATGCTTTACAGAAATTACAGAGCAACAATGGAAATGAAAGTCAAGAAAGCTATATAGTGGTTCCATCACGTATGTATGTTCATATAACAACAATATAAGGGTTCTACAAACCAATCATGAACCAATTTGGCATAATCAAAAATTTGAAGGAAACTTCAGAAACAGAAAACGAAAATGAAGAACAAAGGAAGAGGGATTATACCTCTGCTAGGATTCAAATATAGTTTGCTGCTAATCCAACTTCTCCTACTGATATATGTATATTGCTTTCACTCACCACTTATGCAAACTCTCAGCAAATTGAAAACGAAGAAACATGGCTGCTATTTATAGAAGAATCCTTACACAGACAATGCAATTGTCCATTAAATTGAACCACTAGATTGAAGCTTTGTATATCAGCTAAGGAAGAGTTGGTAGAGTGGTTGAAGAACACTGTTGTGCCCACTCCCTGTATCATGATTTGCTAGAATGCTGAGTTTGAGAAGGTAGGAGTAGGCTAGCTTCATGAGTGTTTTACGTGTACAAGGTTTGTGTCTTATTAATATGGGACAAGGCATAAAAATCTCAGCATTTCCAATTTGTAAACAAACTAGTGTTAATACTTAGGTTATATACACACACATATTTAGACACTTAGGTCTTTAATTGAAATGTCACAATAATTCATATACTGTAGTAAGTGTAAATTGACACGTATAATCCATGTACATTTTGTTAATACCGGATATAATCTAATCAGATGTTAACACATTACACTGTCTCCTTTATTAAAACTAATTATTTACAATATGCTCATGATATATTATACAATGTATACCCACATATTTATTGTCACACAAGTTATTAATCAAGTAGCTCACATGGTTTAATAAGCCTTACCATATAATAGTGTCATATTACACTTCACATAATACATAGTTAGCTAATATATGCTACACATTTAATTCGCATGCTTGCACATATAATTTCTCATCTTATAAATTGAATATTAATTAATAATATACACATATCCTACATCAATCAATATAATTGTTAACCTCCATAACAATTTAATTAACCCTTATATGATTAATTATCACTTTGATATAAATCTTATTATATTTATAAACACGTTTCTCATTATTATTATGTTTCTTGCAATAATAATAATCACATATTATTAATCAATCCTCATTAGTATTTTATAACAGTTAATTAATATTCTTCGATTAACAATTAATATAGATTAATTGTTCGCTTAAATTAATATAATCATTCTTATATTACGTCACTGTGCCACACAAGGCAATCAACGAGTTTATCACAAACTCCACCAATTTCTCAATTATTATAATTATTCAATTATATATAATTGAATTAATTCATCTCATAACACAAAATCATTTATATTCAAATAAATTCTCATTTCCATTAATATATTTATTTAATAATATATGGAAATTCTCGGGTATTACATCCTCCCCCCCTTATAAAAATTCCGTCCCGGAATTGCTACAAGGTTACACAAATAGATAGGGATAGTCCCTCATCATCCTATCTTCTAACTCCCACGTTGCCTCCTCGACATCGTGGTTACGCCAAAGTACTTTTACAGATGAAATAACTTTATTTCTCAAAGTTTGTTCTTTCCTATCTAATATCTGGACAGGAATTTCTCCATACGCCAAGTTCTTCTCCACTTGAATGGGCTCGTAAGAAATCACGTGCTTGTAGTCGGCCTTGTACGGTCGCAATACGGAAATGTGAAACACGTTGTGGATGTGCTCCAGTTCGGGTGGCAATGCAACTTTGCATGCCACTTCGACCACTCGCTTCAGTATCTCGAACGGTCCTATGAATCTTGGACTCAATTTTCCTTTCTTGCCGAAACGGATTTTTCCCTTCCATGGAGATACCTTCAAGAATACGAAACTGCCGACTTTGAAGTCTCGGTCCTGCCGATGCAAATCTGCGTATTTCTTCTGGCGATCTTGAGCTGCTACAAGTCTGGCTCTTATCACTGTCACCACGTCTGCGGTTTGTTGAACTAACTCTGGTCCGAGTATTCGTCGTTCTCCGACTTCGTCCCAACATAACGGCGTTCTGCACTTTCTCCCGTAAAGAGCTTCGTACGGTGGCATGCCGATACTCGCATGGTAGCTATTATTATATGCGAATTCTACTAAGGGTAGGTGGTCGTCCCAATTTCCCTTAAAATCCATCACGCAAGTCCTAAGCATGTCTTCTAGCGTTTGTATTGTTCGCTCACTTTGTCCGTCTGTTTGAGGATGATAAGCTGTACTCAACCTCAACTGCGTTCCCATTCTTTTTTGCAAACTCTTCCAAAAATTGGACGTGAAGAACGGATCTCGATCAGAGACAATTAACACCGGCACTCCATGTCGTGAAACAATTTCTTTTACATATAGGCTTGCTAATTGGTTCAAACTGTAGCGGATCTTAATTGGTAGAAAGTGTGCGGTCTTCGTTAGTCGATCCACGAAAACCCAAATAGCATCATAACCTTTCTGTGTAACTGGAAGTCCTACCACGAAGTCCATGGTAATATGCTCCCATTTCCACTCTGGTATTTCTAACGGTTGTAGTAAACCACTCGGCCGCTGATGCTCTGCTTTAACGCGTTGGCAAGTCAAGCATTTACTGACGCACTCCGCAACTTCCCGTTTTAAATCGGGCCACCAAAAATGTTGCCTTAGATCTTGGTACATCTTTGTGCCTCCCGGATGAACGGAATATGTCGTATTGTGTGCCTCGTGCAAAATCTCTTCCCTCAACTCGGTTACCGCTGGTACCCACACTCTCCCTTCAAATCTCAAAATACCGTCTTTATCCATTCAAAATTTTTCTTCCTCATTTTCTGTGATCCTCTTTCGGATTTTCTCACACTCTTCATCCTTTTCCTGAGCTTCCTTTACTCTATCCAACAACGTCGGACAAGCTTCCATTACAATTAACTTCTCACCAGACTTTTCTGGTCCTTTCACTTCTATCTCCAATTTCTCCATCTCTCTTATCAACTCTTCCTGAGTCGTCAAATTAAACAACTTCTCCCTTCCTTTCCTGCTCAGAGCGTCGGCAACCACATTTGCCTTTCCCGGGTGATAAAGAATATCGCAGTCATAGTCTTTGATTAATTCTAACCACCTTCTCTGCCGCATGTTTAACTCCTTCTGTGTGAAGATATATTTCAAACTTTTGTGGTCCGTGTATATCTCACATTTTTCTCCGTATAGATAATGTCTCCATATCTTTAACGCAAAAACTACTACCGCTAACTCTAAGTCGTGAGTGGGGTATCGTTTTTCGTAATCCTTTAATTGTCGTGACGCATATGCAATAACCTTGCCATGTTGCATGAGCACACAGCCAAGCCCCTTGTGCGATGCATCACTATACACCACAAAATTTCCCGCATCATCTGGTAATGATAACACAGGTGCTTCGCTCAATCTCCTTTTCAGTTCTTGAAAACTTTCTTCGCATTTGTCGGTCCATACAAATTTCACCGTCTTTCTAGTCAAATTGGTCAACGGGGTTGCTATCTTAGAAAAATCTTGGATGAATCTTCGATAGTACCCAGCTAACCCTAGAAAGCTTCTCACCTCCGTCGGTGTTCTCGGTTGTTCCCAATTACTTACTTCTTCGACCTTTGCAGGGTCTACTGAGATTCCATTCTTATCCACCATGTGGCCTAAGAATTGAACCGTCTCTATCCAAAATTCGCACTTAGAAAATTTTGCATACATCTTCTCCTTCCTTAGTGCCTCCAAAAAAATCTTCAGATGTTCGGCGTGTTCTTCCTCTGTCTTTGAGTAGATCAAAATGTCGTCGATAAAAACCACTACAAATTTATCCAAGTATGGCTTGAAAACTCGGTTCATCAAGTCCATAAATGCTGCCGGAGCATTAGTCAATCCGAATGACATTACCAAAAACTCGTAGTGTCCATAACGGGTTCGAAACACAGTCTTTGGTATGTCCTCATCCCTCACTTTCAGTTGATCATATCCTGTTCGTAGGTCAATTTTTGAGAAACACTTTGCTCCCTTCAGTTGATCAAATAAGTCGTCTAACGTCGGTAGCGGATACCGGTTCTTGATCGTTACTCTGTTCAATTCTCGATAATCGATACAGAGCCTCATTGATCCGTCCTTCTTCTTAACGAATAGTACTGGTGCTCCCCAAGGAGAAAAACTCGGTCGAATGTAACCCTTATCCAATAATTCTTGTAATTGTATCATCAATTCCTTCATTTCTACTGGCGCCATACGATATGGAGCTTTCGAAATCGGTGCCGTTCCCGGTGCTAAGTCTATTACGAATTCGATTTCTCTGTCTGGCGGAAGACCAGGAAGATCGTCCGGAAACACATCTTAGAATTCATTAACTACGTATATATCCTTAATTTCTACTCCCTTTTTCCGAGTATCAACGATGTAAGCTAAATATCCTACACATCATTTCCTTAACAATTTCTTGGCCTGCATCATCGTAACGCAACACGATTGCTTAAGCGATGAGCTACCATAAAACACTACCTTAGACTTACTCGGAGTCTGAAGGTTCACACATTTGTTCTGACAGTCAATTATCGCAGCATGGTTATACAACCAATCCATTCCCAGTATTACGTCAAATTCTCCCAGTCTAATAGGAATCAAGTCTACGCTCAGTTCATGTTTACTAATACTTGCGCGACAATTTTGATAAACGTATTCTACAGGGATCACTTCCTTATTAGCAACTTCTATGATCAAAGGATTTTCTAAAAGTTCTCGGGGTGTACTAAGTCTACTAGCAAATTCTTTAGATATAAAAGAACAGGTGGCACCCGAATCAAATAATACATAAGCATTTATATCATTGATTGGGATTATACCTGACACCACATCCTTCGCAGCCACTGCGTCTTGGACGGTCATGTTAAAGGTTCTGGCGGTTGGGCGGTTGGATTGTGCCGGTCCACCGATCATCAGCTTGTTGCCTCCTTGCTGATTACTACCCCCGCCACTTCCCTTCTTTGGGCAGTCCTTAATTCGGTGCTCCGTCGAGCCACACGCAAAGCATCCTTGTATCTTTTTCGGTTTCAAACAGTTGGGCGAGATATGCCCTTCCTGTCCGCAGTTGTAGCAAGTGCCACGTCCCTTCCAGCACTCGCCCTGGTGATTCTTCCCACACTTCGGGCATCCTTCAGCCCTCTTCTTGAAACCTCCACGAAAATTCCCTGATTGATTATTATTGTTGTTTTTGTTGTTGTTGTTGTTCTCCCACTTTCTCTTTCCCAAGTTGCTTCCTCCGCTACTGCTTCCTCCCGTACGATTCTCTCCTCCAGTATTTTTCCTTTCTTTTCTTTGTTATACAGACTTAAGGCCTCACTGCCGCCTTCCGCAATGATTGCCTTCTCCAGTAATGTTGCAAAGGAATCAATTTGAAGAACTGATACCTTATTGAACAGCCATGGCTTCAACCCTTGTTCAAAGCGTCTAGCCTTCCTCTCTTCATCACCAACTTGGTGCTCCGCAAATCGCGCTAGTTCGTTAAACCTAGCCGCGTATTGCGCCACCGTCATCTCACCTTGTTTTAACTCTAGGAATTTCACCTCCATCCTATTCTTCATACTCTTCAGAAAGTAATTCTAGAAGAACAGTGTCTTAAACTTATCCCAAGCTATTATCCCTTCTCCAGCTCTTTGTTGATTAGCCTCCCACCAGTAGTTCGCTTCTCCCCTCATCATGTACGTGGCAAACACCGTCTTCTGATCTTCGCCTATGCTAGCTATAGTGAAAGCTTTTTCGATCTCTTTGATCCACGTTTGTGCGACGATTGGGTCGGTAGTTCCCTCGAACTCCGGGGGTCCTACACTCTTAAAGTCTTTAAAGGTTGTTACTGGCACAGTTTGAGGGTTCGGGCGAACGGGTTCATTGTTCCTTCCCTTTAAGGCTTCTCCTAACAAAGTCTACCAGTTTCTGGATCGGGTCTACTTGTTCTCTCTCATTGTTAACGGATTCTTCGGGTGCAGTCAATCTACGTCTGGGCGGCATTATCTGCATCACAATTTTTTATTTTATTATTCAAGTATATCACTTAAGTATTTCTTTTAATACTAAAAGAATAAATTTATAACACGTTTCTAAAATCAACTCCATTTATATTCATATGCCATTTCATTTCATTACATGATTTTCCTAGCATACTGCTATAAATGTTATCACATATATCCCCTAATATCACAAAAGACGGGGAATATACCAACCTACTACCATACTACCCCTCTAACAAAAGCTAACTCGGGGTTTACATCATCATCCCACATCTTACACAAAAGATCGGGATTACAACATAGTATATACAATACATAAAGACACAACTAGTACTACCACTATACTGACTAAGGAAATCTCATCCCATCATCCCGCGCTCCACTGCGCTCTTATACTCCAACTGTGCTATATACGCAACCAGCTCTCGGCTCAAGGTATGTAGAGTCTGTCCCTGTTCTGCCGGGTAGTGGTACACACCATCAATCACCCTTTCAAAAGCTGAACGGAACACATACCCCATCTTGTTCATCTTTCTCTTCTTGCACCTGACCTCGTCCTCAAGGTCGTCAGCTCTCTCATTGGATGCTTCCCACTTCTCCTCGAAGTGTAACCTATCCATCACCTCCAACTCTAGCTGAGTACGGAGTGCCTCTTTCTTAGTTTTCTCACTCAGCTCCCTCTGCTCAACCTCTTCTAGCTTCTCTGCCAAATCTACATTCCTAGCCACTGACCTGTGAAATAGAGTCCCCATCTGGATCCCTGCCTCCCTACGGTAGGCAATCTCCACCTCTAACTCTTGCATAGCCAGCTTCCTCTGGTGGTCCTCGTCCCTCAGCTTCTGGAACTCAGACTCTCTCTCGTGGGCCTCTGCCTCCAGCTCCTGGACTCTGCAGTCTAACTCTAGAATACGCTCCTCGTACTCGCCTAACATTTGTTCCTCTATAGTAGCCTCATCAGAGTCCTCTACTGGCTCATCCTCCATCGGCTCCTCCTCTGGATCAGACTCTATCTCAATCTCGTCCACGTCGTCGGACTCGAACGGTGCAACAGCCTGCACTGGTGTAGCCTCTAGAGGTACCTCGTACACTACATGTATATCCCTGGGCTCCTCCTTGGCCACTCTACTAGGTACTCCTGTGTCTGTCATCCTATAATCACAAACACAAGACAAGAAATAGCATCTCCATTAGAATGTTAAACAAAATATAAGTTCATTGTATAGAATGAAGTTACATTTCATAACAGACTAAGCCTCTCAAGGAAAACTCTACATGAGTTTTATCTCCTTCCTAACTTCTAGGTTCGCCTAAGTTATAGTCTAAGGACACTCGTTCCTAAGGTTTATAACTATGGCTCTGATACCAACCTGTGACGCCCCCAAATTCCAGGACCGCCACTTGGTCTCTCGAATTCGGTTCATCACGTGCTCATGGTAATACATCGCAATAATGATAACTAAATATCACACAACCACAGCGGAAAATCTATTCTAGAATAATTTACAATGATTTATTATAATTATTCCCCCAAGTCTCGCAACCTACAGTACTTAATAGATTACATAGCAATATCAATTAACGACTTGTTATATAATCTAACTTAAGCTTAAACATAAACAAATCCAGTCTTACTACATCATCTTCACACAATATTAATATATTTGAAACATAACAGACATAAGCTAGTTGGTAGCCTTGCCCTTGCCCTTATCAATGCCCGAAGGTTCGCCATGCTCTGCCTTAACTAAAATGTTTTAGGGAAAGCAAGAATGAGCACAAATTGCCCAGCAAGTAATATACAATAAGGGTGAATAATAAGATTCTCAATTCTCGAAAGGGTATAGCAAGATTTGATAGTTCAAGAATAACAAGAATATCAACAGTTCTCAATAACAGTCTCTAAGGATAGGATAATATCAATATGATTCAATAATAAGTCAATTCAAGATTTCAAATAATTGAATACTGAGTAGTCACTACGGACTATGAACTTCTACTAGAATTGACAGTAATAAACTGAAAATCCAACAAAAACAGGTACAACAGGTGATCAGCCTAAAGTACCCTTGTTATGCATAACAATCAATCATACTCAAGTGTGCACGTCGGTTCTCCGACAATTATATATTCCCTTCAAAGAAGGTTGTTCTTCTCAGTCAAATACAAGATCCCGCACCAATCAATTAGTTTGGGTTGCTTTTCAATAACATAAGTCCAGCCGAATCAAATGGCATAGACACTTTCACAATATTCAAGAACAATACTAAGTTCAACATGAATAATAGCTTTAATGAAATAAGAGTTCAAGTATGCTAATTCAATTCAACCGATTAAATAGGAAACTAGTTCGCAATACACAAGATAGGATACTTGCATAGTAAAAGAGTATAAGTTAGGAAACTTTCACAATCATAGATTTCCTTGCATAAAGTAAATGCGTCGGTTAGGATACTTGCACTTTAAAAGAGTGTAAGTAAGAGAACTTGCCTTTAGCGTAGTTTATCCACGAAAAGCAATCAATACTTTCGAATTCCTATCGTAATACAGTTACGTATATATATGATATTCATTAGTCATATAATTTAACTTCACATTTTCTCTTTGAATATACGATCAACACATAAGGTAAGTTTTACCTAGCTACACAGTTATATAGAATATAATTTCTATCCTTAACGTTCCTTCTTTAGAGTTTAAACGCATTCTCATATTATATAAGATCTCAACAATTAGCAAACATGCTTGCATATTATTAATATCACATAAGACCACAATCAATACTAAATATATTTATTTTAGCAAGTTACGGCATCTCCTTAAGTTAACCGTCAAAATCGGGTTCAAGTAACATCATATAATATCACGTAGCATGTATTCATATTTAAAGGATGCTTTCATGCTTGTATAACTTTTCCAAATCCAATCGTACATGGTATAGGTTCTTAAGTTAATACTTAAAGCCATTCAAGGACACGAACTCATATGGTCTAACATGGTCGCTTTTAAACACATAAGATATTCATATAACTTGTATTAGTCATGCTCATGAGTACTCGCATTGCATATATGTAGCTAGCATTGTTATTATCTTGAAAACATGCTTTGTTTATGCTAAACTTTAATCACGGCAACTAATCATGGTATATATACATGCATGACACATGAATGAGTCTAAGAGTACTATCACATGTGTCCATAAATGTCAGATTCTAATTCTCGTCATAACATACCAACGTTCACGTTCAAAGCTTATACTTTGTTAGTATAGTTCCTTAATAAGGTCTATCATGTTCATGCTTCCTTATGAAACCCATATACACAAGTTAACATGCTTTTCATGCATTTCAAGGCCCTATAAACATGCTCGAAAAGTCAGAATGCATACATGGTCTTTACATGTCAATATCAACCTTCAAAACTTGTATTTTTGTTAGATATGTTCAATAGTGAGGTCTAACAGGCTCTTGTCATACTATGAACCATATATACATAACTTAATATGTCTTTCATACATCTCTACCTCATACCGACATGCCTTGAAAAATCAGAATATTAACATGCTTTATATATGTTAACGTTCGTTTATGAAACTTTAAGTTTGTTTTCAAACTATATGTCGTTTGGTTAACCATGCATGCTAATATACTAAAACATGCTTACATTGCCTCATTAGGTTTATATATATGTATTAATCATGCTCCCATGCTTGTTTAAACAAAAAATCAAACAATTGGTATATAACAGTTTTGTTGCAGAATGCAGAAAACTGCACACAGAGGCCGGCGCTGCGGCGCGGCAACAGCAGCCATATTCTAGCGCTATGGCGCGGGTGGCGCTGCGGCGCGGGCTGCGGCATGGGTGGGGCTGCGGCGCGGGCTGAGCCGCTGCGGCGCGGTTTGCGGCGCGTTGCGGCGCTGGCTGCGGCGCTGGCTGCGGCGTGGGGACAGTTCCCGCAGTTCAGACTGCAGCGAAACCAACCCAAAACCTCCCATTTTATCGATCTCGACATACCCATATGCTATTAGACTAACCTTTTTAACTTACTAACACATATATATGCTTATATAACAGTCAATCGCCCAAACGATTCCCAATTTCATGAACCCCAACTAATTTCACGAATTCGATGCTTTACAGAAATTACAGAGCAACAATGGAAATGAAAGTCAAGAAAGCTATATAGTGGTTCCATCACGTATGTATGTTCATATAACAACAATATAAGGGTTCTACAAACCAATCATGAACCAATTTGGCATAATCAAAAATTGAAGGAAACTTCGGAAACAGAAAACGAAAATGAAGAACAAAGGAAGAGGGATTATACCTCTGCTAGGATTCCAATATAGTTTGCTGCTAATCCAACTTCTCCTACTGATATATGTATATTGCTTTCACTCACCACTTATGCAAACTCTCAGCAAATTGAAAACGAAGAAACATGGCTGCTATTTATAGAAGAATCCTTACACAGACAATGCAATTGTCCATTAAATTGAACCACTAGATTGAAGCTTTGTATATCAGCTAAGGAAGAGTTGGTAGAGTGGTTGAAGAACACTGTTGTGCCCACTCCCCGTATCATGATTTGCTAGAATGCTGAGTTTGAGAAGGTAGGAGCAGGCTAGCTTCATGAGTGTTTTACGTGTACAAGGTTTGTGTTTTATTAATATGGGACAAGGCATAAAAATCTCAGCATTTCCAATTTGTAAACAAACTAGTGTTAATACTTAGGTTATATACACACACATATTTAGACACTTAGGTCTTTAATTGAAATGTCACAATAATTCATATACTGTAGTAAGTGTAAATTGACAATATAATCCATGTACATTTTGTTAATACCGGATATAATCTAATCAGATGTTAACACATTACACTGTCTTCTTTATTAAAACTAATTGTTTACAATATGTTCATGATATATTATACAATGTATACCCACATATTTATTGTCACACAAGTTATTAATCAAGTAGCTCACATGGTTTAATAAGCCTTACCATATAATAGTGTCATATTACACTTCACATAATACATAGTCAGCTAATATATGCTACACATTTAATTCGCATGCTTGCACATATAATTTCTCATCTTATAAATTGAATATTAATTAATAATATACACATATCGTACATCAATCAATATAATTGTTAACCTCCATAATAATTTAATTATCCCTTATATGATTAATTATCACTTTGATATAAATCTTATTATATTTATAAACACGTTGCTCATTATTATTATGTTTCTTGCAATAATAATAATCACATATTATTAATCAATCCTCATTAGTATTTTATAACAGTTAATTAATATTCTTCTATTAACAATTAATATAGATTAATTGTTCGCTTAAATTAATATAATCATTCTTATATTACGTCACTATGCCACACAAGGCAATCAACGAGTTTATCACAAACTCCACCAATTTCTCAATTATTATAATTATTCAATTATATATAATTGAATTAATTCATCTCATAACACAAAATCATTTATATTCAAATAAATTCTCATTTCCATTAATATATTTATTTAATAATATATGGAAATTCTCGGGTATTACAATAAAGGATCACTACTTGTCCATCTTGGACTTGCCTTTGTCTTTATCGGATCCTTCGGTCCATACGCTCTTAGCTGAAATCATTTTGTTTTATGCAAGAATGAGCAGAAATAGCTTAACAAGTTAAACATTATATCTTGAACTCACAAAATCAAGAATCATATCTCTTAGTCTGCAATAACTGTTCAATAGTTATGAAGTACTTAAACATAGTTAAAATAATTGTTTGATATCTTTTAAAACCATTCCCAAGGACTTTATAGCCTCTTCGGAATCCGTATTGGTCAACAACCACGAACCATCATTTAATTCTCATTCCTGAAAGGAACAACCCGGCACGAAGGCCGTAAGTTCGATATAGCTTACGAGCACATCCAGGTGATCAACCTGTTGTACTCTATGTTGATCAACACTCATACATTAAACGTGTTTACATTTAATTGGTGGCAACTTCAAGTACCTATCGAATTAATGACATTTAAAACCTTTGTTTTATTCATGCTCAGGTTTACCTGAGAATCCGGACCAATCAATTGGCATAGGATCACAACATTGTATATATTTTGGAAAGATTTGTGGAAAAACCCACCAAAATATGCTAAGTCTCAGTCTAGCAGAATCAAATGGCATCGATTATTCAATAACAGTTCATGCATAAGAGATTATGCACAATGATAACTTGTTCAACCATAACGTATAGACAAGAGTTTAGAAAACTTGCATAATGCAACGTTATTGCAAGAGTTAGAAAACTTGCCTTTGCGTCTCTTAAATCTTTATACGTAGTCTACTCAGTCTTTACAATGTCTACAAAGTATAACTATAGTATATCGATGAGAATCCACAACGTATACAAATGTAAATCCTAACTTTTCCTTCTTACATAACTTAATCGAATCGTTAAGCTAATAGCGTTCGTTTAAATTTATTTAATGTTCATTACGGCTTATTACCATCTATATGTCATAAACCGACTCCCGTCGATCATCATAAATCACAATGACGGACGAAACCCTAAACGGTTTGTTAGGGTAACCACATTCCCGTCGAATATCCAATATCGGACTCTGTATAGAATTTATTTGAGTTTTAACTTCATTCCATGTCATTCATGCATTACGTATCCTTATTACATGTTATATAATCTTAGAGCATGCTCACAACTCGATTACAATTCATAGTTCAAATGATTGGATTTCGAGTTTTAAATTTAAATACTTTTCGTCGACGTTTAATTCATAAAATCAATCTTAAACATGTTGTTTAATTGATTTCTCTTCATGAATATTCATTATATAGTTGCCCCATAATTACCACGCAAAAAGCTAGGTTTAGAAAAGTTCACGTCTAAAATATTTTACTTAAGGGCACTGCAGCGCCGGCACAAGCTTAAACTTGGCGCTGCGGCGCCGACCTACAGAACTCGGATCCCCTGTTTTGACGCTGCGGCGCCAGCTACAAAGGCTTGGGCGGTGCTGCGGCGCCAGCCCTGCAACCTTGAATTTTTTTTTAAATTTTTAAATTCTGAGATTCCCGTGCCCATAACGTGATCATTAGAACTCAGAATTGGCTCGTTCTAAAGTCAATAATTCACATATCTTACATTCTACAATTCCATCCAATCGAAAATTATTTCTGAATTCGTTAGCAAAAAATTAACCGTTTCCTCCATTTTTACGTTTTTGTTAAACGTTCGTGAATGTTTGACGCTCAATTCTTCATTTTAAGTCCGGATTGGTTCGTTCTTGTTCCCGCAAGTCTTTTTTACCTAATTACACATGTTGCAATCGAAAACCATCATTTCCTAATCACACAATGACTTTTGGCTTTTATTCCGAGAAATTTACATTTTCGACGATTATTGTATAATCGCATAACTTTCGTCGAATCTCCATTCTTCGTTATTTTTACTTCAAACCAATTAGAATCAATCCAATGGGTGATTATTAATTATTCTAACCAGTCTAAACATTTATGTTTTTCATGGTTTAACATGTTCATCATTTCAATTCTCATGATTCTTAACAAGTTCTTCATTAATTCTTAATCACTTATTATTATTTCATCATGCATGGCTTGTTAGGGTTCTTAGTCCACTATTTAGACATCCTTATAACTTCTTAGTATTCATGCTTCCTCAAATCACTTTTCTATCAAAACTAGTATTGAAAGAAAAAGGATTTTATCAAGATTTTCTTAGGTTATACCTTTGTTAGTTCTTGTTATTTGAGTACTAGAGACTCAAAGACTTCTTGCGCCTTAGTTGATTGAATGGCTTAGCAAAGCACAAGTTCTAACCTCTCTATTCTCTCTCTTTGTTGGTGAAAATAAGCAAACAAGCAAAATGGCTAGCAAATGCCTTCCTATTTATAGAAATCACAAGACTTGGGGTAGTTTGATCATTGGACCAAACCTCCTCAAGCCCTTGTCTTGCCTATGTCTTGCCATGTGCTAGCACATGCCACACCACATGCCTCACATGTTCCCCAATGTGCCCATGAGTTTTCCCATGGGTTGCCCCATGGGTTAACCCACCCGTTTACCCAACGGTTCTACCCACGGGTTTAGTTATTCCTTTTAATTCAAATTAAGTATGTTTACATAGTATAAAATCCGTATTATACATCGTATTAATTCTCATATCCTCTTCGTATTATCCTCGTATAACACCTCATATTATACGCGTATTTATTCCGTATAATAATTATTTATTATTATACGTAAATAATTAATCTTTAATTTTACTTTCCCTAACACTTAAGATTTTAAGTCCTCACGCTAAAACTTCGTGAGCCATAAGTGAAATATTATTACATATTTCACCTCGTCTTGAAATTCTATCATTATGCGTTTATCAGAATTTTAATAATAATTCCCAAGAAGAAATGGATGAATAGTTATTTCCTCCAGAGAAAACTTTTCTCGGCTAATTAACTTTTCATGAAATATTACAGTCAAATCTATCGACCGAAAGTCATTCCGACATTCCAAACTCTCAAATAGGCTTAGGGTCTCAAACTCTAACCCTTAGGGTTTGGTATGTGAATCGTGCCTATTTTGTCTTTTCCCAAAAATATTTATATTCTCAGAAATATTTTATTTTTGTCTTCTAAAATCATATCAATTATTTCTAGCAAGCAGCCAGAATCCTCTCCATTTCTTCATTCTCTAGGTCATAGAACGACCTTCGATTAACATACTCAGTTTAATAAACAAAAAAGCAAATTTTATTCAATAAATCAAATAAAATTCATTTACATAAATGCTCGATTTTCTCGTGCGTTACAGACTCGACCTTATTTCGCAGCCTTCCGTAAAGACCTTTTAGGATTTTTGGGTACGGAGCTCAACTTTTACCAAACTGAGATCGAAGGAACGAACTTCGAGGCAACCAGACCCATAGGCCCCAACCTTAGATGTACCTGCTCCAGCCACAGGTACACCAGCGGTTGCCCCTGGGGCCTTAAATTAGCAGCCAGCAGCTTATTTACAAAAAAGAAGAAGAACAAGTTAGATAGAGAGATTCTAGAGAGAGAAACCCTCAGGTTTGGCATTTCTTCACCACATTTGAGCTTAGATCTTGTATACTTTGAGTGTCTAGAGCAACATATAGTGATCCCGAGCCATAAGAAGCTTGTTCACACGTCCCCCAAGGTGAAAATGCTCATTTTAGGCACTTTCTTTGTAAATCTTTGTTTAATACACTAGATTTATGTTATATATTGCTTGAATCTAGTTAAACTTGTTGTTTTTTGTGTATATTGTGTAGTAGTTGGTTGATCTTGAGTTTTTACCAATTATATTGTGCATATATTATTGTGAATCAAGTCCGGAGTATAGATCTACATAGATATAAGCTGGATCTAGCCTTTTGAGTGGTTATTAAGCATGAAGCTTTAACCCGTATGCTAGATCGATTTAGATCTATGGTAGATCTATGTGTTTCAATGCTTTTAATCGATCCCGGTTACCCCGTATAGCCCTAGATCTATATCTAGAGGTGAAGGGGTCTGAAATGGCTTGAAATAGTGATTTTAATAGATGAAATTACCTAATATCAAGTCTAGGACATTGTACATACATATTTAAGTAAAATAATGAGCCTAGGAATCCCGGTGTCGAGATCCAATGATCGGATCTTGGCTTGATTCCCACGACGGACGTTTCATTTTCAATTTAATGTTTAAATAACGTGAAATCGTTGTATATGTAATGTTAGGATCTTGAAAACGAATTCGAGGGGTTAGTCCCGAGACTTCGGATTCAAGATCCCATGATAGTGAAAACTTTGATTGCTGGTGCTCGGATTCATCGAGATGGCTTACATGTCCGATGATGATCCGACCCTTTTTGACGCTTTATGACTTACATTATCACCCAAAAATGATTTTCAAATAAAAATAGCAAAGAGCTTTCATAATAATAATAAAGTGATTCGGGGATAGACATTTAGATAATAAATGAAAGTATTAAAGGACCTAGATTCCTAAATGACGAAGGATTTGAAAACTTTTTTTAAAAAACATCATTGATATATATTGTGTTCTAAAAATAAACTTTTATATAAATCAAATCCTTTGTGCATAGGGTTAAAGAGGTACAATACTACTTTTGAAATAATTTCATAGACTTAAGAATTAATAATGGAAGTATCAAAGGTCCTTGATTACTATTCGGGCGAAGGATTTGAAACCTTGTGTTTTTCCCAAAATATCATATGAAATGTATATTTCATCTAAAAATGAACTTTTTCCTAAATCAAACCATTCGTACATAGGTGCAAAAAAGGAACAGCAATACTTCCAAATAACTCACAATTAGGCTTAGGATAAACTTTCAAAATAAAACACACATACACTCTCTCTCACACACACACACACACATACTTTATGCATAGGAAATTAATAAGATGCGGTATCGTGTTTTCAGGAGAGTTGGGGGGTGCCTAACACCTTCTCTCCGCTTAACCAAGCCCCTGAATTCTATGAATCTCAGGTTTCAGACCAATCTTATGGAGTCACATATTGGACCATATTGCGAAAACCTTCAAAATCGGATGAGTTGGTACATCCATTTAAATTCTACCAACTGGTGGCTCTGTCTCATTAGGTCCAATCATCATCAATAAAATCAAACTTTATAAAATAAGTCGACTAATGTCGGTCTTTTCATAAATCTCACCCTTCATATGAATTAATTAACATAGTAAAATAAAAAGGGTAACAAATAATAGGAAAAACGAAAAAAAGAAGACATCTAATCTTCAAATAAACGCGAAATAGAGAAGACAAGACTTTTATGTTTTTTGCCAGCGTCGACATCTGGCAACTCTGCTGGGGGTTACAGAGTGCTTAAGCCATGTAAAATCTTTTTATTTCCATTCTGCATGCGCATATTGTGTGATTGATCTTTGTGTGTGATAAATGTCTCAAATTTTTTCAAGCACTCCATATTAGTGCCTCACACAATGTTATCATATTGCATCCGATGAGGACGATGAATGCATGAATGAATGTTGTGTGGTCCCTCCTTAAAGAGGCAATCCCGTCGGTTGTTTATTACTGGACCCCTATGGATGTTTCCTAGTGATGCTCAGGAAAGGCACCACTCAGATTCGCTCTAATTGAAAGATGAATGTCTTCATTAAGTAAACTGCGAAGATCTGGGAACCAATTTCAAAAAGCCTGTGAGAGTAACCTAAGATAGTTCAACCTCTGATAAACCAAATGCGTAGGATGTTTCTTCATGCTCTATTACTTTCAGAATTTACAAATGTCATCCATCTTAAATTATTATTTGTACATTCTTCTTATCCTGTCATCAAGTCGACTAACCCCTTGTTTTGCAGGAAAAGATTAAAAAACCCATAAACTGATGCATAACATATCATGCATCCATATTATCTGCCAATATCTAGACTAAATTAGATATCGGTTTTGTGTAGATTGGCCCTAGAACCCGATTTCGAGCCAAAAAGGCACATTCACAACTAGTCCAAATGGCTGAAGGAAGTTCATCAAAACCTATTCCCATGTCTAGTGAGGAGTTTTAGGAATTTAAGAAATAGATTACCGAGATGACTAACCTGTTAAGAGAACAGTGTAAAATATCTCAAGAGCGCAAACTAAAAATGCATACTACACCCTCTGTGCAAGAAGATATGAAAATACCAGAAAAGGACAGTGATACCCAAATGTCCACACATATCTCCCCCCTCGATGTCGGAGTAGCCAAAGAGGCCCTAGTCCCAAAGATGACAAAGGAAATAGTAGACCTCCGAGAAGACAGAGAAACTAGAGATATCAGAAAGAAAGTTAGACAAATGGAAGACGCTATCTGGTATATTAAAGGGATAGGATCCCATGGGAGCGTGAATTATTCGGATCTATGTATTTTCCCAAAGGCAAGGTACCTAGATAAATTTCAAGTCCCAAAATTTAAAAAGTATAATGGATTGGGCGATCACTACACCCATTTGAAAGTCTACATAGGTGAACTTGGATCTTATGCCGAGGATGAGAGCCTCTAAATGTAGCTATTCAAGAAGAGCCGTACCGATGAAGCCCGAACTTGGTATTCCTAGATTGACAACTCCATAGTCCTGGGTTGGGAAGATTTAGCCCACTCATTCCTCAACCAGTATAGCTTCCAATCTCAGATGGCACCTGACCATTACCAAGTGACCAAAATTAAGAAATTAAGTAGTGAATTTGTTCAGGGAGTATGCACAAAGATGGAGGCGAATGGCCACCCAAGTTAGCCCCCCAATGGATGAAGATTATATGGTGATGACTTTTATTTACATCCAAGAAGCTCCATATTACGAGAGAGTCATGGAAGGAATAGGTAAACCTTTTTCTGAAATGATAAAGCATGGGGAAATGGCAGAACTGGGTTTGAAATCTGGCAAAATCAAGGACGTTACAGCCTTTGAGGCAATGGTAGAGAATATAAAATCGGGTAATTACTCCAGCGCTCCTAAAAGGGTATCTAAAAGGAAAGAGTAGGATGTCTCTTTAATATTTCAAGGGCAATCAATGAGCAAGAGCAATAGTCCACCTATACATAAGCAAGGCAATTACCCTGCATTCCAGTCATCTGTAAACACCCGAAATCCTACAACACCGAGGGTCAGGGAGAACAGGCAAAGAAGGATATTCACTCCATTAGGGGATTCATTAAAGAATATATTGGCACTGCTAGTTGCGCATAAGAAGATTAATGAGCTTACTCCACCTGCCGATCCTAAAGGAAGGCAGTATGATCCCAGTAAGAAATGTGCCTATCATTCTGGAGCACCTGGGCATGACACTCAAAAATGTTGAACCTTAAAGCATAAGATTCAGAATATGATTGACAGTGGGGAGATTTTGTTAAAAACGCCAGAGCAACCCAATGTTAATAACAATTCCTTACCTCAGCATGATGTAGAGGGAGTTAATATAATCAGAGCAGAAAGTCGGGAGAACCGCAAGTATTTAAGGAAATTGGGAAAATCTCCCGCCATGACTGATCCTTCCATATGGGGTTATCTTGAAGAAATGTATACGACGGAACAGAGCTTGACCTCAATCAAGATGAAAGTGGACTAATTAGTGGAACTAGTTGTATACCAACATCAGTTGACTCGCCAGTTGATCGATCAAGTCCTACGAGGGCAGATCAACATTCCACCTCCTAAAGTTATCCCATTTCTAAAGAAAGATCAGATTCAAGTCCAAGCACAAAGCCAATGGACGGAGAAAGTAGCAAGGGAAACTAGTGTCGATGTCAGAAAAATTTGATTCCCTCTTCCTATATTTTTCTTACCCTTTATGTTTTCTATGTGGTTTTGTTTGATTTGAGGGTGAGATTTTAGGAAAAGACCAACATATAATGTCTACGATTTGAAAAAGGTTTGATTTTATTGGTCTGAATTAGACAGAGTCACCAGTTGGTATGAGTGAAGTGGTTGTACCAACTCAACTGAGTTTTGAAAGGTTTTGAAATATGGCCCAATTACTGGCCTCTATTTAATTGGTCTTGGAAACAGAGATTTCATAGAGTTCGGGCGCTTGATTAAGCGGGCGTGGGGGGGGGGGTGTTAGGCACCACCAGACTTCAGTGAAACATGATTACCGCGCTTTTCATTCCCTAATTTATGTGTATGTGTGTGTGCCTTACAGTTAATTTGGCCTAAATGCTTTATTTAAAAGTAGTGATGTGCTTCGTTGGACCTATATACGAAGGGTTTGATTTATTAAAAAGTCCATTTTGAGATAAGATATGAAAGTGATGTTTTGAAAATTATTTTTCAAACCCTTTCGTTGGCATATGAATTGAAGCCTTTTGATACTTCCATTTTATTCCATATTTGGCTAGATTTGATTTTACTCTTGGGATGTGAAGCATCCTCGACAAAATAATATATATATAAGTGCCAGGCCTCTTATGGGCATAAAAGTCATCGAAGTGACCCGAACACCACAATCAATGCTCTTATTATGTTGAGACCTTAAATTCGGATAACTGTTTTAAGGTCCCTGTTATTTACATTTACAGAGGGCTGCAAGCTGACTTTACAATTTGAGTGTGTCCATTATGGGAATCGGACCTAGATTCATAGATTTAACCGTAGATCCTATGATTCCTACGCTCACATAAGATTATTTACAAGCTTACACAATGCATAACTTAAAATAAAATGCATATTTAATTCTAGACGTCGCAAAATAAGAGATTCATCAGTTAAATCCCTGCTACGCGTAGCCGTGGCTTCACGTTTCCTCTAGACACGATCTAGGTGAAAGTAGTATGCATACAAGCCAATCATGTATGATGATAAAGCATATACTTTGGAGGCAATCTTATTTATTTATTAATAAAAATATTCATTTATTAAAGGCATTTAATTATCTACATGGTGCTGTTTTTATAATATGTAAATAACCCATAGTTTTAAGCAATGCTTTTAGAATCATGATGATGATCATGCCAATGAGATCTAAATTCTTAGAAAGCTCTAAAACTAAAATAGTTCCTAATCATGGGATTACTAAAAAGGGGATTAGTAAATCCGGATAGATTAGTACATATGTTGCTTGCTCATTAGATGAGGATGATTGATCTCATAATCATTTGTGTGGAGACACTAAAGCAAGTATGTAGGTGCTTATTGGAGAATAAGTTCACTGAACGTGACTCGCTATGGAATACCTAATGGAGTTTTACTCGCCTGTCAATAGGAATTCCTAATGTGATAGTAGTACAAGTGATCCTTGGACTTGAGATCATCATAGTATCTTGTATGTAATGAATTATACTTTGACTTATTCCTTAAAGCCCTTTAGGGTATATAAAAGGGTATGCTTGGGTATAATGAGTTACATATGGAGACAATGAATGATCAATAAAGAATCTACCACCTCTAGTAAAGGAGGAGATATGTCCTATGTGATTCGTTAAATGACAACCCAGGAATCCTTGGCCAAGGTAAAATGAAATTAGAAAGGAGTTTCTAATTTACATTATTTGGAGTTGTGCATTTTCTAATCGAAATACATATAATTAAATAAAATAAGACTTGACAGTAAATTCATGTCTTATATTTAATTGGGACATTGTATGGTGGAAGGATTGACTTGTATGGTAACTATTTACTCACAGGTTCTTTTATGATTAATGTTGAAATCTATATTATCTGGAAAGTCGTTGATCGCTAGGGAGGCTTATCCCTATTGTAGAATAAATATTATTTATTTAAATAGATTATTAGTTTAATTTATTTATTTAAATAAGATTAGAATTGTTGTAATTGATTTATTCACAACCGGTTTAATATGGAGAACCTAAAGGGTCTCACCATAAAAGGAAGAATAATTATTTAAGAAGGTAATGGCATAATCGTAATAATGCATTAAGTGAAATTAATTTAATCTATGGTGATAGAATAAATTAAATAGCTTAATATTTATTATTTAATATTTTGGAAATATTAAATATAAATTAATAAGAGGAGTCTTATTAATATTATTATAATTATTATTATTTTAATTTCTAAAGGAGTTTAGTAATTAATTTAATATTAGTACTCTCATTTATTCCTAATAAGATTAGGAGAAAAATTAATTAAATGAATTTAATTAATTATTCCCCATGTGGTGGGAAGCCTAAATTAATTAAAGGAGTTTAATTAATTAAAAGAAATCCCATGTCTAATAGGATTAGAAGGGTTGACCAATATCTATATAAGAGGAGTCTTATAATAGATATCAGTTAATGCAATTTCAATTGTTGGAGAGTACTCCTTTTCTATAGTGGATAGAAAACTAAGTCAATCACCCTCCTTCTTGATAATTCATCTTCCTTGGTGGATCACCTCTAGAGGTCAAACACTTGGGTGGCTAACGTTGATCAAAGGAAGGAATCTAACCCGGAAATTCAAGGAGATCACGAAGAACAAGGAGTTGAACTAGTACCTGTGGAAGCTTCGTTCTACAAGGGTATGATTCCATAACTTCTTATTTATCGTTTTAAATTAATAATTTGCATAAAGGATGATCCGGGTAATGGTTTTGTAGAAATTTTTTAAACTCTGATATACCATGCTTCCGCTAATTTTTGCAATTTGATTGCGTCACGATTTCGTACAAACCCAACAGTGGCATCAGAGCCAAACCTTTATGCAATTATTAATTTATTTTTGATTTCATATACATATGGGTATATATTTAAAATAATTTATTGGGCATAATTTTATTGTATAAAATTACTTTTTTTTAAGAAAAAAAAATGTCCTTTTTTTTTTTTTTGGGACGAATCAGATTTTTTTTTTTGGGTGCTAATCTTGAATTCTGCAAAGAAAAGGTGTTGTCTCTTTCTTACTCCAAAAAGAAGATGACCCATCAATAAAGGACTCTTTTAATAAACCTGCAGGACTCTTTTAATAAAAGAAGGTGACTTCTTTTTAAAAAATAAATGTGAATTTATATTATATATATATATATATGATATATTTATATATTATATTCTAAATAATTTTATAATTAAAATAAAGAGTTTATTTTAATCTTGAAATTGGATTTCATGCAATTTAAAATTGCCCATTAAATGATACTCATATATATTTGGAATGTTTTAATTCATGAGATGAATATTTATTTATTGATATATATGGTGATATGTATGATAATAAATGGGGATTGATTATGGACTATTTGACCAATGTGATTGGATTTTATTTTAGTTGAATGCTTGAATGAATGAGTTTTATTAAATGGGGTCTGTGTACCTCGTCTTCTCTAATTTTTTTTCTTGATGTAAAATTCTATCTCCCTCCTATGTACTTTCCCTTGACTGCTGATCAAGGTTTCTATTTAAATTAAATAGTTTAATGTAATACAAATAGTTAGAATTATCTTGAAGAAATTGGAGACCAAGGAGCAAGGAGCGCGTGAAGACCCGTTTGTATGGAGCCCGGTTTAAATGTAATAGTTATATTTAAATTTAAATTTTTGCACTCCTAGGTTTGACCTTTTGGTTCACTTGGTGGCTCTAGTGAACCAAACTAGAATAAAAGTCCATAATCAATCCGGGTAGAATATAATATTCTATATTGCATGCTAAATATTATATATATATATTTTATTTTATGCAAACATGCTTCGCATGTTTAATAAAATGACGCGTATTTTATATATATATGTGCATGTGCGCTAAACAAGATGAGACAAATAATAACAAACCCCTCAAAGAAATAATATTAAGTCCGAAGCGTTCAAATGATATTTAGAATATCGAACGTCGCCTTCTAGCATGATAAATTAATAGAGTATTAAATATTTAATATGAGCTTGTTGTGCTATCCACAAGGCGAGTATTGTGTATTTAAGATGTTAATTAATCACATTTGATGCTTATCAAGAAAATTGAACGATCTAGTCTTGTTGTGCTATCCACAAGGACGAACATTTTTCTTTTTTGAATTTATAGAAGTGCTAGGCTGGACTTAACTTAAATCATTTTAGTTCGGATGTGCACACACTTGACCATTATGATTTAAGAGGCAAAATAAAAGGAGTTATATAGTGATGTAATTGACAAGAGTTGTCTACCTATTTATTTGTATATCGCTTGTTGTGCTATCCACAAGGTTATATACATTTGAAATGGGATCCTTATTCTCACTAGCAAATCTTTAATTAGATATTGCCGAACTATATAAGTGAGGGTAATATAGTTTGATAAAAATAGTGGGAGATACCAATTTAAAATAAAGACCTAAATTTATTTTGGTATGCAAAATTAATAAAATGAATGTTTGCTAAAATGCTGTTTTTCACATGCAGAATTTTAAAAATGTCAAAATCACTAATTTCACTGCGAAGCATACTTGATGCTAATAAGCTTACCGGGCCGAATTATACGGACTGGCTAAGAAATCTGAGAATAGTTCTCACTGCTGAAAAGATTTCTTATGTCCTAAACTCACCTGTCCCTAGAACTGTTCTAGAAACAGCCTCTGAGGAAGAGATTGCCACCATTGTAAAGTGGCAAGATGATGCATCTGTGGCTCAATGCATCATGCTCGCATCTATGAATAACGAGCTTCAGCGTCAGCACGAAAACATGGATGCTCCTACTATGTTGATTCACCTCAAGGAGTTGTATGGTGAACAAAGTAGGACTGCTAGATATGAGATATCTAAGGAGCTCTTCTGATCTCGGATGACCAAGGGCAAAGTGAACATAAAGGAACAAAAGAAATCTGATCCAGCTAGCAAAGGAATGTGCTTCCATTGCAACGAGCCGGGTCATTGGAAGAGGAACTGCAAGAAGTTTCTGGCAAAGAAGAAGCTTGGAGAAGCTTCGACTTCCAATCAAGGTTTGTTCATGATTGAAATTAATTTTTCAGAAAGTCAAAATTCTACTTGGGTATTGGATACCGGCTGTGGTTCTCACATATGTAATAATGTGAAGGGACTGGTCAGAAGTAGAAAGCTGAACAATGATGAGGTGATCCTACGAGTGGGGAATGGAGCAAAGGTTGCTACATTAGCTGTAGGAACTTATTATTTAGCAATGCCTTCGGGCAAGTCCATTTATCTTAATAATTGTTATTATGTTCCGAATATTATTAAAAATATTATTTCAATTTCTGTATTGGATATGGAAGGATTTAACGTTGTTATAAATAACAATAGTTGTTCTATTTAGAAAGACGATGTTTTATATATTGTTGGAAATTTGCGAAATGGACTTTATACACTTGACTTACAAGAAAATATTTTTCAAATTGAACAAACTAAGAAAAGGAAAAGAGATGATATTAATTATACCTACATGTGGCACTGTAGACTCGGTCATATCAATGAAACAAGATTATCCAAGTTGCATAAAGATGGGCTCCTTGAGTTATCTGATTATGAATCATATCCAACTTATGAATCTTGTCTCATGGGTAAAATGACTAAATCTCCTTTTAGTAGAAAAGGAGAAAGAGTTACAGAGTTGTTGGCATTGATTCACACAGACGTTTGTGGACCTATGACAACAAGTGCACGGGGTGGGTATTCTTATTTTATTACTTTCACTGATGATCACTCAAGATTTGGATATGTGTATTTAATGAAATACAAGTCAGAATCATTTGAAAGTTCAAAGAGTTCAGAAGTGAAGTAGAGAAACAAACGGGCAAGAGTATAAAGATACTTCGATCAGATCGAGGTGGAGAATACTTAAGCTGTGAGTTTCTCAATTGTCTCAAAGAAAATGGTATAATCTCACAATGGACTCCTCCAGGTACACCACAGTTAAATGGAGTATCTGAAAGGAGAAATCGAACACTGTTGGACATGGTTCGATCCATGATGAGTTTTACCGACCTTCCAATTTCTTTCTGGGATATGTCCTAGAAACGGCTGCTTACCTACTTAACAAGGTACCTACCAAATCCGCCCCAAAGACTCCATATGAGATGTGGAAATGGAGGAAACCAAATCTTAAGCATGTTAAGACTTGGGGTTGCCCAGCTTATGTCAAAAAGTTTGAAAATGATAAGCTACAGACTAAATCCGATAAGTGTAGATTTGTGGGATACCCTAAAGAAACTATAGGATATTATTTCTATCATCCAACTGATCAAAAGGTGTTTGTTGCGAAACATTCTGCCTTCTTGGAAAAGGAGTTTATCCATGAAGGGGTCAGTGGGAGTAAGATATATCTTGAAGAAGTTCAAGAACCACAAATTACCACGGATCAAAGTCAGGTACCTGACCAAGTAGAAGAACCTACTATACCACACCCTGTTCGTAAATCTAGAAGAGTACCGAAGATACCTGAGAGGTATGGGTTCGTTATAGAGGATGACGATGAGGTACACATCATGAATGATGATGATCCATTGAATTACGAACAGGCTATGAGTAATAAAGACTCATGGAAATGGCTTGAAGCTATGAAATTCGAAATGGACTCCATGTATGAAAACAAAGTATGGACTTTGATTTCACCACCTGAAGGCATTAAGCCTATTGGGTGTAAATGGGTCTTTAAAAGAAAGACTGGAGCGGACGGCAAGGTAGAGACCTATAAGGCCCGACTGGTTGCAAAAGGTTTCAAACAAAGACAAGGAGTTGACTATGATGAAACCTTCTCACCAGTAGCTATGCTCAAGTCCATTCGGATTTTGCTTGCGATTGCAACTTATAACGACTATGAGATCTGGCAGATGGACGTGAAAACGGCCTTCCTCAATGGGAAACTTGAGGAGGATGTGTATATGACACAGCCAGAGGGATTTATTTCAAAGGTTGGAACAAATCAAGTCTGTAAGCTGCAACGATCCATTTATGGATTGAAGCAAGCTTCTCGTAGATGGAACATTCGTTTTGATGAGACAACCAAAGAGTTTGATTTTGTCAAAAATGACGATGAACCATGTGTGAACAAGAAGGTTAGTGGGAGCGCAGTTTCATTCCATGTATTATATGTTGATGATATATTACTGATAGGGAATGACATTCCTATGCTACAATCGATTAAAATCTGGTTATCTAAACACTTCTCCATGAAGGACTTGGGAGAAGCATCCTATATTTTGGGGATAAAGATCTATAGAGATAGATCTAAAAGGATGCTTGGTTTATCCCAAGGAACGTACATTGATGCAATGCTAAAGAGGTTTAGCATGAAAGATTCCAAAAGAGGTCTCATGCCGATGAGCCATGGAATACATCTCTCCAAGAAACAGGCCCCAAAGACACCTGAGGAGAGAGACCGTATGAGTAAGATCCCTTATGCTTCTGCAATAGGATCTATCATGTACGGTATGATATGTACTAGACCGGATGTTGCTCATGCACTTAGTGTAATGAGCAGATACCAGTCAAACCCTGGAGAAGAGCACTGGAAGGCAGTGAAGAATATCCTAAAGTACTTGAGAAGGACTAAAGATATTTTTCTTGTCTACGGTGGGTCTGAATTAAAACTCAAGTTTTCAAACAGACCAAGATGACAGTAAATCTGTTTCAGGGTATGTGTTTACCTTGAAAGATGGTGCAGTGAATTGAAAAGGTTCCAAACAACAAAAGGTTGTTGGTTTAGTGACAAAGACAAAGTATATAACTGTAAGTGAAGCTGCAAGTTGATGTTTTAGATGAAAAGTTCATTACAGAACTAGGAATAGGTCCTAAGTCTCATCTTGAATCTAAACATGTGTTGCGGCACTTTGATTAAAGAAATCATTGAAAGAGGAGAGTGTAGACTCTCAAGACAACATTGCAGATCCATTAACTAAAGCTTTAACACAACAGCAGTTTGATCGTCACTTAGAGAAGTTGGGTATGAGATACCATGGCGATTGGCTTTAGTGCAAGTGGGAGATTGAAAGTAGTATGCATACAAGCCAATCATGTATGATGATAAAGCATATACTTTGGAGGCAATCTTATTTATTTATTAATAAAAATATTCATTTATTAAAGGCATTTAATTATCTACATGGTGCTGTTTTTATAATATGTAAATAACCCATAGTTTTAAGCAATGCTTTTAGAATCATGATGATGATCATGCCAATGAGATCTAAATTCTTAGAAAGCTCTAAAACTAAAATAGTTCCTAATCATGGGATTACTAAAAAAGGGATTAGTAAATCCGGATAGATTGGTACATATGTTGCTTGCTCATTAGATGAGAATGATTGATCTCATAATTATTTGTGTGGAGACACTAAAGCAAGTATGTAGGTGCTTATTGGAGAATAAGTTCACTGAACGTGACTCGCTATGGAATACCTAATGGAGTTTTACTCGCCTGTCAATAGGATTTCCTAATGTGATAGTAGTACAAGTGATCCTTGGACTTGAGATCATCATAGTATCTTGTATGTAATGAATTATACTTTGACTTATTCCTTAAAGCCCTTTAGGGTATATAAAAGGGTATGCTTGGGTATAATGAGTTACATATGGAGACAATGAATGATCAATAAAGAATCTACCACCTCTAGTAAAGGAGGAGATATGTCCTATGTGATTCGTTAAATGACAACCCAGGAATCCTTGGCCAAGGTAAAATGAAATTAGAAAGGAGTTTCTAATTTACATTATTTGGAGTTGTGCATTTTCTAATCGAAATACATATAATTAAATAAAATAAGACTTGACAGTAAATTCATGTCTTATATTTAATTGGGACATTGTATGGTGGAAGGATTGAATTGTATAGTAACTATTTACTCACAGGTTCTTTTATGATTAATGTTGAAATCTATATTATCTGGAAAGTCGTTGATCGCTAGGGAGGCTTATCCCTATTGTAGAAGAAATATTATTTATTTAAATAGATTATTAGTTTAATTTATTTATTTAAATAAGATTAGAATTGTTGTAATTGATTTATTCACAACCGGTTTAATATGGAGAACCTAAAGGGTCACACCATAAAAGGAAGAATAATTATTTAAGAAGGTAATGGCATAATTGTAATAATGCATTAAGTGAAATTAATTTAATCTATGGTGATAGAATAAATTAAATAGCTTAATATTTATTATTTAATATTTTGGAAATATTAAATATAAATTAATAAGAGGAGTCTTATTAATATTATTATAATTATTATTATTTTAATTTCTAAAGGAGTTTAGTAATTAATTTAATATTAGTACTCTCATTTATTCCTAATAAGATTAGGAGAAAAATTAATTAAATGAATTTAATTAATTATTCCCCATGTGGTGGGAAGCCTAAATTAATTAAAGGAGTTTAATTAATTAAAAGAAATTCCATGTCTAATAGGATTAGAAGGGTTGACCAATATCTATATAAGAGGAGTCTTATAATAGATATCAGTTAATGCAATTTCAATTGTTGGAGAGTACTCCTTTTCTATAGTGGATAGAAAACTAAGCCAATCACCCTCCTTCTTGATAATTCATCTTCCTTGGTGGATCACCTCTAGAGGCCAAACACTTGGGTGGCTAACGTTGATCAAAGGAAGGAATCTAACCCGGAAATTCAAGGAGATCACGAAGAACAAGGAGTTGAACTAGTACCTGTGGAAGCTTCGTTCTACAAGGGTATGATTCCATAACTTCTTATTTATCGTTTTAAATTAATAATTTGCATAAAGGATGATCCGGGTAATGGTTTTGTAGAAATTTTTTAAACTCTGATATACCATACTTCCGCTAATTTTTGCAATTTGATTGCGTCACGATTTCGTACAAACCCAACACTAGGGTCCCGCAAATGCCAAATATTTACAAACTAGAAATAAAACTAAATTTAAATAAATCTTAGTCATTCTAGCTTAAAGGTTCTGTTTTTACAACTTTTGAACCGGTTAAAAGCTAGATAAGGCTAGATTTATATAAATCTGGTCAACACACATTAAATATTGCAAATTTACATCACCTGAACATTTACAATTGATATTTAATCACAATGATTAACTATATATATATATATATATATATAATAAATCAATAAAACCTATATATATATAAACTATTATATAAAGACTAACTATATATATTATTTATATATATAATAAAGCGAGAAATGCCACAAATTTGAAATCCATGCAAACTGAGCAGTATAAATATATATATATATATATATATGGGGAAAATGGAAATACACAGCTTTGTAAGTTGTGGTTTTACACAGTCTTCAAAACGACGTCGTTTTGAAGACTTGTTTTAAAAAAAAACGCGGATCAGGACTTAAAAGGGTTTTGGAGTCCCATTGCTAACTCGTACAATTGCAAAGAAGGGAAGTTGCAGATGCTTCCAAAACTCTTCGACCCTTCTTCCCCGTCAGAAAATAAGCTGCTCATTCAAACCCATCTCAAAATCATCCCCACATATTCATTAAATTGGAAGCACAATCACAAATCGGGAGTACCAGAAAATCATTATCTAATTGGAAGAGCGAGGACATGGGAATCATCCCCACAAATTGACTAGAGGGGAATTGAAAGCAGATCTCGACTTCGATTCGATAAATTTCAGGTAAGAATTAACTAGGTTTCGATTTCATTTTTTGATTCGGTTTCTCATATGGGAATTAGCCCAGACTTGGAAATTATCTCATCTGGGAATTAGCCCTAATTTTTTTTCCATTAATTGTAGTTTTGTTGTTTTGGTTTGAAAAACAGAGGCTAATTGGGAGAATGTGGAATACTTACTGAGAATGATATCTAGGTCCAAATGTGATTTGACTTTATTAAAATATGCTTAAATGCTTGCAAATGCCAATACTTGAAAGAACTGCAATGATTACTTAATTTTCAATTTTTCCCATTTTCCCCACTGCAGGTATAACTAGTAATTAACTTTTTCTGGTATTCTTAAGCTTAATAAACCATGAAAACAAGAGGGCATAAGAGTCAGTCTGCAAATTTTACTCCCATTTTGAGTTCAAAAATTGTATATAATATTTATATTCCCAACTAGGATGGGAGGTAGCTATTGTTTGAGCTAATCCATGCAATAAATATAGTAATACAGGTGGGAGCAAGAAGACATATCATAGCAGTGAATTTCTAATCAACCCATCTGGTATTGAAGCAATCTTCAATACGAGTGCCTTGGATAGTTTTCAATCCCTTGATTCTAACACGTATAGGTTGACTTCATCTCTTCCTCTTTGTGCTTCATCACTCACTAGATGTTTGATTTTCCCAGTTATCCTCTGAAACTATTCTTATTTTTCCTTTTGTAATTATCATTTTACCATTTTATTAAGTTGAACTTGCATATCTGCATGGATTCTAGATGTGTAAGTTCCTTTTTTTAAACCATCACATGCATATATATATTTCTTTGGATTAAGGATAGCACATCTTCTTGTTATTATCTGAAGCCTAATCTGCTTTGGGTTTAGGATAATGCATCTATTTGTAATTATCATGCCATTTTCGAACAGGGTGCTTCAGCAGGAAATGTGGGAAATGACATATTAGTATAGCAAAAGAAGACAAATCCAGTGGCTTTGCTTCTCTCATCAGCCATGATGTTGAGACATCTACAGTTTCCTTCGTTTGCTGATCGACTATAGACTGCAGTGGAGCGCGTAATCTTAGAGGGCAAGTACAGGACAAAAGACCATGGTGGGCATAGCACCACACAAGAAGTTGTTGATGCTGTTATTGTAAATCTGGACTGAAGTTTTAAATGAACCTCCAAATTCTTGACCATCCTATAAAACCAACAATGTACACATGATGTCATTGTGATTGCATTTGTTTCTTTTATATATTTATTTTCTTACAATCATATCTGAGAACAGTTTTGTGGGGAAGCATATCGGTTGTATTGGAATTCTTATTTATTCAAGTTCAAAGACTTGTGCCCTTAAAAAATATATTATTTCTTGGAATTGAGATATTTCAGTTTTAAAGATATATGAAGAGAATAAAGTAATGCTGTTGAAAGGTTGTTAGTGAATGATGATGGTTAAGCCAATGTTTTATTATGTAGAGCTCAAACATCTATTTGTGATATTTCACAAATAGAGATTTTAAAAACAACCCTTTTTCTCTGATTTTAGCTGTGAGAACATACTCCATAATTGGGTTATATTGTCAAGAATTTTATTTTTCTCTGCTTTTAGCTGTTGCAGTAAACTGATGTCGACAATCAACTAATGACGTCAATCAACAAAGATATATAATGTTCTCAAACATTTATACCAAACAAAGGTCTAAAATACAAAAAATTTAATAATGGTATTTGACAGTAATAAAAAGTTGTCATATTACACTGAAAGCATGTGCTAGACTACCAAATTCTGTATTGTCACTTTATATTTCAAAGTAAAAAAAAAACCCATTTGATAATTGACAACTTGACAAGTCAATCTCACAATCCACATGGCACGGGCAAAATGACAACTTAAGTTCGTCTTCTTAATCAGCACCAAGACTCCTCTAAACAGAGCTCTCAACTAAAACCTGTAGATTTCAACATGGGATCAAGTTATGACTTATACAAAGGTCAAGCAAAAACAGATGCAAAAAGGCTACTTTATGGGTCTGGAAAAACTAATGCCATGTCTTCCCTAATTTGTGTAAAATTATCACTTGTGAGTCTGGAATACTATTTGCGGGATGGATCAAATTTAAATTATTAAAAGCTAACATCAAACTCCAATTTTCATGACATGGAGGTTATCTAATAGCATTTTACTATTACTTTCCTGGGTTCTTTTCCCTTTTTTATTACAGCAAACCTTTGGTGATTTCAAAATTTCCTCTCTCACCTTTTATTGTGCATATAAAATTTTGAACAACATCACGAATTTAATGAAATAAGCTCATTATAGAATTATATATTTACATCAACAAACCCAATGAGCAAGCTGACCTGGTTCATCTTTGCTCATCTGAACAAACTTTCTCCGGTCTTTCAAGAAAAGACGAGACTGCAATAAGAAAGATAACAAAACAATATATGAGAGAGTCAGATTAAATGGACCAGAATTCATAGAACTGCAAACTAAATCATACAAGAAAGAACAATACAAAAAAAATCTATATAAAAACAAAGTAGTTTACGAACAAGAAGAAAGAACAAGAAGAAAGTACCTTTGGTGGTCTTGTCTTTTCCTTTATTCCCTTTCTCATTATCGTTGTCTTTGTTAGGTTGATTTGCTATTAATAAACAACAATAAAAAAATTAAATATTTATAATAAAAAAAATAACATTGTCTGACAAAATAAACTGTTTGTACCTAGTTTTGGACAAGTAGTCCGATAATGGTTGGCTTCTCCACACTCTCCACAATAACGAGTTTGTTTACCCTTTACTTCTTGAGCTACCTCTCTACCCGATTGAAATCTCGAGGCTCCCCTTGGTCTACCTTTAGTACTAATTGGTCCATTGGGATCACACACTATTATTTCTGGAATGTCAACAAAGGAAACAAATGGACTAGATGTTTGAGTTGAATCCATCTGACTAATCACATCTTGCAATTTTTTCTCCTTTGTCCTTTTTATCATATCATCCAACAAATATTCAACTTCATTAAAAATTGTCAGTGATGAAGTAGCATCTTGTAACACTTTGGACATTTTTGATTTGAGGGAAAACACCATCATAGGAGTTACATCAACCTCGCTTGATGAACAACCAACAATATCAGGTCGATACTTAGCATCCATAGTCCATCTTTTCAATATATATCTTTCTGGAATGGAAACAAATTTTTTGAATCTCATAACACAAATGATATGCTTGCATATCATTCCTTCCATCTCGAACTTTGCACAAGAACAATTAAGAGTCTGTCCACCATCATACAATACAGTTCTCCAATTAGCTTTAGGACTCGTGCTCTTTCCAACTTTGTATTCAATGATGTCTCCATCCTTCCTCACCTTCTCCTTCCAATAGGAATAACTAGCCTTAAATTCAGTGTGAAACATGTTAAACATTTTTCTAGTGTAGAGTTGTCCAGCCTGTTTCTCAATCTCCAACTCAGTCTTGTATATCGGGTGAGAATTTTTTGTCTTGAAATCTTCTTCTTTCTCCGCTTGCCGACGAGATACAATAGCATTTTCATATTGCGTCACAAACTCATTTAATGGAGTTAACGCATGAACAAATCCATCAAAAAATGAATTAATTCTCTCACTACGTTGGGTAGATGTCATTCCAGCTGTAAAGATGTCTCTGAAGTATGCAGGAACCCATTGATGTCGCATTTCATACAAGTTCATGAACCAAATATTATTATTCAAATCATACTTCTTCTTCAAAAGTTCCCAACGGCTCTCTGATTCTAATATGGTTTCACTATAAAACCATGCTTTATACTCATCACGAAATGCTTGATTGCTAGAAAGAAGAAGATGAAGTCTCTTTGTGATATGCTTCTCAATGTGCCATGAACAGAATCGGTGTCGAGTATTAGGAAAGACTTTCTTTATAGCATTGCAAATAGCATGATCTTGATCTGTTATAATTACCCCAGAATCTTTTCCACACATGCATTTCTTCCACTCTTGAAACAGCCATTTAAAAGATTTCTCTTTCTCATTTGCAAGTAAAGAACAACCAAACAAAATAGATTGTCTGTGGTGATTAACACCTATGAATGGAGCAAATGGTAATGAAAATTTATTGGTTCGATATGTAACATCAAAAGAAACTACATCACTAAATTGTAAATATGATGATATTGACCTCCCATCAGCCCAAAAAACACTTTTAAGACTGTGATCCTTCTTCAAATCTATGGCAAAGAAAAATGACGGGTCGCTAACTCTTTTTGCTAGAAAATGATGAACTACTGAAATGCATTCACGACCAACCATATTCTTTCTCTGTATGCGCAAATGATCTACACATTTTTGTGTTGTTATCATCTCATCCTCACCATTCCCATGAGCATTAACCACCTTTGCAATTGTTGATGGGCACAATCCAGTTACATAAATCTTCTCCATCAAATTTTTAACTGTTTGACTACGATGATATGTCTTATGAGAGCGATGTTTCCATGCAAGGGCTAGTAAACTCGTGATTATGTTCATCACAAAAACTCGTAACATGCTATGTCTTCATTTTTTGGTTTAAATGGATCCACATCCTTGCACGACAGTCAGATCTTACTTGTCTTCGTCATTTATTCGGTTTCTCTTCAAGTGTCTGATCTTTATCTTTTGCAATTCCACCTTTACTACAAATAATTAATCGACCTATTGCTTCCCCTGAAGTTTTAGATTTGTCAAGATTCGACAAACGAAGTCCGAATCCTTTATGCCTTGCATATATATTATACATCGTGTATGCGTCGTCCTGACTAGGAAACGATAATCCAACATATGGAACTTCTATCGAAGTTTCTGTATTGTCATCCTCTACATTAACATTGGAACAAATAAAGAACATATAATTCAATTGATAATATAATTCAAAATTCAAAATTTAAAATTCAAAAATGTTGGACAAATTTTTTACTCTGTGTCATGAAGGTTTAACGCCGACTCTGAGTGTTGTAATGGTAAGGTCATCTCAGATTTTTGTGACATAGCATTATCCACTTGAGAAGAAGCAATAGGAGATGGCTGCTGAAAAGACATGATATATATATATTGAAGATTGCTTCAATGCCTGATGGGTTGCTTAGAAATTCACTGATATGATATGTCTTCTTGCTCCCACCTGTATTATTGTAGTTTGGAAGCTGAATTCAATCCCTTCTCCTTGCAGATAATTTAGCTCTTTTCACATTGAACTCTGATAACTTCGCTTTAAATAATCTGATGACTCCTATGTTCCTGCTGAAAGAGAAGGGAATACCTAGATATCATTCTCAGTAAGTATTCCACATTCTCCCAATTAGCCTCTGTTTTTCAAACCAAAACAACAAAACTACAATTAATGGAAAACAAATTAGGGCTAATTCCCAAATAAGATAATTCCCAAGTCTGGGCTAATTCCAATATGAGAAACCAAATCAAAAAATGAAATCGAAACCTAGTTAATTCTTGCCGAAATTTACCGAATCGAAGTCGAGATCTGCTTTCAATTCCCCTCTAGTCAATTTGTGGGGATGATTCCCTTGTCCTCGCTCTTCCAATTAGATAATGATTTTCTGGTACTCCCGATTTGTGATTGTGCTTCCAATTTAATGAATATGTCGGGATGATTTTGAGATGGGTTTGAATGAGCAGCTTATTTTCTGATGGGGAAGAAGGGTCGAAGAGTTTTGGAAGCGTCTACAACTTCCTTTCTTTGCAATTGTACGAGTTAGCAATGGGACTCAAAAACCCTTCAAGTCCTGATCCACGTTTTTTTAAAACAAGTCTTCAAAACGACGTCGTTTTGAAGACTGTGTAAAACCACAACTTACAAAGCTATGTATTTCCTATTTTCCCGTACATATATATATATATATATATATATATATATGTGTGTGTGTGTGTGTGTGTGTGTGTGTGTGTTAAAGCGATAAAAAGCCAAAGATCTGCGATTCAGGCAAAACTGAATAATATAAATATATATATATATATATATATATATTAAAGAAATAAAAACCACAGATTTGTAATCTAGAAAAACTGAATGGTATATATATATATATATACTTTTGTATACAATAAAGCAATAAAAAGTCACGAATTTGAAATCTAGGCCCAACTACTATATACATAGAGCTAAATATATATATAGTAACGCAAAGAAAAGCTAAAAATTGATATTTAAACGTTAAAACTAACTAATATACATATATATTATATATATGTATATTAGTAAGAAAAAATGAAAATTTGAAGAAACCTTACGGTCTTGCACGAGACTGACTATCGAATGGCTTTACACGCCTTTAGACTCGATTTTCGTCGATTAAATCTTTATATGTTGCAATAGATGTGCATATGAAAGCTTAAAAGTAGGGTTTACAAGTATTGAATCAAGAATCAAGCAATTTTAGTCACGAAATCATCCTCTGTTCTCTCTTTTTTCTCTCTTCTCTATCTCTTTGTCTTTCTTTTTCTTTTTTTTTATTCTTCTTCTTCTACAAGCTGATGGAAGCTTGTATATAAAGTCACGGGCTTCCACGAGTATACATGCGATTTCCACGAGTATACCTGTGGAAGTGCCCAAGTGGGCTAGCCTCGAAGTACGTGCAATCTCGATCGATGTGCAGTCCACTAAAACGCTTGTAACTTGCAATCTGGAAATCCGATGGAGATGTGTCATACCATTCTGGAAAGCTCTCTTCAAGAGATACGCAATGACATAGGGCTTGCCCTTTTTCGAATCCGGGAAGATGGGTATGTAACCAAAATGGTATCTTCGAGTCTTCGTAGGTAATCCGTTGCGCTGTTTTGCATTGTTTGCACTTGGAAATGCTTCAATGGCTCTTTGTAACCCTATTTGTAACTATTTTGAGATTTTTGAAGTTGACTTGTCAAAATGACCATTTTGCCCTTCTAGGGTTGTCTCCAAGGTTGACGGGACTTTTGGCTGTTTCATGAGGCTGTCGTAGGGGGTCTAGTTTGATGATTTCCCGGGGCTATCTTCGGGGGTCTGGTTTGATGATTTCCCGGGGCTATCTCTGGGGGTTTGGTTTGATGATGTAATCCTCCAAGGCTATCTCTGTAGTGTGAAAAGACGCTTTTGCCATCCTATATAGTTAGTACAAGGGAAGTAAAATTTTGAGTTTCTACAGATGCCCCTCGTTATCATGTTTATGCAATGTAATGGAATGAACATGATAAATATTACTAGACACTTGAAATATGACAAGATAAATTTAATGATGCAGTGCAATGAATGGTATGATGAATTATAAAATGTTTTCGCAAATCTCACTTTGCACTTCACAAATTGTATTTCGCACTTCGCACATTGTAAATCACACATCACACTTTGCAAATCGCATTTTCGCACATCACAATTCGCAAATCGCCTTTTCGTACATCGCAATTCGCACATCGCGCTCGCAAATTTCACATCGCACTCGCAAATCGCACATCGCACTTCGCAAATTGCTTTACCATAACTGGTTATTGCTGATGCTTACGTTGGGGTTAATTCCAATGGCTGTCCTTCATCAGTGCTGCTGATGCCTGTGCTAGTGTTGATTTCAATAGTTTGATTTTTTTGGTATTGCTGATGCTTCTTTGATGAAGATAAACTGATGTATTTTCTACACCTTTGTTGGGGATGATGTCTGCACTAGTAGTTTACAATGGTGCCTACCCTGCTGGTAGTTGACAACGGTGCCTACCCTGCTAGTATCGATGCCTACCCTGCTTGTAGTTAACAACGATGCATATCCTACTGGTAGTTGACAACGGTGCCTACCACGCTGGTAGTTGACAACGATGCCTACCTTGCTGGTAGTTAACAACGGTGCCTACCTTGCTGGTAGTTGACAACAGTGCCTACCCTGCTGGTAGTTAATAAATGGTGCCTACACTTCTGGTAGTTAACAACAGTGCCCACCCTGCTGTTAGTTGAAAACGGTGCCTACCCTGCTGGTAGTTAACAACGGTGCCTACCCTGCCGGTAGTTAACAACAGAGAAATTTTCTCGAGTCTGGATATTTAATGCTCATGCATGTTTAACTCTATTAGGGATGCATGCTAAAATTTTATGGAGATGTGCGCTGATATAGCGCAGTTGCACATGTGCAGACAATGCTTGATGTGATTATCTAGATTAAATTGACTAGATGTAGAAACCTACCTCACTCTTTCTGAGGCGATTTGGAGTTTCTTTTCGGGCATAGATTTTGATAGGCTTAGCAGCTATAACTCCCGTAAGGCTTCTTTTGGCATTCGTGTGGTAGATTTAGATGTTCCTCTTTCATACGATATCTTGGTGGGGATCCCGCAAAGGCTGCTACTTTTTTATCCTTATGGATCTGGATCTGGTGCTGGCCCTACTGGCGGTCCAAACACTATTGGCTTTACTAGGAGATATCCTGATATCTTCGCTAAAGTAGTGTTCAACGACTTACTTCACCGGATCCTTCCCTGATGTTACGATGGATTAATGCCAACAGTTTGATCGTTGATTATGAAAAGGGCGAGCTCTTTACTTGCGACCGTATGGATTAGATGCTGGCTTGACTGATAACCCAAGTGTTGCTAACGTTCTAAAGGATGTGGCCAGTTCTTTCATTGCCTAGATTTGAACTTTGGTGTAGAGGCATCGACTTGTGAGGACTTGACGCAGGTTGATATGCTTGATGATGTAAATTTTATTTGCTAGAACTTTTGTCATTGGGCGTCTGTTTTTGGAGTTAAGGACTCTCTTGAGAATTTTTCCTTTGTTTTGTCAGGGCAAGCTTATATCGTTGTGATTTCTATCAGGAGTTCTCCCTTTTCTTTTGATGAGAGGCTTAATTACGCCTTATATCACTTCCATTTCTTGGAATCAAAAAATGCCCCAACCCTTTCGCACGTTGTTACTGAGGATTCATATAAGAAACTCTCTTTGTTGACCAAGTCGAGAGTGAGCAATATATTGCACATCAAACGACTAACAGAATGCACAAAAGCTTGATGACTTGGGCCATTAAGTTTAGTATAATCTTGTGAATGATGCATTTGAAGTTAAATTTTATGAAATTGAATGCTTGTATTCACTAAGCTTTTATCTTATCGCTAAAGATTTTGAAATTGAGTGTGAAAATAAATTTTTCCTAAGGAAATCAAAATTTTCATTTAACAAGTTATGAAATCGCAAGAAAACATTTAAGCATCCATAGTCATTGTGCACGGGTAAGATATTTCATATTCGCTCTAGGAATTGCTCTTCACAGAAGTAACTTCATATGACACGGGCACTATAAGTGACGCAATCTTTAGAAGAGGTTTCTTTTCTATAACTTTAGATTATTTCATTTCAACTTTACAAAATTTTTCTTTTTCTGCTTTACTCGCTTAACTTGTCTCTCTTTTTTAGGCTATTTAGAGTTACCCATTTAATGAGTTGTAGACCAATGACTCCTAAACCAGACGACTTTAGGGCACTAGGTGTTGAGACACCCCTTCGAGTTTACTTGCTCGAGTAATAAAGGCCACACTTCGAGACAAGTCAGGCGGTGTACTCTATTTGATTCTTCTCACCTGAGCTTGTGCAAGATTCATTTTCTAAGGCTCTAAGTCACCCATGTAGCGAGTGTTGGGCCGGTGACTCCCAAACTAGACGACTTTAGGGCACCAGGTGTAAAGACACCCCTCAGGCTTTATTACTCAAGTAATCTAGGCCACGATTCGGATCTACTCAGGTTTTTCCTTCTTCTTCTTGTAATGCTCATTTTCTTAGGCGCTAAGTTACCTATGTATCGAGCGTTAGGCCGGTGGCTCCCAAACCAGATGGCTTTATGGCCCCAGGTGTAAAGACACCCCTCAGGCTTAATAACTCAAGTAACCCAGGACACGATTCGAGACATTAGGTTGGATACTTATCCTTTATCTTCTCATTAATCTCCATTTTCGTCGCCATAGTTTCATACCCCACAACTAAGAGTCAGGTAACTGCAAAGTGCAGACATGCATATGAGGTCAATTCTACTCCAAAAACAGCACTTTGAACTAGAATTTGGAAAAGTTTTAATTTTTTGATCATTCCCGTGATTCTTGCTCCACGGATGCTTACCGGAATTAATCTAATTCATAACAAGTTAAATGAAATCTCTTTTTTTAAAACCTTTTTCTAAGATTTTAATACATGATTTATCTATACTTAACATGTATATTATCATTAATGCATGTAAATGGAGATTAAAAGCACATAAAGAGATGAAAGAGTCGTACCTCATATGTTGATCGATGTATTCTAAGAAAACTATGATTGGAAAAGACCAAATGAGCGTACCAGATTGCCAGTGAGATGATATGAGGAAAGCTCCGATGATGATGGACCATGATGATGGTGCTAACTGGTGCATGTTCCTTTTTAGGATGGTTGATGAATGCCCCGGTGTTTGAGTTTTCTCTTCTTACGAAATTGCCCCAATCTTGTTTGTTGTAAGGGTCCCAATGTCGAGTTGTCGTTGATTCTGAATTTGCCCCAGTCTTTTCTTGTCATCTGGGGTAAATACTTTGCTGTATGTTTGACAGATGAGCTGATAAGATGCCTAGATCGCAAGAGTCTTTTACCTTCTGACCGACATGGTGCACTGGTAGTGGATCTTTGACATTTGGTTTGCCCCAGTCCTTATTTTGACTTTTAGGCGCAATTGGCTTCGATGATTTTCTTCTTCTAATTTGATGAAGGTTTCAGATTTAGGATATCAGCTCTTTGAAGGTCCTTGTTGATGATCATGCTTTATATATAGATGTGTTGTTGTTCCAACTTTGATGATTGATATTAAGATGTCTTTGAACTCCAATGAATTGGAACTAAGAACTAAACTTAGTTGGTGATGTGATGGCTTCAACCGAATTTGGTTTGATCTGTGAGGTTTAACCTATGGCCTTTTCCTCAGTGAAGAGGTCGTCGAGTATGAGATGGACTTTGCGATGACGGTAGCCCATGTGCTTCTGTAGGTTAAAGGAAATCAAGTCTTCTCGCACTTCAAGAGTAATGAGTTACTGACAGGTTGCATCTTATGATGATTGCTATTTCATCATTGTGACTGGTCGTCTTGATGTATCATTGTCTCTTTCTTTCTAGGACTTATGCCATATTTGATGGAATGACATTGAAGTGCCGTTGGGTCTTCTCAACATGGGTCGCTGATTTTAAGTGTTTTTCTTGGGTGTAGGCTTTCAAGTTTGATTTTGGTGTTTTGAGGGTTTGTTCAAGCTTGACTTGAACAGTTCAAAATTGTTTATTTGGGTTTGAGCTTGGTTTGAGGGACTTTTGATTTTCTTGTTTGGTTTGAAAGGTTTTTGGTTTTTTTTTATTTGGTTTGACAGCACCATAGATAGCTGCCTACGTACTCACGTAAATGAGAGATCAGGTCTTTCGTAGTTCAGGCTTGGCTGACTAGACCTGACTGGTTTGATAATTTGATATTTTTATTTTTTTGATTTTTTGATTTTTTTTTCAATATTTACATGCATGGAAAATAAAAGGAATAACGCTAAGAAAGTGATAACGTCCTAACATCTCTTGGAATTCTCAACTTTCCTCTAGATCTATGTCTTCCTGGCTAGTTGAGGCCTGATAGTCCAGTTGTCAGTGGTGATGCTGTCTTCGAGGCTCGTGATACAGGTTACCTCCTAGTTCAAAATATCTTCAATCATGGCCATAACTTGATCGTCTCCTGATTCAACATATCCATTAAGGAGGCTCAAACTGGACTCATCGTAAAAATGGATGAACTCTAGATTCCTCGATGGGTTGGCTTCCCTGACAACCTCACCACCTTTTTCTTCATATGTTCCTTCACCTTTCTCATAAGCTTGAGAGGATTTAACTATGAAATATCTCTCAAACTGTTGTTGTATTTCTCGTAAGAAACTTTCCTTTTTGGCTTTTTCCACACTGGGAATGAACAATATTTCTTCCTCATCATCCAGGAGCGTAAAATCAAAATCATGGTTGCTGACTTTGGGAAACAAGATATTTCATGATGGCGGATGAATTTCCGTAAAGGACTCTTTTGTCTCCTCTGTCACTCCCAACATTAGGATCAGTCCACCTTGTCGTCTACCAGAATTGGTGCTCATAGCCATCACCTCCTTTGAACTTCCCGACTCGAGTGGACATCTTAAGCTCTTTATTTCCATTTCGCCTTTTCTGGTCATTGGGATGTAACGACCCCAAAATTCATACAATATAATTCTCGTTCTCGATCATTAACAATACAACTTTATTCTAACTTTATATCATTATTCGATATTACAATCACTACAAAAATGCGGAATAATTAAAACTTTTATATATATTTCTTTCTTTGTTGTCCTGAATCACAACCTTTACATTACATATCTTTGATTCAATTCTATTACATGAATTGCTTCATCGAATTACTATACAAAGTCTTACATCACAAAGCAATATCCACTATACATAGGATAGCTTAACTTACAATTCAACAATTACATAACAATCAAAACATTAAATGCATTCTCATCTAAAATAAGTAATCTTCGTGAATATGGATCTCTATAATTCACTTAGCACGTATCCTTACCTTGAAACCTTGACCTGCAAAAATTGTTATTTGCAAGAGTGAGCTCGACAACTCAGCAAGATCTAACAGTTTTCATGCAACACGTAGCACATAATAACATGCTCAACATACATCTCAAAAATCATTAGACTAACATATCATGCATGCTTTAATTCATATAACAAGTAAAAAGATTGAGTTCCTTACTCAATCAATATTCTTTACTCAATCAACGTAGTCATAAATTGACTTTAACGTTTCATGCTTACAACATATATAACATATCATGCTTTTTGCAATACAAGTTAAAATAGTTCATCATCAGGTTCACATAGAAAATAGGAATTGAAAGACTTGCCTGGCTTGTAGATTACCAATTAACGAAAAACAACTTATAATAATCTTCACTTCATGAATCCTACACAACGTATTATCATACGCATCAATTATTAGTCACATAGCAATGCTTAGCAAACGTTTAAGTAAATTTTACTTTACACTTCATAATTCTCTCCCATTTATTTGTTTAACACACATTGTCAAACTATATGTATAATTAATAATATAAATTAATTATCACATAACTAGTTCTCATAATTAGTTAACCCATTTAGGTTAACTCATTCCTATTTAATTATTAAGTTAATAATTAATTATTACATAATTAATCGCATCACATAATCATATTATATTTTCACATAATTAATCAATTAATAATTACGTAGTCATATTAATTATAATTTAAACAAATTATAATTTAAATTACACATTCTCCTCAATTATAATTAAATCAAATTATAATTGCATTTTATATTAATTAAATAAATTATAATTTAAATTAAATATTTATTATGATTAAAATAATCAAACTCAATTTATGCAGTTATTCTAATTAAATCAATTATAATTCAAATTAAACAATTACTTTGATTATAATTAATCAATTTTAAATCATGCACTCATTAAATTATAATTAAAATGAATTATAATTTAAATTACACATCTACCCTAATTATAATTATTCAAATTATAATTACATATTATATTATAATTAAATAAATTATAATTTAAATTAAACATTTGCTTTGATTAAAATTTAATCAAACTATATTTATTTAATAAATAATAATTTAAATTAAACCTTTACTATAATTATAATTTATTCAAATTATAATTACACATTATATTTTATTAATATAATTCATTACTATTATTTAGCATTTTAATATATGCTTATCATGTCATCAAGTACATCACATTAGATTAACTTTCATGATCTAAACAAAACTTTACAAAACAAATAAACTTTTTTTTTCTGCATTACCCCCCTCCGGAGCGGGGGTTTTAGGCTTGAAAGGCCCGCCGGGGCGTGCCCCCTGCAGCAAATGCAGACTGGTTCGCGAATTATGCAGAGAAAAAGCCAATTTGGCTTATTTTTCCACACCAAATTCCAATTCGAGTTAACACAATACATACAAAATTTTACGTAAACATAATATTAAAGTTTCTAACATGTTTTAACACATTTAATCATCAAAACACATAATCAAAACTCTTAATTTTGAAAAATTTATATAAAAACTATTTTCCAGTGTTTTTGATAAAATTAAACACTGTAAGTTTATTTCTCAATCAAAACACACAATTCAAATCATATTGAATCTGTTTCTTGACAAATTACAAGAATCCAAGATCAATTCGTACAACAATTAACAATTAAACTTAGATTTTTAATTTTAAAGAAAACTATATTTTTTTCAAAATATTTTCACTGTAACTTCTTGATGAACATGAATCCCTCATGTTCATCATATCACATGGATTAAACATCCTAATTAAGCATATAAATCAATTATAAGCATATATTGACACAATTCACATATTAGAAATTAATGTTTACACTAATTTCATAAAAACTCAATTTACAGAGAAATAAATGATAAAGAACATAAAACATAATCTTTAAAATACAAGGGTTAAAATTGTACCCTTGATGCTTAGTGAGGAAGATGATGATGAGGTTTAACAAGGACTTTCTCTCAAAGCCTTCCTCCTTCCTTCTCTTATGCTCTCTTCTTTTCTCTCTAACTTTCTTTCTCTCTATTTCTTTTGTTTCTAACAGACTAACTCTTCTAACTTTGTTTTTCTAAACTAACGTATATACATATAATATAACTTACAAATATTATATGTATATGACATAAGTATAAAACATAAAACCTACAAAACATAATGACCCTATACTAATTACAATTAAAATATAGGATACACATTTGAAGTTTAAAAAGCCCAAAGACTTGTTTGTTAAAAACAGATTATTTTTAAAAACAGATTTTTAGTAGTTAAGGCCCCGTTTGGCAAAACGAATTTAAAACAGGTGCAAGGGCCTTGTTTGGCAAAATGGTTTTAAAAACTCTTTTAATTCTTTTAATAAATCATTTAACACATATTTTTAATATTACACTTTAATTAATTAAATCTTAACATTCTAATTTAATTAATTAAAAGTTAACATCAAGTAATCACATAAAAATTGCCACATAACAATTATAATTACTCGCTAATTATAATTTCATTTAACAATTACCACATAACTTCATCTAATTTAATTATCTCAATTAAATTAGAAATATAACATAAAATCATTACATATTAATTAAATTAAATATTAAATATTCATTTAATTAATATATTATACTTAATTACATTACTCCATAACAGTCATATAATTTATTTATTTAACTCAATAAATATTAAAATTAATATCTAAAATTCTTTTCACACCAAATCACATATTTCACAATATATGACACATATACACATACTCAAACTCAAAACATCTCATAATAAGAATTTTATTTATTAAATTCTCATTTATAAATTCTTAAAAATCCGGGTTGTCACAATTGGGACTTCTATCTTCAGTTCTCCATTTTTAATGAGATCCTGGATTTTGTGTTGCAGATGCCAACATTCCTCGGTCGAATATCCCGGTGCTCCGGACTGATAAGCATACCTCTTATTGAGATCATAATGTCTTCCTTTGGGATTAGCAGGTGGAGCAAGCTCAATGAAATTTTGTTGTGCAACCAACAGTGCTAACACATTTTCCAACGAGTCCCCCAAAGGTGTGAATACCCTTCTCCGCCTACTCTTCCCGACTCTCGATGTCATAGGATTTCGGGGGTTTGCTAGTGTTTGGAATGTAGTTTGATATTTCCTCTTTGTGAATTCGTATTCCTTAAGGCAATTTTTTCCGCTGGCGAGATCTTCTAGTAATTTCATCATTCCAATTTTTATGTCCTTTCAGCCTACTTTGATCTTCTTCAGTCTGCTGGATTATTTTTGAGGGAGATAGGCTTACATTATGGCTAACCTCTTTTCCCTTTTGGCTTTCTGATAGTTGAGTGAAAACCTGCCTTGTATCCTGATGTTGACGCACTATCAGCTTAGCTAGCAGAGTTACTTGATTTTGGATCGTTTCCAATTTTTTCATTACTGTCATACCCTCTTCTAATTTTTCCAACTCTAGGACTGTTGGGTTTGTACGTAACGTAATCATGCAATCAAATCACATAAATAGGACGGAAGCGTAAAAACTAGGTTTTCAAAAATTTATACAAACCCATTACCATGATCATTCTTATGCATCAATTAACAGTGAATGAAGAAGGAGAAAAACATAATTATACCTTTGAAGATCCAAGCTTCCTCAGGTACAAGTTCTACTCCTTTGATTCCTTTGATTCCTCTGTAGTGGCTCCTTCCCTTGATCAATGTCAGCCACCCAAATGTTTGGCCTCTAACGGTGATCCACCAAGGAAGATGAAGAACTCAGTAAGATGGGTTATTGGCTTAACCCTTGTTTCTATCTCTATAGAATATGTGTACTCCCAACTCTTGAAAAATTCACGTACCTTATTTCTGATATAAGACTCTCTTATATAGATATTACGTTAACCCTCCTAATCCAATTAGAATAGGGTTTTATTTAATTAATTAATTAAATACTTTTAATTAATTTATATCCTAATCTTTATTAGGATTGAGAGAGAATACTGATATTATATTAATTCCTAAACTCCTTTAGAATTAAAATAATAATAATAATAATAATAATATTAATAAGACTCCTCTTATTAATTTATATTTAATATTTCTAAAATATTAAATAATAAACATTAAGCTATTTAATTTATTCTATCATCATAGATTAAATTAATTATACTTAATGCATTATTACTATCATGCCATTTTCTTCTTAAATAATTCTTCTTCCTTTTATGGTGTGACCCTTTAGGTTCTCCATATTAAACCGGTTGTGAATAAATCAATTAGAACAATTCTAATCTTATTTAAATAAATAAATTAAACTAATAATCTATTTAAATAAATAACATTTATTCTACAATAGGGATAAGCCTCCCTAACGATCAACGACTTTCCAGATAATATAGATTTCAACATTAATCATAAAAGAACCTGTGAGTTAATAGTTACCGTACAATTCAATCCTTCCACCATACAATGTCCTAATTAAATATAAGACATGGATTTACTGTCAAGTCTTAATTTATTTAATCATATGTATTTCGATTAGAAAATGCACAACTCCAAATAATGCAAATTAGAAACCTCTTTCTAATTTCATTCTACCTTGGCCAAGGATTCCTGGGTTGTCATTTAACGAATCACATAGGACATATCTCCTCTTTTACTAGAGGTGGTAGATTCTTTATTGATCATTCAGTATCTCCATATGTAACTCATTATACCCAAGCATACCCTATATATGCCTTAAAAGGCCTTAAGGAATTAGTCAAAGTATAATTTGTTACATACAAGATACTATGATGATCTCAAGTCCAAGGATCACATGTACTACTATCACATTAGGAATTCCTATTGACAGGCGAGTAAAACTCCATTAGGTATTCCATAGCGAGTCACGTTCAGTGAACTTATTCTCCAATAAGCACCTACATACATGCTTTAGTGTCTCCACACAAATGACCATGAGATCAGTCATCCTCATCCAATGAGCAAGCAACATATGTACCAATCTATCCGGATTTACTAATCCCCATTTTAGTAATCCCACAATTGGGAACTATTTTAGTTTTTAAGCTTTCTAAGAATTTAGATCTCATTATCATGATCTCATCATGATTCTAAAAGCATTGCTTAAAACTATGGGTTATTTACATATTATAAAAACAGCACCATGTAGATAATTATATGCCTTAATGAATATTTTATTAATAAATAAATAAGATTGTTTACAAAGTATGTGCTTTGTCATCATACATGATTGGCTTGTATGCACACTACTATCAATCTCCCACTTGCACTAAAGCCAATCGCCATGGTATTTCATATCCATCTTTTCTAAGTGACGATCAAACTGCTGTTGTGTTAAAGCTTTAGTAAATGGATCTGCAATGTTTTCTTGAGAGTCTACACGCTCCAAGGTGACGTCTCCTCTTTCAATGATCTCCCTGATCAAGTGAAATCGCAGCAACACGTGTTTAGATTTTTGATGAGACCTTGGTTCCTTAGCCTGTGCAACTGCTCCTGTGTTGTCACAGTAAATGGGAACTGCTTCTCCAATGCTAGGAACCATACCAAGTTCAGTTATGAACTTCTTCATCCAAACAGCTTCCTTTGCAGCTTCACTTGCAGCTATATACTCTGCCTCTGTCACTGAATCAGCAACCGTTTGCTGCTTGGAACTCTTCCAACTCACTGCACCTCCGTTCAAGGTAAACACATACCCTGAAACAGATTTACTGTCATCTTGGTCTGTTTGAAAACTTGAGTCCGTGAATCCCTCGAGTTTTAATTCAGACCCACCGTAGACAAGAAAAATATCTTTAGTCCTTCTCAAGTACTTTAGGATATTTTTCACTGCCTTCCAGTGCTCTTCTCCTGGATTCGACTGGTATCTGCTTGTTACACTAAGTGCGTGAGCAACATCCGGTCTAGTACATATCATACCGTACATGATAGATCCTATTGCAGAAGCATAAGGGATCTTACTCATACGGTCTCTCTCCTCAGGTGTCTTTGGGGCCTGTTTCTTGGAGAGATTTATTCCATGGCTCATCGGCATGAGACCTCTTTTGGAATCTTCCATGCTAAACCTCTTTAGAATCGTATCAATGTACGTTCCTTGGGATAAGCCGAGCATCCTTTTAGATCTATCTCTATAGATCTTTATCCCCTAAATATAAGATGCTTCACCCAAGTCCTTCATGGAGAAGTTTTTAGATAACCAGATTTTAATGGATTGTAACATAGGAATGTCATTCCCTATCAGTAATATATCATCAACATTTAATACAAGGAATGATACTGCGCTCCCACTAACCTTCTTGTATACACATGGTTCATCCTCGTTTTTGATAAAATCAAACTCTTTGATTGTCTCATCAAAAAGAATGTTCCATCTACGAGAAGCTTGCTTCAACCCATAAATGGATCGTTGTAGCTTACAGACTTGATTTGTTCCAACTTTTGAAATAAATCCCTCTGGCTGTGTCATATACACATCCTCCTCAAGTTTCCCATTGAGGAAGGCCGTTTTCACGTCCATCTGCCAGATCTCATAGTCATTGTAAGCTGCAATCGCAAGCAAAATCCGAATGGACTTGAGCATGGCTACTGGTGAGAAGGTTTCATCATAGTCAACTCCTTGTCTTTGTTTGAAACCTTTTGCAACCAGTCGGGCCTTATAGGTCTCTACCTTTCCGTTTGCTCCAGTCTTTTTCTTAAAAACCCATTTACACCCAATAGGTTTAATACCTTCAGGTGGTGAAACCAAAGACCATACTTTGTTTTCATACATGGAGTCCATTTCAGATTTCATGGCTTCAAGCCATTTCCCTGAGTCTTTATTACTCATAGCCTGTTCGTAATTCAATGGATCATCATCATTCATGATGTGTACCTCATTGTCATCCTCTATAACGAATCCATACCTCTCAGATATCTTCGGTACTCTTCCAGATTTACGAACAGGGTGTGGTACAGCAGGTTCTTCTACTTGGTTAGGTACCTGACTTTGGTCCGTGGTAACTTGTGGTTCTTGAACTTCTTCAAGATATATCTTGCTCCCACTGACCCCTTCATGGATAAACTCTTTCTCCAAGAAGGTAGCATGTTTCGTAACAAACACCTTTTGATCAGTTGGATGATAGAAATAATACCCTACGGTTTCTTTAGGGTATCCCACAAATCTACACTTATCGGATTTAGTCTGTAGCTTATCATGTTCAAACTTTTTGACATAAGCTGGACAACCCCAAGTCTTAACATGCTTAAGATTTGGTTTCCTCCCTTTCCACATCTCATATGGAGTCTTTGGGGCGGATTTGGTAGGTACCTTGTTAAGTAGGTATGCAGCCGTTTCTAGGGCATATCCCGAGAAGGAAATTGGAAGGTCGGTAAAACTCATCATGGATCGAACCATGTCCAACAGTGTTCGATTTCTCCTTTTAGATACTCCATTTAACTGTGGTGTACCTGGAGGAGTCCATTGTGAGATTATACCATTTTCTCTGAGACAATTGAGAAACTCACTGCTTAAGTATTCTCCACCTCGATCTGATCGAAGTATCTTAATACTCTTGCCCGTTTGTTTCTCTACTTCACTTCTGAACTCTTTGAACTTTTTAAATGATTCTGATTTGTATTTCATTAAATACACATATCCAAATCTTGAGTGATCATCAGTGAAAGTAATAAAATAAGAATACCCACCCCGTGCACTTGTTGTCATAGGTCCACAAACGTCTGTGTGAATCAATGCCAACAACTCTGTAACTCTCTCTCCTTTTCCACTAAAAGGAGATTTAGTCATTTTACCCATGAGACAAGATTCACAAGTTGGATATGATTCATAATCAGATAGCTCGAGGAGCCCATCTTTATGCAACTTGGATAATCTTATTTCATTGATATGACCGAGTCTACAGTGCCACATATAGGTATAATTAATATCATCTCTTTTCCTTTTCTTAATTTGTTCAATTTGAAATATATTTTCTTGTAAGTCAAGTGTATAAAGTCCATTTCGCAAATTTCCAATACCATATAAAACATCATCTTTATAAATAGAACAACCATTGTTCTTTATAATAACGTCAAAACCTTCCATATCCAATATAGAAATTGAAATAATATTTTTAATAATATTCGGAACATAATAACAATTATTAAGATAAATGGATTTGCCCGAAGGCATTGCTAAACAATAAGTTCCTACAGCTAATGCAGCAACTTTTGTTCCATTTCCCACTCGTAGGATCACCTAATCTTTGTTCAGCTTTCTACTTCTGACCAGTCCCTGCACAGTATTACATATGTGAGAACCACAGCCGGTATCCAATACCCAAGTAGAATTATGACTTTCAGAAAAATTAATTTCAATCATAAACAAACCTTGATTGGAAGTCGAAGCTTCTCCAAGCTTCTTCTCTGCTAGAAACTTCATGCAGTTCCTCTTCCAATGTCCCGGCTCATTGCAATGAAAGCACATTCCTTTAGCTGGTTCAGGTTTCTTTTGCTCCTTTTCTTTCCCTTTTCCCTTAGCCTTCTTAGATTTCTTCTTTTCAGAAGACACCTTGGGCCTCTTCCTTTTATTGGAAGAATCCACCATCAAGACATGGTTCTTCTTGGATGAGAAGTGACCTTTTGCAATTTTCAGCATGTTAAGCAGCTCAGGTAAGCTGACATCTAGCTTATTCATGTGAAAATTAACCACAAACTGCGAGAAGGTCTCAGGGAGTGACTACAAGACCAAGTTTTGACTCAACTCCCCATCCATGACGAACCCAAGCTGTCCAAGGCGTTCAATCAAATTGATTACCTTCAGACCTTGAGTCTCGACGGCAGTGCCCTCGGTCAACCGAGATCGGAAGAGCTCCTTAGATATCTCATATCTAGCAGTCCTACTCTGTTCACCATTCAACTCCTTGAGGTGAAGCAGCATAGCAGGAGCATCCATTTTTTCGTGCTGACGCTGAAGCTCGTTATTCATGGATGCGAGCATGATGCATTGAGCCACAGATGCATCATCTTGCCACTTTTTGAAAGTGGCAATCTCTTCCTCAGAGGCTGTTTCTGAAACAGATTCAGGGATAGTGGAATTTAGGACATAAGAAATCTTTTCAGCAGTGAGAACAATTCTCAAATTTCTTAGTCAGTCCTCATAATTCGGGCCGGTAAGCTTATTTACATCAAGTATGCTTCGTGGTGAGATTAGTGATTTTGACATTTTTAAAATTCTGCATGTGAAAAGACAACATTTTAGCAAACATTCATTTTATTAACTTTGCATACCAAAATAAATTTAGGTCTTTATTTTAAATTGGTATCTCCCACTATTTTCATCAAACTATATTACCCTCACTCATATAGTTCGGCAACATCGAATTAAAGATTTGCTAGTGAGATTAAGGATCCCATTTTAAATGTATATAACCTTGTGGATAGCACAACAAGCGATATACAAATAAATAGGTAGACAACTCTTGTCAATTACATCACCATGTAACTCCTTTTATTTTGCCTCTTAAATCATAATGGTCATGTGTGTGCACATCCGAACTAATATGATTTAAGTTAAGTCCAGCCTAGCACTTCCATAAATTCAAAAAAGAAAAATTTTCATCCTTGTGGATAGCACAACAAGACTAGATCGTTCAATTTTCTTGATAAGCATCAAATGTGATTAATTAACATCTTAAATATTTAATACTCGCCTTGTGGATAGCACAACAAACTCATATTAAATATTTAATATTCTATTAACTAATCATGCTAGAAGGCGACGTTCGATATTCCAAATATCATTTGAACGCTTCAGACTTAATAATATTTCTTTGAGGGGTTTGTTATTATTTGTCTCATCTTTTTAAGCGCGCATGCACATATATATATAAAATACGCGTCATTTTATTAAACATGCGAAGCATGTTTGTATAAAATATAATATATATAATATTTAGCATGCAATATAGAATACTATATTCTACCCGGATTGATTATGAACTTTTATTCTAGTTTGGTTCACTAGAGCCACCAAGTGAACCAAAAGGTCAAACCTAGGAGTGCAAAAATTTAAATTTAAACGTAACTGTTACATTTAAACCCGGGCTCCATACAAACGGGTCTTCACGCGCTTCTTGCTCCTTGGTCTCCAGTTTCTTCAAGATAATTCTAACTATCTCTATTACATAAATTATTTTTAAATAGAAACCTTGATCAGCATTCAAGGGGAAGTACATAGAAGGGAGATAGAATTTTACACCGAGAATAAAATCAGAGAATACGAGGTACGCAGACCCCATTTATAAAACCCATACATTTAAGCATTCATCCAAAATAAAATCCAATCACATTGGTCATAGTCCATAATCAATCCCTTTTATTACCATACATATCATCATACGTATCGATAAAACTTATTCATCTCATGAAAGTAAATTCATTCCATATATGTATTAATATCAGTTAATGGGCAAAAGTTTGCTAAACTTTATTTTTTGGAAAAATAAACTCCTTTATTTCATTCAAAAAACAATTCCAAATTAAACTCTTTAATTTTAGCAATTCTGAAATCTCATTTCATATAAAATAAACATCTTTATTTTAAACCTTTATTAATTAAATAAATCATTCATTTAATTAAATAAAACAAAAAATTCAGATTCTGTTAGTGGCGCAGTTGCGCCAGGAATATAAAGGGAACCGGCGCAGCATGAAAACCAGGCCAAGACACTGGCGCAGCTGCGCAGCAAGAAGGTCAGGAATCGGCGCAGCTTCGCAGAATCAGAAAAAATTTTGTTGCCCAGAACTCGATCCAATCGCATATTATACATGTATGAAATCACATAGACTGATAATTAGCACAAGATTGACTTTAATACCACTGTTGGGTTTGTACGTAACGCAATCATGCAATCAAATCACATAAATAGGGCGGAAGCGTAAAAACTAGGTTTTCAAAAATTTATACAAACCCATTACCATGATCATTCTTATGCATCAATTATCAGTGAATGAAGAAGGAGAAAAACATAATTATACCTTTGAAGATCCAAGCTTCCTCAGGTACAAGTTCTACTCCTTTGATTCCTTTGATTCCTCTGTAGTGGCTCCTTCCCTTGATCAATGTCAGCCACCCAAATGTTTGGCCTCTAACGGTGATCCACCAAGGAAGATGAAGAACTCAGTAAGATGGGTTATTGGCTTAACCCTTGTTTCTATCTCTATAGAATATGTGTACTCCCAACTCTTGAAAAATTCACGTACCTTATTTCTGATATAAGACTCTCTTATATAGATATTACGTTAACCCTCCTAATCCAATTAGAATAGGATTTTATTTAATTAATTAATTAAATACTTTTAATTAATTTATATCCTAATCTTTATTAGGATTGAGAGAGAGTACTGATATTATATTAATTCCTAAACTCCTTTAGAATTAAAATAATAATAATAATAATAATATTAATAAGACTCCTCTTATTAATTTATATTTAATATTTGTAAAATATTAAATAATAAACATTAAGCTATTTAATTTATTCTATCATCATAGATTAAATTAATTATACTTAATGCATTATTACTATCATGCCATTTTCTTCTTAAATAATTCTTCTTCCTTTAATGGTGTGACCCTTTAGGTTCTCCATATTAAACCGGTTGTGAATAAATCAATTAGAACAATTCTAATCTTATTTAAATAAATAAATTAAACTAATAATCTATTTAAATAAATAACATTTATTCTACAATAGGGATAAGCCTCCCTAGCGATCAACGACTTTCCAGATAATATAGATTTCAACATTAATCATAAAAGAACCTGTGAGTTAATAGTTACCGTACAATTCAATCCTTCCACCATACAATGTCCTAATTAAATATGAGACATGGATTTACTGTCAAGTCTTAATTTATTTAATCATATGTATTTCGATTAGAAAATGCACAACTCCAAATAATGTAAATTAGAAACCTCTTTCTAATTTCATTCTACCTTGGCCAAGGATTCCTGGGTTGTCATTTAACGAATCACATAGGACATCTCTCCTCTTTTACTAGAGGTGGTAGATTCTTTATTGATCATTCATTATCTCCATATGTAACTCATTATACCCAAGCATACCCTATATATGCCTTAAAAGGCCTTAAGGAATTAGTCAAAGTATAATTTGTTACATACAAGATACTATGATGATCTCAAGTCCAAGGATCACATGTACTACTATCACATTAGGAATTCCTATTGACAGGCGAGTAAAACTCCATTAGGTATTCCATAGCGAGTCACGTTCAGTGAACTTATTCTCCAATAAGCACCTACATACTTGCTTTAGTGTCTCCACACAAATGACCATGAGATCAGTCATCCTCATCCAATGAGCAAGCAACATATGTACCAATCTATCCGGATTTACTAATCCCCATTTTAGTAATCCCACAATTGGGAACTATTTTAGTTTTTAAGCTTTCTAAGAATTTAGATCTCATTATCATGATCTCATCATGATTCTAAAAGCATTGCTTAAAACTATGGGTTATTTACATATTATAAAAACAGCACCATGTAGATAATTATATGCCTTAAATGAATATTTTATTAAAAAATAAATAAGATTATTTACAAAGTATGTACTTTATCATCATACATGATTGGCTTGTATGCACACTACTATCAAGGACATTTATTTTGTTCCTTTAGGGGTATTCCTCCATCCTTCGTATGCAGTTTTTATTTGGATACATTTCAGCGCTTCCTGACCTGATCATGTTTACTCCCTTCCGTATCATGCTGCATCAGAAGGTTGGTGTTGACATTTGGATGGTTAGGTTGTTGGTCCACAACATCGCCGCTTTTGATTAGGTTTTGGATTTTTTTTCTTTAAGGACCAACAATTTTGTGTATCATGTCCCGGAGACCCTGAGTGGTAAGCACATCTCTGTCTTGGATTGTATATTTTCCTTTTTGGATCCAGAGGTGGAGCTAATTTGGTAATTTCCTTCTACCTGATTAATAACTCCAATACATTTTTCAAGGAATTGCCTAGTGAAGTGAACACCCAATTTTTTGTTCTTTCAAATTTTCTCTTTCAGTCCAAGGCCTGTTGTTGAAGTGAAAAATTACTTTTCTTCTTCTAAATGGGGGGGACTATGGTTGGGTCTTCTAGCTTGCCCCCTGTAAAATGAGGGATACATCTTCATCGCCTTTCTTGGGTACCCAATTGGGAACACTTGCATAGTTACTCCGCTGTATATGCTCAGTGACTGTTTCGAAGGCTGTGAGATCTTTAATATTGCCCGCTTTCAAGCCCATTTTTGCCATTTCACCATGTTTGATCATCTCCAAGAATGGTTTGCCTATTCCTACTAGGATCCTCTCATAGTAAGGTGCCTCTTAGATGTCTATGAAAGTCATCACCATTTCAGTTTATGACATAGGCGGGCTGATATGTACTGCCATACTTCTCCATTTTTGGGCATATTCACGGAAAGACTCAGTACTCTGCTTTTTGACTTTAGTCACTTGGTATCGATCCAGTGCTATTTGTGACTGAAAACTGTACAGATTTAGGAATGTGTGGGCTAACTCTTCCCAGTTGTGGATTTTAGCATTGTCAAGTCGGGCATACCAGGCTCTAGCCTCTCTAGTTAGACTTTTTTGGAATAACTGCATTTTGAGTTTTTTATCCTTTACATAAGACCACCCCAGCTAGCCAATATATACTTTCAGGTGCGTGTAGGGATCGCCTGCCCCATTGTACTTTTCAAACTCTGGGACTTGGAATTTGTCAGGTTATCGAGCCCCTAGAAATATGCAGAGATCTGAATAGGAGACGCTTCCAAGGTCTCCAGTCCTTTTGATTGACCGGATGGTTTCTTCCAATTGTTGGACTTTCTTTCAGATATCACCAGTTTCCCGATCTTCCTTGAGATTTGTGATTTTAGGGGTTTTGTTGGTTCTTTCACTGGATCGAGGTTCATGTATCTGCATTTTCCTCTTTTTTTCAGCACTTTGATTGCCACCTTGTGAGGAGGACTCTGTTTGATTGGGCATTGTCTGGCCCTGAATGCTTTTACTTTGTTCTTTTAGGAGGATAGCCAACTCTGCTATTTGATTCTTATGTCCCTCAAACTGCTTTCGAGATACGAAACCTGATTCGTGTTGGGCACTTTCAGCCATGTCTGTGGATAGGATTTATGCCTTTTTAGATTTCGATATGGCAATGGAACCAATCTTACCTACAAGACGAGTAGGTATTTTAGTCTTGATAGACACGAACAGTATGCATGCTATGTAATGTGTTAGGTTTAGGGTTTTTTTTAATATTTTCCTGCAAAATAGAAGTTAGTTGTTTTGATGAAAGGATATCATGATAGGATTTGATATTTTACAATAAATTTGCAAGAATTTATAATTTTTAACATTTGACAGGAATTGATATTTACAACATTTGATATTTGACATGGGATTGAAAGGGAAATGTATGAAGAGCCTTCCCTTCGTGTTTGGTTTATCAGAGGCTGACCTATCTTAGGTTTACTTTCACGGGCCTTTCGCGATGGAGGTTCCCAGATCATCGCAATCTACTACATGGGAAGCTAATCTGATCTTTCAACTAGAGCGAATCTGAGTGGTACCTTTCCTGAGCCTCACTTGGACTTAATCACCACCGGAGTCCAGTAATCAGTGACCGACGAGTTCGCCTCCTGGTGGAGGAACACACAACATACATTCATTACCCCTCACCGCATGAAAAATGATGACATTGTGCGAAGCACTAATATAAAGCGTGGTAAAAGAGACATTCACATCCATTTAATGTAAATACATCATTTTACACACAATCACAAAGAAGGAAATTGAAAAGTTTGAAAATGCTAGAGTCGCCACCTGTCGACGCTGAAAAAATTTGATTCCCTTTTCCTATGTGTTTCTTACCTTTTATGTTTTTTATGTGGTTTTATTTGATCTGAGGGTGAGATTTTACGAAAAGACCATCATATAATGTCGACGATTTGAAAAAGGTTTGGTTTTATTGGTCTTAATTAGACAGAGTCGCCAGTTGGTATGAGTGAAGTGGTTGTACCAACTCAACCGAGTTTTGAAAGATTTTACAATATGGCTCAATTACTGGACTTTGTTTAATTGGTCTTGGAAACCGAGATTTCATAGAGTTCGGGGTCTTGATTGAGCAGGGGGAAGGTGTTAGGCACCCCCCGACTTCCGTGAAACACTGTTACAACGCTTTTCATTCCCTAATTTGTGTGTGTGTGTGTGTGTGTGCCTTGCAGTTAATTGGGCTTAAGTGCTTTATTTGAAAGTAGTGTTGTGCTTAGTTGGACCTATATACGAATGGTTTGATTTATTAAAAAGTCCATTTTGAGACAAAATATGAAAGTGATGTTTTGAAAATTGATTTTCAAACCCTTTTGCTAGCATATGAATTGAAGCCTTTTGATACTTCCATTTTATTCCATATTTGGCTAGATTTGATTTTACTCTCAGGATGTGAAGTATCCTCGGCAACATAATATATATATAAGTGCCAGCCCTCTTATGGGCATAGAAGTCATCGAAGTGACCCAAACACCACAATCAATACTCTTATTATGTTGAGACCTTAAATTCGTATAACTGTTTTAAGGTCCCTGTTATTTACATTTACAGAGGGCTGCAAGCTGACTTTACAATTTGAACGTGTCCATTATAAGAACCGAACCTAGATTCATGGATTTAACCGTAGATACTGTGATTCCTAGGCTCACAGAAGATTATTTACAAGCTTGCATAATGCATAACTTAAAATCAAATGCATATTTAATTCTAGACATCGCAAAACAAGAGATTCATCAGTTAAATCCTTGCATGCGCGTAGCCGTGACTTCACGTTTTCTCTAGACACGGATCTAGGGTCCCGCAATTGTCAAATATTTACAAACTAGAAAGAAAACTAGATTTAAATAAATCTTAGCTATTTTAGCTTAACGTTTCCGATTATACAACTTTTGAACCGGTTAAAAGCTAGATATGGATAGATTTATATAACTCTAGTCAACACACATTAAATATTGCAAAATTACATCACATGAACATTTATAATTGATATTTAATCACAATGATTAACTATATATATATATATAATAAATCGATAAAACTATATATATAAACAATTATACAAAGACTAACTTTATATATATAATAAAGCGAAAAAAGCCACAGATTTGAAATCCATGCAAACTTAGTAATATATATATATATATATATATATATATATATATATATATATGTATGTATGTTAAAGGGATAAAAAGCCACGGATCTGCGATCCAGGAAAAATTGAATAATATAAATAATATATATATATATATATATATACTTATATATATATTAAAGCAATAAAAGCCACGGATTTGCAATCTAAACAAATTGAACGGTATAAATATATAGATATATACATATATATACACACACACACACACACACACACACACACATATATATATATATATATATATACTTATGTATATAATAAAGCAATAAAAAGCCACGAATTTGAAATCCAAGCCCAACTATATATATATATATATAGAGAGCTAAATATATATATCTATATATATAGTAACGCAAAGAAAAGCTAAAAATTGATATTTAAACGGTAAAACTAACTAATATACATATATATTAGTCATATATATATATATATATATATGCATATTATTAAGAAAAAATAAAAATTTAAAGAAACCTTATGGTCTTGCACGAGACTGGCTATCCAACGACTTTAAATGCTTTTATACTCGATTTCCACCAGTTAAATCTTAATATGTTGCAATAGATGCGTATATGAAATCTTACAAGTAGGGTTTACAAGTTTTGAATCAAGAATCAGGCAATTACATTCGCAAAATCCCACTTTTTCTCTCTTTTTTCTCTCTTCTCTATCTCTTTTTCTTTTTTTTTTCTTCTTCTTATACAAGCTGATGGAAGCTTGTATATAAAGCCACAAGCTTCCGCGAGTACATGTGGATTCCACAAGTATACCTGCGAAAGTGCCCAAGTGGGGCCTGCCTTGAAGTATGTGCAATCTCGATCGACGTGCATACCACTGAAACGCTTATAACTTGCAATTCGAGAATTCGATGGAGATGTGTCATACCATTCTGGAAATCTCTCTCCAAGAGATACGCAATGACATAGGGCTTCCCATTTTTCGAATCCAGGAATATGGGTCCGTGACCAAAATGGTATCTTCAGGTCTTCGTAGGTAATCCGTTGAGTTATTTTGCGTAGTTTGTGCTCGAAAATGCTGCAATGGCTCTTTGTAACCCTATTTACAGTTGTTTTAAGATTGTTGAAGTTGAATTATCAAAGCAATTGTTTTGCCCTTCCAGGGGTTGTCTCCAAGGTTGACGGGCCTTTTGGTTATTTCCAGGGGTTGTCGCCAGGGGTCTGGTTTGATGATTTCTCGGGGCTATCTCCGGGGGTCTAGTTTGATGATGTAATCCTCCAAGGCTATCTCTATAGTGTGAAAATATGCTTTTGCCCTCTTGCATAGTTAGTACAAGGGAAGAAAAATTTGAAATGTCTACTGCTAGATTTCACTCTAGGCTGGAATTTGCAGCCAAGCAAAAATTTACCCCACTGGGGCAGTCTAGGGAAGAAATCCTACGAATGTTGATTGACGAGGGAAAGATCAAGGAGTTCTCACCACCCCCGGATCCTCGATCAAAAATGTTTTGACCCAAGTAAAACCTGCATGTATCATTCAAATGACCCTGGACATGCCACTGAGGAATGTTGGACCCTATGCCAACTAATTCAGTATCTGATTGAATCAAGAGAGCTGTAGATGATAAGGGATGCTGAGATTTTCCCTGATAAAGAGATAGTATATCATCGAAGGGTGCAATGTTCAGAAGAATTAGTGGCAATTATCACTAGCATAGAAGAAACTTCCACCATGCCTCTCACCATCCAAGGATTGTCCAATAGGGGAGATAGAACTCCATTGGAAATAGCTGCTCCAATGTCGATGATGTTAACCCCTCGGCCGCAAGTCTCTGTTTTTAATTTGAAAAAAGTTCCTTGGAACTGTAGAGAATGTATAAGGTCAGAGACCAAATGTACTTCGATCCTGCCAAGGGATAACCCATTGTACCTCCAAGGGCGGGTAATGAAGTCAATAGCTAAAAATCATGGGAAAGTTGCCATCAGAGAAGATTGTGCATTTCATTAACAAAGTAGGACACAATGAAGCACGAGCGATAAAACAGTTGAAGGAGGCACCACCCCAAACTTCCAAACTTCCATCCTTGACTTGGTGCTAGCCTCCATAGACCACTGTTAAATTCTAATCCAAGTGTTAGAGGAGGCTCACTTGCCCAAAAACATCGACACTGAGAAGTTCCAGGATCTGATTACCCACGTGCTAGAGAGAAACATGATATCTTTCACTAATGATGATATACCAGCCGAAGGAACTGGGCATCGCATGCTATTGCATATCGTGGTTATATCATCTGGGTATGTGATAGGAGGCGTACTTATCTGTGACACCCCCAAATACGGGTTCTCTAACCTCGGGTTCGGTGCTCACAATTCATCACTATCATAAGAATTCTATAAACTATTGCGAAATAATAAACATATGTTATTCATTACAATAAAGTCTTACAACTATATCCCAAGGTCTATTACCTTAACTTAAACATACCTTACTTAAGTTACATATAATAACACAAAAGGTTTACAAAACCATTAAACATAAGGTAACATAATGCATAAACATTCATATTAACTATTCCTGAACTTTTTCTTTACCTTTTTCCTTCTTGGACATCTCTGGCTTAGCTGAAATAAATGTAATGATATGGCAAGGGTAAGCAACTAATTTTCTTAGCAAGTTTAAAAACAAAGGAGATATATCATGATTAAAAAAAATTAGCTTTCAATGTTCAACAAGATAAATCGATTGTGAAAGAACATGAATTAAATCTCGATAACTGAATATTCGAATAATTGAATAACAAATGCTGAGTGGTCAAAGTAACCATGAACATATACGAAGTTTGTCAGTATTTAAACTTGTCATTTCAATAAGTTTTGGTAAGCAAGGGGATCAACCTTCTATACCCGGTGAAATATTCATAATAACTTAATATACTAGTAACAATTATTTTCCAATAATGCTTTAATCAAATTGTTGTTTTTCTCAGTCAAGAATCCTTACCAAATCAATTGGTTAGGAACAGCTTTTAAAACATATTTGGTTTAACAAATTTAAACATGCTTGATCTAGTTGATACAACTAGCATAGATTCATATCATATACAGTTCATGAATGAAGGAACTTTAACTAATTCGCAGTTCAATAATAATAGAACAAGAATTCAATTGCACAAAGTGCGAATATCAACAATCAGTATAGATGTGAATAATCAACAATAATTATTCACTAACATGCTTTGAAAATATAACTCAAGTTTGAGTTAGAGAACTTGCCTCAATCGCAATCTACTGCTATGTAATTTTCTTTAACTTCTTAGAGAAAAGACCTATAATTGATCTTTCAATTAGTCATAGCATATACTCACTTATAATATCATTACTTTATATTAAATTGTCTAACATTCAATCATATAGTTAAGTATTAGACATTACATTAAAGTCTTAGTATTCCTATCATACATTGATAATCTTTTAATCACTTCATAACTTATACTTTTACTTTATATGTTTACCCTTTTATGTAATCCAGTAAACCGGATAGCAATCCAGCAAACCAGATAGCAATCCAGCAAACCGGATATATTAATCTAGCAAACCAGATAGAAATCCAGTAAACCAAATTCAAATCCAGCAAACCGAATTCAAATCCAGCAACACGAATTCCTCTTTTTACCATATTATATACATAATATAATGCATTGAATATCCAATTCAACAAACTACATTTAAAATAACTTTATTTCTTGAATTTATTCATTTAAATATTCCTTTTTAATATTAGCCTTTATTCAATAATATCTTAAGTTAATGTTATTAATCTTTTAATAACATTTTCGTTTAATATTATTAATTATATTAATAATATTTTAATCTAATGTTATTAGTCATTTAATAACATTTTAATCATTTATTAAATTAATAAATAATTTATTTTAATTGTTTATCTTTTATTAATTCATTCATTTAATCATTCTAAAATGTCATAAACATAATATTTCCTTACAAATGACCAAAACCCTTATCAAAAATCTGTATAAACCATATTTAGGGTTCTCAAGTCATAAAATCTCATTTTCCATATTTTTAACATCACATGATTAATTTAATTCATTTATTCATAATATCATCATTTATATGAAAAAAGCAAAACATCTCTAAAATCATTTCTTTTCTGGAAAACAACTATATATAGTCCCCTCATGAAAATATATATTTTCTAAAATTTTTAAAATCAATTTACTATATTTAAATAATCCAAAATAGCCAAATATTGTCACATTTATCACAAATCGACATTGTATCCAACAATTCTGAAGTTTTCAGGGTATGCTCTTGTTATATATATATGTAATTCATGTAAAAATTTCATAATATTTGAAGTTAGCCACATAGAGTTATTCGGGTATATTTTTGAAAGTAGTCATTGGCCGTAAAATCCATAACTCTCATTATATATGGTCAAATATTCTCAACGTCTTACAGGACACACATATCTTCTCATATTATCCCTCCAAATTTTTGCAGAATTTTTAAAGTAAAAAACTGTTGACAAAACAACCATTTTAGTTTACTGATCAGCAAGATGTATTCATTTTTCGTTCACTACTCGGACTGTTTTGACTAAAACTGACACTACGACTTGTAAACATATTTTTTTAGTGCTACCACTTGGGTTTACTAGTTATCTCATATGTAACGCCCCCAAAATAGGTCCAATCCACCCAACCCATTCTAGGTCGCCACGAAATACACTCAACAAAAATTTCAAATACAAATCTTCAAGTTCTAACTTTTTAAACTGTCGTACAAAATACGACCACAATTAAACTGTGAGTTTCAATACAAATACAGTGCCCATACTCCAAATCAATAATACGTTACAGAAAGGTACAGTCAATAACTGTTTTAGGAATTAAAATCTTTGGAAAATGTTCAAGGAAACCTTCGTACATGGGAGGCCATGCATCCATGTTATAATAGATATCGTAGGACTCGAGAATTATCCTTGGTTGACCCAATAGACCCCAAAGAAAAACGAGAAGATTACTATCTTGTTCATTCCAATGGTGGGTCTTCTCTTGCCATATAATTATCTCTGTTGTCTCAAACTGAGAATTATATTCTAACCGTACTCCAAGATTATATAGGTAGTGTTCATGGATATAATCAGCAAGTGGATGTGCACAACCATGTCTTAGGATAACATGAAGTCGTATGTGGTTAGACATCTTGTATAATAGTGACAAAACACCCTTCCAAAGTTGGGTTCACCTCACCTAAGTCAGGTCACCAAAAACAACCGTTAAATGACGTATAAAATACGACGTACTTATCTAAAATTTTCAATAAAATTATTTTCATACTGTTTGGTGGAAAACTTCAACAGTTCTAGACCCTCATTCTATTCCCCTATTATCCCGCTCGACCCAGCTACACTCTTATTACCTGAAAGGAATTGTGAAGCAAAAGGGTGAGCACAAATAGCCCAGTAAAGAATATCATGACTAAAGATAATTAAATTATCAATAGTCTTCATCAGTGATAAATCAGAGATTTATAACATATGGTAGATGATAAAACTTTTCAACCATAGTTGCGGTGGAACGAGCAATCCATTAGAAGAGTCAAATAGACTATAATGTTTATTATCTTCTCCGTGTTAAAAGTCCACCAATAATATTTTATCCCTGTAACATCAATCAACAATTCCTGTCCACAATCATGTAAGTTCATGATTAAAATTATCTTGATGAATTCTTCTTTGCACTCAGAACGAAGATAAATCTCATCACCTGTCTTTACCTGAAACATCAAAGATCATGGTTATACCAAATCACAGTTCCTGTTCATAATCATGCTAATCAATTCATCTTTGCATTACAAGCCAAAGATATTCAATAATTAATCATTCATCTTTGCACTACAGGCCAAAGATATTCACAAATCAACCGCTCATCTTTGCACTACAGGCCAAAGATATTTACAAATCAACCGCTCATCTTTGCACTACAGGCCAAAGATAATCACAAATCAACCGCTCATCTTTGCACTACAGGCCAAAAATATTCATATCTCAAAAAATTATCTAATCATTCCAGAATTTATATAACAATAATTATAACCATGTTGATCAATTCGCCTTTGCACTTAAGCTAAAGATATTCAATTGTAAATTCAATGGTCATGAACATACTAGTCAACAATTCATCTTTGCACTACTGGCCAAAGAGAAATCTATAGTCATGATCATACCAATAATCTACCTATCTTTACACTCAAGTCAAAGAGAAATTTCATCACCAGGATTATAAAAATGTTATATATGATAATAAAAACAATATGATCAAAACATCGATCTCCAAGTTCAAAAATACTCCATAATAATACTTTGTGGAGCAAAATTCAAAAATAAAGCTCAAAACTTAGATCCAATCAAAGATATGAACCTTAACAGGCAACTTGGACAAATAGAAGAAAATTTAATTTTTCGGTGAATAGTACCGTATAAGTGAATAGTGCCGTATACGTGAATAGTGTCGTATACGTGAATAGTAACCCCAACACAAAAAAGATAGAAATTTCATAAGAAAAATCATACTTCGTGAATAGTACCGTATTTGTAAATAGTGCCATATACGTGAATAGTGCCGTATACATGAATAGTAACTCCGACGGAAAAATGAGAATTTCATAATAAAATCCATGCCAATAGTTTGGTATAATGATATTGAAAAGAATAACATTATTTATGTAAGAAATAACATCCCTTACCATCCCTTACCTCAAAAAGATAGTACCTCTGACTGGAATATCGGATATAATACCGAAGGAAACTTGCGCTGAATACTATTACTCAAAGTATTGAAATATTCACAAAAATACGCTCGATATTATAGAGAGAAAACTTCTGATTCTGGTGTGATTTTCAATTCTAACCTAAGCACCCTATTTATAGGAAAAACTTAGGATGCCAAAGGAGACTAAAATAATAAAATATTATTATTTTTAAAAAACCTCCAGCCGCCGGCTGCTCTTCAAATTCAAATTTTTTTCAACAAAAGTGGGTCCCACCCATTAAGTAATATTTATTTTTCGAAACTTCAATAATTCATAACAAATAGCCCCTTCGTCAGAAAAATACAAATTCTATGTCCTTTCATAGGAAATTTAATTCTCTACAACTTTGCAGAAGAAAGTTTTTCCAAATTCCAAACATAAATTATCTGAAATCCATAAACAGATGATTTCTCACACAAAAATATTGATAAAAACTCATCAGCGCCAATTCCTTCTTTAATATCCACAAAATAAATATTTCCTTATCATATAAATCAATAATTAATTATTCACAAATAATATTATAGAACTACAATATTAACAACCAGGTCGTTCCAAGGACAGAGGGGCCTTCCGATAAAGACTTCTCCTTATTGGCGCGCAATTAAATAACCCCTCCTAGACAGAACTTCCTTAGACATTGTCAATAATGCTATCTAATAATAATATTCAAATAATATGAATTCTTGAGTTGATAATGTGAAATACTGTGCAACGACAATTATTGAATCAATACTACAAAATATCAACTGTAGCCATTATTGAATCAATAATATAAAATAGCAACGTAGCAATTATTGAGTCAATAATATAAAATATTGAACAGTAATTACTGTAACAATAATTGAGTAATGGCTTCTCACGAAAGACTCAATAATTCGAAATACTGTGCAATACCGTGTGCTACTATGCAACACCGTGTATCACTGTATTTTTAACCACCGGGTATTTCAACAGTACTAACGGTAACAACCACGCCGTTATTTTGTAAAAAGTTATTTCTGTCGCTTTCTATATCCGACAGTTATTCCGTTGTGGGGGCCCACAAATAGCTGCGCCGTCGTACGAATATTCCCCGACAACAAGAATATTCCACGACCAAACGAATATTCCCCGACAACAAGAATATTTTATAACCACTTGCTCATTTTAAAAATGTTTGCACATTTCACCCATAACTTTAAACTTTTATCAATTTAACCATTTACCAAATAGAAAAATTGAATACTTTTATTTCATAAAATCTGGGGTCTTACAATCTCCCCTCCTTATGAAATTTCGTCCTCGAAATTTACGTACCTGGTATTTCGAAAAGTTGAGAATACCTTGCTTTTATTTCAGATTCCATCTTCCTTGTCATCATGATTTCTCCATTGCTCATTCTAGAATACCGCTTCAAAACAAGGTTAATTGACATATAACAATTGTCAATTTATTAAGTAAGAAAAGTGAGCTTAGGTAAGTCACACACTAGCGAAGTATATTATTCGTCCATCTCCTCCTAGTTCTAGACTCCAATCTCCGCCAGCGACCATATCCCTAAGCTCTGATACCAAAATGTAACGCCGCCAAAATAGGTCCAATCCACCCAACCCATTCTGGGTCGCCACGAAATACACTCAACAAAAATTTCAAATACAAATCTTCAAGTTCTAACTTTTTAAACTGTCGTACAAAATACGACCACAATTAAACTGTGAGTTTCAATACAAATACAGTGCCCATACTCCAAATCAATAATACGTTACAGAAAGGTACAGTCAATAACTGTTTTAGGAATTAAAATCTTTGGAAAATGTTCAAGGAAACCTTCGTACATGGGAGGCCATGCATCCATGTTATAATAGATATCGTAGGACTCGAGAATTATCATTGGTTGACCCAATAGACCCCAAAGAAAAACGAGAAGATTACTATCTTGTTCATTCCAATGGTGGGTCTTCTCTTGCCATATAATTATCTCTGTTGTCTCAAACTGAGAATTATATTCTAACCGTACTCCAAGATTATATAGGTAGTGTTCATGAATATAATCAGCAAGTGGATGTGCACAACCATGTCTTATGATAACATGAAGTCGTATGTGGTTAGACATCTTGTATAATAGTGACAAAACACCCTTCCAAAGTTGGGTTCACCTCACCTAAGTCAGGTCACCAAAAACAACCGTTAAATGACGTATAAAATACGACGTACTTATCTAAAATTTTCAATAAAATTATTTTCATACTGTTTGGTGGAAAACTTCAACAGTTCTAGACCCTCGTTCTATTTCCCTGTTATCCCGCTCGACCCAGCTACACTCTTATTACCTGAAAGGAATTGTGAAGCAAAAGGGTGAGCACAAATAGCCCAGTAAAGAATATCATGACTAAAGATAATTAAATTATCAATAGTCTTCATCAGTGATAAATCAGAGATTTATAACATATGGTAGATGATAAAACTTTTCAACCATAGTTGCGGTGGAACGAGCAATCCATTAGAAGAGTCAAATAGACTATAATGTTTATTATCTTCTCCGTGTTAAAAGTCCACCAATAATATTTTATCCCTGTAACATCAATCAACAATTCCTGTCCACAATCATGTAAGTTCATGATTAAAATTATCTTGATGAATTCTTCTTTGCACTCAGAACGAAGATAAATCTCATCACCTGTCTTTACCTGAAACATCAAAGATCATGGTTATACCAAATCACAGTTCCTGTTCATAATCAAGCTAATCAATTCATCTTTGCATTACAAGCCAAAGATATTCAATAATTAATCATTCATCTTTGCACTACAGGCCAAAGATATTCACAAATCAACCGCTCATCTTTGCACTACAGGCCAAAGATATTTACAAATCAACCGCTCATCTTTGCACTACAGGCCAAAGATATTCACAAATCAACCGCTCATCTTTGCACTACAGGCCAAAAATATTCATATCTCAAAAAGATATCTAATCATTCCAGAATTTATATAACAATAATTATAACCATGTTGATCAATTCGCCTTTGCACTTAAGCTAAAGATATTCAATTGTAAATTCAATGGCCATGAACATACTAGTCAACAATTCATCTTTGCACTACTGGCCAAATAGAAATCTATAGTCATGATCATACCAATAATCTACCCATCTTTACACTCAAGTCAAAGAGAAATTTCATCACCAGGATTATAAAAATGTTATATATGATAATAAAAATAATATGATCAAAACATTGATCTCCAAGTTTAAAAATACTCCATAATAATACTTTGTGGAGCAAAATTCAAAAATAAAGCTCAAAACTTAGATCCAATCAAAGATATGAACCTTAACAGGCAACTTGGACAAATAGAAGAAAATTTAATTTTTCGGTGAATAGTACCGTATAAGTGAATAGTGCCGTATACGTGAATAGTGTCGTATACGTGAATAGTAACCCCGACACAAAAAAGATAGAAATTTCATAAGAAAAATCATACTTCGTGAATAGTACCGTATTTGTAAATAGTGCCATATACGTGAATAGTGCCGTATACATGAATAGTAACTCCGACGGAAAAAGTGAGAATTTCATAAAAAATCCATGCCAATATTTTGGTATAATGATATTGAAAAGAATAACATCATTTATGTAAGAAATAACATCCCTTACCATCCCTTACCTCAAAAAGATAGTACCTCTGACTGGAATATCGGATATAATACCGAAGGAAACTTGCGCTGAATACTAATACTCAAATTATTGAAATATTCACAAAAATACGCTCGATATTATAGAGAGAAAACTTCTGATTCTGGTGTGATTTTCAATTCTAACCTAAGCACACTATTTATAGAAAAAACTTAGGATGCCAAAGGAGACTAAAATAATAAAATATTATTATTTTTAAAAAAACTCCAGCCGCCGGCTGCTCTTCAAATTCAAATTTTTTTCAACAAAAGTGGGTCCCACCCATTAAATAATATTTATTTTTCAAAACTTCAATAATTCATAACAAATAGCCCCTTCGTCAGAAAAATACAAATTCTATGTCCTTTCATAGGAAATTTAATTCTCTACAACTTTGCAGAAGAAAGTTTTTCCAAATTCCAAACATAAATTATCCGAAATCCATAAACAGATGATTTCTCACACCAAAATATTGATAAAAACTCATCAGCGCCAATTCCTTCTTTAATATCCACAAAATAAATATTTCCTTATCATATAAATCAATAATTAATTATTCACAAATAATATTATAGAATTACAATATTAACAACCAGGTCGTTCCCAGGACAGAGGGGCCTTCCGATAAGGACTTCTCCTTACTGGCGCGTAATTAAATAACCCCTCCTAGACAGAACTTCCTTAGACATTGTCAATAATGCTATCTAATAATATTATTCAAATAATATGAATTATTGAGTTGATAATGTGAAATACTGTGCAACGACAATTATTGAATCAATACTACAAAATATCAACTGTAGCCATTATTGAATCAATAATATAAAATAGCAACGTAGCAATTATTGAGTCAATAATATAAAATATTGAACAGTAATTACTGTAACAATAATTGAGTAATGGCTTCTCACGAAAGACTCAATAATTCGAAATACTGTGCAATACCGTGTGCTACTATGCAACACCGTGTATCACTGTATTTTTAACCACCGGGTATTTCAACAGTACTAACGGTAACAACCACGCCGTTATTTTGTAAAAAGTTATTTCTGTCGCTTTCTATATCCGACAGTTATTCCGTTGTGGGAGCCCACAAATAGCTTCGCCGTCGTACGAATATTCCCCGACAACAAGAATATTCCACGACCAAACGAATATTCCCCGACAACAAGAATATTTTATAACCACTTGCTCATTTTAAAAATGTTTGCACATTTCACCCATAACTTTAAACTTTTATCAATTTAACCATTTACCAAATAGAAAAATTGAATACTTTTATTTCATAAAATCTGGGGTCTTACAATCTACCCTCCTTATGAAATTTCGTCCTCGAAATTTACGTACCTGGTATTTCGAAATGTTGAGAATACCTTGCTTTTATTTCAGATTCCATCTTCCTTGTCATCATGATTTCTCCATTGCTCATTCTAGAATACCGCTTCAAAACAAGGTTAATTGACATATAACAATTGTCAATTTATTAAGTAAGAAAAGTCAGCTTAGGTAAGTCACACACTAGCGAAGTATATTATTCGTCCATCTCCTCCTAGTTCTAGACTCCAATCTCCGCCAGCGACCATATCCCTAAGCTCTGATACCAAAATGTAACGCCCCCAAAATAGGTCCAATCCACCCAACCCATTCTGGGTCGCCACGAAATACACTCAACAAAAATTTCAAATACAAATCTTCAAGTTCTAACTTTTTAAACTGTCGTACAAAATACGACCACAATTAAACTGTGAGTTTCAATACAAATACAGTGCCCATACTCCAAATCAATAATACGTTACAGAAAGGTACAGTCAATAACTGTTTTAGGAATTAAAATCTTTGGAAAATGTTCAAGGAAACCTTCGTACATGGGAGGCCATGCATCCATGTTATAATAGATATCGTAGGACTCGAGAATTATCCTTGGTTGACCCAATAGACCCCAAAGAAAAACGAGAAGATTACTATCTTGTTCATTCCAATGGTGGGTCTTCTCTTGCCATATAATTATCTCTGTTGTCTCAAACTGAGAATTATATTCTAACCGTACTCCAAGATTATATAGGTAGTGTTCATGAATATAATCAGCAAGTGGATGTGCACAACCATGTCTTATGATAACATGAAGTCGTATCTGGTTAGACATCTTGTATAATAGTGACAAAACACCCTTCCAAAGTTGGGTTCACCTCACCTAAGTCAGGTCACCAAAAACAACCGTTAAATGACGTATAAAATACGACGTACTTATCTAAAATTTTCAATAAAATTATTTTCATACTGTTTGGTGGAAAACTTCAACAGTTCTAGACCCTCGTTCTATTTCCCTGTTATCCCGCTCGACCCAGCTACACTCTTATTACCTGAAAGGAATTGTGAAGCAAAAGGGTGAGCACAAATAGCCCAGTAAAGAATATCATGACTAAAGATAATTAAATTATCAATAGTCTTCATCAGTGATAAATCAGAGATTTATAACATATGGTAGATGATAAAACTTTTCAACCATAGTTGCGGTGGAACGAGCAATCCATTAGAAGAGTCAAATAGACTATAATGTTTATTATCTTCTCCGTGTTAAAAGTCCACCAATAATATTTTATCCCTGTAACATCAATCAACAATTCCTGTCCACAATCATGTAAGTTCATGATTAAAATTATCTTGATGAATTCTTCTTTGCACTCAGAACGAAGATAAATCTCATCACCTGTCTTTACCTGAAACATCAAAGATCATGGTTATACCAAATCACAGTTACTGTTCATAATCATGCTAATCAATTCATCTTTGCATTACAAGCCAAAGATATTCAATAATTAATCATTCATCTTTGCACTACAGGCCAAAGATATTCACAAATCAACCGCTCATCTTTGCACTACAGGCCAAAGATATTTACAAATCAACCGCTCATCTTTGCACTACAGGCCAAAGATATTCACAAATCAACCGCTCATCTTTGCACTACAGGCCAAAAATATTCATATCTCAAAAAGATATCTAATCATTCCAGAATTTATATAACAATAATTATAACCATGTTGATCAATTCGCCTTTGCACTTAAGCTAAAGATATTCAATTGTAAATTCAATGGCCATGAACATACTAGTCAACAATTCATCTTTGCACTACTGGCCAAATAGAAATCTATAGTCATGATCATACCAATAATCTACCCATCTTTACACTCAAGTCAAAGAGAAATTTCATCACCAGGATTATAAAAATGTTATATATGATAATAAAAATAATATGATCAAAACATTGATCTCCAAGTTTAAAAATACTCCATAATAATACTTTGTGGAGCAAAATTCAAAAATAAAGCTCAAAACTTAGATCCAATCAAAGATATGAACCTTAACAGGCAACTTGGACAAATAGAAGAAAATTTAATTTTTCGGTGAATAGTACCGTATAAGTGAATAGTGCCGTATACGTGAATAGTGTCGTATACGTGAATAGTAACCCCGACACAAAAAAGATAGAAATTTCATAAGAAAAATCATACTTCGTGAATAGTACCGTATTTGTAAATAGTGCCATATACGTGAATAGTGCCGTATACATGAATAGTAACTCCGACGGAAAAAGTGAGAATTTCATAAAAAATCCATGCCAATATTTTGGTATAATGATATTGAAAAGAATAACATCATTTATGTAAGAAATAACATCCCTTACCATCCCTTACCTCAAAAAGATAGTACCTCTGACTGGAATATCGGATATAATACCGAAGGAAACTTGCGCTGAATACTAATACTCAAATTATTGAAATATTCACAAAAATACGCTCGATATTATAGAGAGAAAACTTCTGATTCTGGTGTGATTTTCAATTCTAACCTAAGCACACTATTTATAGAAAAAACTTAGGATGCCAAAGGAGACTAAAATAATAAAATATTATTATTTTTAAAAAAACTCCAGCCGCCGGCTGCTCTTCAAATTCAAATTTTTTTCAACAAAAGTGGGTCCCACCCATTAAATAATATTTATTTTTCAAAACTTCAATAATTCATAACAAATAGCCTCTTCGTCAGAAAAATACAAATTCTATGTCCTTTCATAGGAAATTTAATTCTCTACAACTTTGCAGAAGAAAGTTTTTCCAAATTCCAAACATAAATTATCCGAAATCCATAAACAGATGATTTCTCAACCAAAATATTGATAAAAACTCATCAGCGCCAATTCCTTCTTTAATATCCACAAAATAAATATTTCCTTATCATATAAATCAATAATTAATTATTCACAAATAATATTATAGAATTACAATATTAACAACCAGGTCGTTCCCAGGACAGAGGGGCCTTCCGATAAGGACTTCTCCTTACTGGCGCGCAATTAAATAACCCCTCCTAGACAGAACTTCCTTAGACATTGTCAATAATGCTATCTAATAATATTATTCAAATAATATGAATTATTGAGTTGATAATGTGAAATACTGTGCAACGATAATTATTGAATCAATACTACAAAATATCAACTGTAGCCATTATTGAATCAATAATATAAAATAGCAACGTAGCAATTATTGAGTCAATAATATAAAATATTGAACAGTAATTACTGTAACAATAATTGAGTAATGGCTTCTCACGAAAGACTCAATAATTCGAAATACTGTGCAATACCGTGTGCTACTATGCAACACCGTGTATCACTGTATTTTTAACCACCGGGTATTTCAACAGTACTAACGGTAACAACCACGCCGTTATTTTGTAAAAAGTTATTTCTGTCGCTTTCTATATCCGACAGTTATTCCGTTGTGGGAGCCCACAAATAGCTTCGCCGTCGTACGAATATTCCCCGACAACAAGAATATTCCACGACCAAACGAATATTCCCCGACAACAAGAATATTTTATAACCACTTGCTCATTTTAAAAATGTTTGCACATTTCACCCATAACTTTAAACTTTTATCAATTTAACCATTTACCAAATAGAAAAATTGAATACTTTTATTTCATAAAATCTGGGGTCTTACAATCTCCCCTCCTTATGAAATTTCGTCCTCGAAATTTACGTACCTGGTATTTCGAAAAGTTGAGAATACCTTGCTTTTATTTCAGATTCCATCTTCCTTGTCATCATGATTTCTCCATTGCTCATTCTAGAATACCGCTTCAAAACAAGGTTAATTGACATATAACAATTGTCAATTTATTAAGTAAGAAAAGTCAGCTTAGGTAAGTCACACACTAGCGAAGTATATTATTCGTCCATCTCCTCCTAGTTCTAGACTCCAATCTCCGCCAGCGACCATATCCCTAAGCTCTGATACCAAAATGTAATGCCCCCAAAATAGGTCCAATCCACCCAACCCATTCTGGGTCGCCACGAAATACACTCAACAAAAATTTCAAATACAAATCTTCAAGTTCTAACTTTTTAAACTGTCGTACAAAATACGACCACAATTAAACTGTGAGTTTCAATACAAATACAGTGCCCATACTCCAAATCAATAATACGTTACAGAAAGGTACAGTCAATAACTGTTTTAGGAATTAAAATCTTTGAAAAATGTTCAAGGAAACCTTCGTACATGGGAGGCCATGCATCCATGTTATAATAGATATCGTAGGACTCGAGAATTATCCTTGGTTGACCCAATAGACCCCAAAGAAAAACGAGAAGATTACTATCTTGTTCATTCCAATGGTGGGTCTTCTCTTGCCATATAATTATCTCTGTTATCTCAAACTGAGAATTATATTCTAACCGTACTCCAAGATTATATAGGTAGTGTTCATGAATATAATCAGCAAGTGGATGTGCACAACCATGTCTTATGATAACATGAAGTCGTATGTGGTTAGACATCTTGTATAATAGTGACAAAACACCCTTCCAAAGTTGGGTTCACCTCACCTAAGTCAGGTCACCAAAAACAACCGTTAAATGACGTATAAAATACGACGTACTTATCTAAAATTTTCAATAAAATTATTTTCATACTGTTTGGTGGAAAACTTCAACAGTTCTAGACCCTCGTTCTATTCCCCTGTTATCCCGCTCGACCCAGCTACACTCTTATTACCTGAAAGGAATTGTGAAGCAAAAGGGTGAGCACAAATAGCCCAGTAAAGAATATCATGACTAAAGATAATTAAATTATCAATAGTCTTCATCAGTGATAAATCAGAGATTTATAACATATGGTAGATGATAAAACTTTTCAACCATAGTTGCGGTGGAACGAGCAATCCATTAGAAGAGTCAATTAGACTATAATGTTTATTATCTTCTCCGTGTTAAAAGTCCACCAATAATATTTTATCCCTGTAACATCAATCAACAATTCCTGTCCACAATCATGTAAGTTCATGATTAAAATTATCTTGATGAATTCTTCTTTGCACTCAGAACGAAGATAAATCTCATCACCTGTCTTTACCTAAAACATCAAAGATCATGGTTATACCAAATCACAGTTCATGTTCATAATCATGCTAATCAATTCATCTTTGCATTACAAGCCAAAGATATTCAATAATTAATCATTCATCTTTGCACTACAGGCCAAAGATATTCACAAATCAACCGCTCATCTTTGCACTACAGTCCAAAGATATTTACAAATCAACCGCTCATCTTTGCACTACAGGCCAAAGATAATCACAAATCAACCGCTCATCTTTGCACTACAGGCCAAAAATATTCATATCTCAAAAAGATATCTAATCATTCCAGAATTTATATAACAATAATTATAACCATGTTGATCAATTCGCCTCTGCACTTAAGCTAAAGATATTCAATTGTAAATTCAATGGTCATGAACATACTAGTCAACAATTCATCTTTGCACTACTGGCCAAAGAGAAATCTATAGTCATGATCATACCAATAATCTACCCATCTTTACACTCAAGTCAAAGAGAAATTTTATCACCAGGATTATAAAAATGTTATATATGATAATAAAAACAATATGATCAAAACATCGATCTCCAAGTTCAAAAATACTCCATAATAATACTTTGTGGAGCAAAATTCAAAAATAAAGCTCAAAACTTAGATCCAATCAAAGATATGAACCTTAACAGGCAACTTGGACAAATAGAAGAAAATTTAATTTTTCGGTGAATAGTACCGTATAAGTGAATAGTGCCGTATACGTGAATAGTGTCGTATACGTGAATAGTAATCCCGACACAAAAAGATAGAAATTTCATAAGAAAAATCATACTTCGTGAATAGTACCGTATTTGTAAATAGTGCCATATACGTGAATAGTGCCGTATACATAAATAGTAACTCCGACGGAAAAAGTGAGAATTTCATAATAAAATCCATGCCAATATTTTGGTATAATGATATTGGAAAGAATAACATCATTTATGTAAGAAATAACATCCCTTACCATCCCTTACCTCAAAAAGATAGTACGTCTGACTGGAATATCGGATATAATACCGAAGGAAACTTGCGCTGAATACTAATACTCAAAGTATTGAAATACTCACAAAAATACGCTCGATATTATAGAGAGAGAAAACTTCTGATTCTGGTGTGATTTTCAATTCTAACCTAAGCACCCTATTTATAGGAAAAACTTAGGATGCCAAAGGAGACTAAAATAATAAAATATTATTATTTTTAAAAAAACTCCAGCCCCCGGCTGCTCTTCAAATTCAAATTTTTTTCAACAAAAGTGGGTCCAACCCATTAAATAATATTTATTTTCTGAAACTTCAATAATTCATAACAAATAGCCCCTTCGTCAGAAAAATACAAATTTTATGTCCTTTCATAGGAAATTTAATTCTCTACAACTTTGCAGAAGAAAGTTTTTCTAAATTCCAAACATAAATTATCCGAAATCCATAAACAGATGATTTCTCACACAAAAATATTGATAAAAACTCATCAGCGCCAATTCCTTCTTTAATATCCACAAAATAAATATTTCCTTATCATATAAATCAATAATTAATTATTCACAAATAATATTATAGAACTACAATATTAACAACCAGGTCGTTCCCAGGACAGAGGGGCCTTCCGATAAGGACTTCTCCTTACTGGCGCGCAATTAAATAACCCCTCCTAGACAGAACTTCCTTAGACATTGTCAATAATGCTATCTAATAATATTATTCAAATAATATGAATTATTGAGTTGATAATGTGAAATACTGTGCAACGATAATTATTGAATCAATACTACAAAATATCAACTGTAGCCATTATTGAATCAATAATATAAAATAGCAACGTAGCAATTATTGAGTCAATAATATAAAATATTGAACAGTAATTACTGTAACAATAATTGAGTAATGGCTTCTCACGAAAGACTCAATAATTCGAAATACTGTGCAATACCGTGTGCTACTATGCAACACCGTGTATCACTGTATTTTTAACCACCGGGTATTTCAACAGTACTAACGGTAACAACCACGCCGTTATTTTGTAAAAAGTTATTTCTGTCGCTTTCTATATCCGACAGTTATTCCGTTGTGGGAGCCCACAAATAGCTTCGCCGTCGTACGAATATTCCCCGACAACAAGAATATTCCACGACCAAACGAATATTCCCCGACAACAAGAATATTTTATAACCACTTGCTCATTTTAAAAATGTTTGCACATTTCACCCATAACTTTAAACTTTTATCAATTTAACCATTTACCAAATAGAAAAATTGAATACTTTTATTTCATAAAATCTGGGGTCTTACAATCTCCCCTCCTTATGAAATTTCGTCCTCGAAATTTACGTACCTGGTATTTCGAAAAGTTGAGAATACCTTGCTTTTATTTCAGATTCCATCTTCCTTGTCATCATGATTTCTCCATTGCTCATTCTAGAATACCGCTTCAAAACAAGGTTAATTGACATATAACAATTGACAATTTATTAAGTAAGAAAAGTCAGCTTAGGTAAGTCACACACTAGCGAAGTATATTATTCGTCCATCTCCTCCTAGTTCTAGACTCCAATCTCCGCCAGCGACCATATCCCTAAGCTCTGATACCAAAATGTAACGCCCCCAAAATAGGTCCAATCCACCCAACCCATTCTGGGTCGCCACGAAATACACTCAACAAAAATTTCAAATACAAATCTTCAAGTTCTAACTTTTTAAACTGTCGTACAAAATACGACCACAATTAAACTGTGAGTTTCAATACAAATACAGTGCCCATACTCCAAATCAATAATACGTTACAGAAAGGTACAGTCAATAACTGTTTTAGGAATTAAAATCTTTGAAAATGTTCAAGGAAACCTTCGTACATGGGAGGCCATGCATCCATGTTATAATAGATATCGTAGGACTCGAGAATTATCCTTGGTTGACCCAATAGACCCCAAAGAAAAACGAGAAGATTACTATCTTGTTCATTCCAATGGTGGGTCTTCTCTTGCCATATAATTATCTCTGTTGTCTCAAACTGAGAATTATATTCTAACCGTACTCCAAGATTATATAGGTAGTGTTCATGAATATAATCAGCAAGTGGATGTGCACAACCATGTCTTATGATAACATGAAGTCGTATGTGGTTAGACATCTTGTATAATAGTGACAAAACACCCTTCCAAAGTTGGGTTCACCTCACCTAAGTCAGGTCACCAAAAACAACCGTTAAATGACGTATAAAATACGACGTACTTATCTAAAATTTTCAATAAAATTATTTTCATACTGTTTGGTGGAAAACTTCAACAGTTCTAGACCCTCGTTCTATTCCCCTGTTATCCCGCTCGACCCAGCTACACTCTTATTACCTGAAAGGAATTGTGAAGCAAAAGGGTGAGCACAAATAGCCCAGTAAAGAATATCATGACTAAAGATAATTAAATTATCAATAGTCTTCATCAGTGATAAATCAGAGATTTATAACATATGGTAGATGATAAAACTTTTCAACCATAGTTGCGGTGGAACGAGCAATCCATTAGAAGAGTCAATTAGACTATAATGTTTATTATCTTCTCCGTGTTAAAAGTCCACCAATAATATTTTATCCCTGTAACATCAATCAACAATTCCTGTCCACAATCATGTAAGTTCATGATTAAAATTATCTTGATGAATTCTTCTTTGCACTCAGAACGAAGATAAATCTTATCACCTGTCTTTACCTAAAACATCAAAGATCATGGTTATACCAAATCACAGTTCATGTTCATAATCATGCTAATCAATTCATCTTTGCATTACAAGCCAAAGATATTCAATAATTAATCATTCATCTTTGCACTACAGGCCAAAGATATTCACAAATCAACCGCTCATCTTTGCACTACAGTCCAAAGATATTTACAAATCAACCGCTCATCTTTGCACTACAGGCCAAAGATAATCACAAATCAACCGCTCATCTTTGCACTACAGGCCAAAAATATTCATATCTCAAAAAGATATCTAATCATTCCAGAATTTATATAACAATAATTATAACCATGTTGATCAATTCACCTTTGCACTTAAGCTAACGATATTCAATTGTAAATTCAATGGTCATGAACATACTAGTCAACAATTCATCTTTGCACTACTGGCCAAAGAGAAATCTATAGTCATGATCATACCAATAATCTACCCATCTTTACACTCAAGTCAAAGAGAAATTTTATCACCAGGATTATAAAAATGTTATATATGATAATAAAAACAATATGATCAAAACATCGATCTCCAAGTTCAAAAATACTCCATAATAATACTTTGTGGAGCAAAATTCAAAAATAAAGCTCAAAACTTAGATCCAATCAAAGATATGAACCTTAACAGGCAACTTGGACAAATAGAAGAAAATTTAATTTTTCGGTGAATAGTACCGTATAAGTGAATAGTGCCGTATACGTGAATAGTGTCGTATACGTGAATAGTAACCCCGACACAAAAAAGATAGAAATTTCATAAGAAAAATCATACTTCGTGAATAGTACCGTATTTGTAAATAGTGCCATATACGTGAATAGTGCCGTATACATAAATAGTAACTCCGACGGAAAAAGTGAGAATTTCATAATAAAATCCATGCCAATATTTTGGTATAATGATATTGAAAAGAATAACATCATTTATGTAAGAAATAACATCCCTTACCATCCCTTACCTCAAAAAGATAGTACCTCTGACTGGAATATCGGATATAATACCGAAGGAAACTTGCGCTGAATACTAATACTCAAAGTATTGAAATACTCACAAAAATACGCTCGATATTATAGAGAGAGAAAACTTCTGATTCTGGTGTGATTTTCAATTCTAACCTAAGCACCCTATTTATAGGAAAAACTTAGGATGCCAAAGGAGACTAAAATAATAAAATATTATTATTTTTAAAAAAACTCCAGCCCCCGGCTGCTCTTCAAATTCAAATTTTTTTCAACAAAAGTGGGTCCCACCCATTAAATAATATTTATTTTCCGAAACTTCAATAATTCATAACAAATAGCCCCTTCGTCAGAAAAATACAAATTTTATGTCCTTTCATAGGAAATTTAATTCTCTACAACTTTGCAGAAGAAAGTTTTTCCAAATTCCAAACATAAATTATCCGAAATCCATAAACAGATGATTTCTCACACAAAAATATTGATAAAAACTCATCAGCGCCAATTCCTTCTTTAATATCCACAAAATAAATATTTCCTTATCATATAAATCAATAATTAATTATTCACAAATAATATTATAGAACTACAATATTAACAACCAGGTCGTTCCCAGGACAGAGGGGCCTTCCGATAAGGACTTCTCCTTACTGGCGTGTAATTAAATAACCCCTCATAGACAGAACTTCCTTAGACATTGTCAATAATGCTATCTAATAATATTATTCAAATAATATGAATTATTGAGTTGATAATGTGAAATACTGTGCAACGATAATTATTGAATCAATACTACAAAATATCAACTGTAGCCATTATTGAATCAATAATATAAAATAGGAACGTAGCAATTATTGAGTCAATAATATAAAATATTGAACAGTAATTACTGTAACAATAATTGAGTAATGGCTTCTCACGAAAGACTCAATAATTCGAAATACTGTGCAATACCGTGTGCTACTATGCAACACCGTGTATCACTGTATTTTTAACCACCGGGTATTTCAACAGTACTAACGGTAACAACCACGCCGTTATTTTGTAAAAAGTTATTTCTGTCGCTTTCTATATCCGACAGTTATTCCGTTGTGGGGGCCCACAAATAGCTGCGCCGTCGTACGAATATTCCCCGACAACAAGAATATTCCACGACCAAACGAATATTCCCCGACAACAAGATTATTTTATAACCACTTGCTCATTTTAAAAATGTTTGCACATTTCACCCATAACTTTAAACTTTTATCAATTTAACCATTTACCAAATAGAAAAATTGAATACTTTTATTTCATAAAATCTGGGGTCTTACATCATATATCTAGCACCTCACTTTGACGGATCGCAAAAAGAAGGTGTAGATTTAAAATGGTAGTTGGTCAAAGGGAGAAAAAGTTAGGGTTTTCTAACTTTTCAAAAACCTAGTTTCTTTTCTTTCATTTTGTTCAACTTTCTAACACTCAAATATGTTAGATCTATACATGTAACACTATAAATCATGTAGATCTATAATTTTTAAGTTAGAGAACATAAACTCTAGATTCCATTTAACTATCCAAAGAAATGAATCAAAAGCTTTAAAAATTTTGGGTTTATACCTTGTTTTTTTGCTACTCTTCTCTTCTTTCCAATATATATAATGAATCTTGGATGCATCAAGGATCTAAGATCTTACTCTCTTTCTCTTCTTCTCTTCCACCGAAATCTCTCTCTCTCTTACCTCTCTCTAGCTTTTGTTATTGCTTACTAAGCTAGGAAATAAAATGAGATGAAAGAGATATGATCTTAGATTTTTTTTGTTTAATTATAAAAAGAGATATAGATACGATATGTATACTAAGATACATTCACCACATTCATGCTCTTTCTCTCTTTTATTTATTAATAGATAACTTGCAAGTTTATTAAATAATGATAACTAATGTAAATGGATGACACATGGGCTTGAGTGTAGGTTTTAACTTTGAAAATAAGGCTTTGGTAATGATGAAATTCATCCCCCATTCTCCTCTCTCTCTCTTGGCCTGATTATTAGCCCATCTTCTTTCCATTTTTTTCTTTTTATGCTTTAATTAGCTTACTAAATGTCCAAAATATCCCCTCTCAATTGGGCTAAGAGTTGGGCTACTCATTTAATGTTTTGGGCTTTCAAATTAATTAGTTTGGGCAATGTAAATCACTATGGTTCCAATACTTTAATTTATCTTACCCTAATCATTTAATTATGGTTTCCATTCCTCACATTTGTAATTCAATTCCTTACTCATGTACATTTAATTTCATAACCCAATTAAACTTGCTTTAATTTGGTTACAAAATTAATTAATTGAGATGTATAAAATAAATCTCTTTGGGCTAGTATATATTTTCAATACTAACATTCTCCCATACCATAACCTTTAGGTTATTTAATTCTCATACCTAATAAAAAATTAGGTTATGTAACCTTTCTTTTAAATTTACTTTATAAAATAAATAAATACATATACATAGTTACAGTACACGTATTTATTTAGTCTGCTATTCATTCACATGTCACAAGGTTTTTAATATCATTAATATTTAATTAATATATCTATTTACAAAGTGACACATAAATTCTTGGTTATTACATCCTCCCCTCCTTATAAGAATTCTGTCCCCGGAATTTCACTTAAGGTTACTAAAAAAGTTTTTATATTCTTCCTCATCTTTTCCTCAAGTTCCCACATAGCTTCCTCAGCGTTGTGGTTCCTCCATAGAACTTTGACAGAATGTATAATCATATTTCTTAATTTATGCCCTTTTCTATCCAAATTTTTATAAAAATCTCCTTGTACGATAAGTCCTTCTCGACTTGAATCGGCTCATAAGATATCACATTCTTGTAATCCAGCTTATACAGACATAACACTGACACATGAAATACATTGTGAATATGTTCCAATTCAGGAGGTAGAGCTACCTCGTACGCCACTTCACCGATCTTCTTCAGTATCTCAAATGGTCCAATAAATCTCGGACTCAATTTACCTTTCTTCCAAAATCTTATTTTCCCCTTCCAGGGAGATACTTTTAGAAATGCATACCTTTCCACTTCAAAGTCTCTTTTCTTGCAATGAAGATCTGCATACTTTTTTGTCGATCCTGAGCTGCTACCAGTTGAGCTCTTTTCACTTTGATGATCTCTACAGTCTGCTACACCAATTATGGCCCCAACAGTCTTCGTTTACCTACCTTGTCTGAGCATAAGGGTGTTCTGCATTTCCTCCCATACAGGGCTTTCTACGGTGGCATCTCAATGTTTGTATGATAACTATTGTTATATGCAAACTCTACCAATGAAAGATGATCTTCCCAGCTCCCGTTGAGGCTCTGACCATGTCTTCTAGTGTTTGAATTGTTCTCTCACTTTGCCCATCGGTCTATGGATGATACGCGGTACTTAACCGTATCTGTGTCCCCATTCATTCTTGAAGACTTCTCCCGAAATTTGACGTGAACCGCGGATCTCTATCAGACACAATTGATATCGACACTCCATGTCTTGAAACTATTTCGTTGATATACATTTTAGCTAACTGATCAAAATTATACCTGATTCTGATAGGCAAAAAGTGTGCTGACTTTATAAGACGATCAACTATTACCTATATGGCTGTCACTGATAGTAGTGTGCATACAAGCCAATCATATATGATGATAAAGCACATACTTTGTAAACAATCTTATTCATTTATTAATAAAAGTATTCATTCATTAAAGGCATTTAATTATCTACATGATGTTGTTTTTATAATATGTAAATAACCCATAGTTTTAAGCAATGCTTTTAGAATTATGATGTTGATCATGCTAATAAGATTTAAATTCTTAGAAAGCTTAAAACTAAAATAGTTCTAATCGTGGGATTACTAAAAAGGGGATTAGTAAATCCGGATAGATTGGTACATATGTTGCTTTCTCATTGGATGAGGATGATTGATGTCATGATCATTTGTGTGGAGACACTAAAGCAAGTATGTAGGTGCTTATCGGAGAATAAGTTCACTGAACGTGACTCGCTATGGAATACCTAATGGAGTTTTACTCGCCTGTCAATAGGAATTCCTAATGTGATAGTAGTACAAGTGATCCTTGGACTTGAGATCATCATAGTATCTTGTATATAATGAATTATACTTTGACTTATTCCATAAGACCCTTTAGGGTATATAAAAGGGTATACTTAGGTATAATGAGTTACATATGGAGATAATGAATAATTAATAAATAATCTACCACTTCTAGTAAAAGAGGAGATATGTCCTATATGATTCGTTAAATGACAACCTAGGAATCCTTGGCCAAGGTGGAATGAAATTAGAAAGGAGTTTCTAATTTGCATTATATGGAGTTGTGCATTTTCTAATCCAATACATATAATTAAATAAAATAAGACTTGACAGTAAATCCATGTCTTATATTTAATTGGGACATTGTATGGTGGAAGGATTGAATTGTACGATAACTATTAACTCACAGGTTCTTTTATGATTAATGTTGAAATCTATATTATCTAGAAAGTCGTTGATCGCTAGGTAGGCTTATCGATATTATAGAATAAATGTTATTTATTTAAATAGATTATTCGTTTAATTTATTTATTTAAATAAGATTAGAATTGTTCTAATTGATTCATTCACAACCGGTTTAATATGGAGAACCTAAAGGGTCACACCATAAAAGGAAGAATAATTATTTAAGAAGATAATTGCGTAATCATAATAATGCATTAAGTGTAATTAATTTAATCTATGGTGATAGAATAAATTAAATAGCTTAATGTTTATTATTTAATATTTTGGAAATATTACAAATAAATTAATAAGAGGAGTCTTATTAATATTATTACAAATATTATTATTATAATTCTAAAGGAGTTTAGGAATTAATTTAATATAAATACTCTCACTCAATCCTAATGAGATTAGGAGGCAAATTAATTAAAGAGTTTAATTAATTAATCCCAATATGTTGGGAAGGCAAATTAATTAAAAGTGTTTAATTAATTAAATAAAACCCAATTCTAATTAGATTAGTAGGGTTAACCTAATATCTATATAAGAGAGTCTTATATCAGATACAAGGTACGTGAATTCCAAGAGTTGGAGAGTACACCATATTTCTACAAAGAATAAAAAAAGGGTTTAGCCAATCAGCCATCTTCCTGAGTTATTCCTCTTCCTTGGTGGATCACCTCTAGATGCCAAACACTTGAGTGGCTAATGTTGATTAAAGGAAAGAGCGACTACAAGAATTTCAAGGAGATCAAAGGAGAGCAAGGAGTAGAACTCGTACCTGTGGAAGCTAGATTCTACAAGGGTATGATTCTGATCTTCCTACTTTTTTGTTATTAATAATTGAACACAAAGCATGATCATGGTATGAGTTTGTATAAAAATTTAAAAAACCTATGTTTCGCTCTTTCCGCCCTTTAATTGTGTAATTTGATTGCATGAGTGGTATCAGAGCCTAACGTTGTGCTAATTATCAATTTTATGATTCCATGTATGAATTGATGTGAGATTGGATCGAATTTTTTGGACAAAAATTGAATTTTAAAGATTCTGCGAATGAACAGCTCAGCTGCGCCGTTGCCCAGTTCATTCTGGACGCAGCTGCACCGTTCAGCAAGGCAGCACAGCTGCGCCGTTGCCCAGTTCATTCTGGGTGCAGCTGCGCCAGTCCCTAAACAGAAACTGAAATTCTGATTTTTATTAATTAAGTAATTGGTTTATTTAATTTATGAAAGTTTAAAATAAAGATGTTTATTTTATCTAAAATATGATTTTAAATTGCTAAAATTAAAGGAGTTTAATTTGGATTTGTTTTTGATTAAAATAAAAGAGTTTATTTTGTTTCAAAAATAAAATTTAGCAAAACTTTTGTCCATTAAATGACATCGATTTATATATGGAATGACTTAATGATTCATGAGATGAATGGTTATTTATTGATGCATATGTTGATGTGTATGATAATAACTGGGGTTGATTATGGACTATTGACCAATGTGATTGGATTTTATTTTAGTTGAATGCTTGAATGAATGAGTTTTATTAAATGGGGTCTGCATACCTCGTCTTCTTTGGTTTTTTCTCGATGTAAATTTTATCTCCCTCCTATATACTTCCCCTTGACTGCTGATTAAGGTTTCTATTTAATTTTAAATAGTTTATGTAATAGAGATAGTTATAATTATCTTGAAAAAATTGGAGACTAAAGAGCAAGGAGCACGTGAAGACCTGTTTGTATGGAGCCCGGGTTTAAATGTAATAATTACGTTTAAATCTAAATTCTTGCACTCCTAGGTTTGACCTTTTGGTTCACTTGGTGGCTCTTGTGAACCAAACTAAAATAAAAGTTCATAATCAATCCGGGTAGAATATTGTATTCTATATGTGCATGATAAATATTAAATATTATATATATATATATATATATATATATATATTATATTTTATGCAAACATTGCTTTGCATGTTTAATAAAATGACGCGTATTTTATATATTTATGTGCATGCGCGCTAAACAAGATGAGACAAATAATAACAAACCCCTCAAAGAAATTATATTAAGTCCGAAGTGTTCAATGATATTTGTAATATCGAACGTCGCCTTCTAGTATGATAAATTAATAGAGTATTAAATATTTAATATGAGCTTGTTATGCTATCCACAAGGCGAGTATTGCGTATTTAAGATATTAATTTAATCACATTTGATGCTTATCAAGAAAATTGAACAATATTATCTTGTTGTGCTATCCACAAGGACAATATTTTTCTTTTTTTGAATTTATGGAAGTGCTAGGCAGGACTTAACTTAAATCATTTTAGTTTGGACGTGCACACACTTAACCATTATGATTTAAGAGGCAAAATAAAAGGAGTTACATGTTGATGTAATTGACAATAGTTGTCTACCTATTTGTTTATATATCGTTTGTTGTGCTATCCACAAAGCTATATACATTTGAAATGGGATCCTTATTCTCACTAGCAAATCTTTAATTAGATGTTGCCGAACTATATAAGTGAGAGTAATATAGTTTGATGAAAATAGTGGGAGACACCAATTTAAAATAAAGACCTAAATTTATTTTGGTATGTAAAATTAATTAAATGAATGTTTGCTAAAATATTATCTTTTCACATGCAAAATTTTAAAAATGTCAAAATCACTTATTTCAATGTGTAGCATACTTGATGCTAATAAACTTACCGGGCCGAATTACACGGACTGATTAAGAAATCTGAGAATAGTTCTCACTGCTGAAAAGATTTCTTATGTCCTGAATTCACCTGACCCTGGAACTGTTCTTAAATCTTCCTCTGAGGAAGAGATTGCCACCATTGTTAAGTGGCAAGATGATGCATCCGTGCTTAATGCATCATGCTCGCATCCATGAATAACGAGCTTTAGCATCAGCACGAAAACATGGATGCTCCTACTATTTTGCTTTACCTCAAGGAGTTGTATGGTGAACAATGTAAAACTGCTAGATATGAGATATCTAAGGAGCTCCTTCGATCTAGGATGACCGAGGGCACAACCGTTGAGACTCATGTCCTAAGGTTGATCAATCTAATTGAACGCCTTGGACAGCTTGGGTTCGTCATTGATGGGGGGTTGAGTTAAGACTTGGTCTTGCAGTCACTCCCTGAGACGTTCTCGCAGTTTGTTGTTAATTTACACATGAATAAGTTGGATGTCAGCTAGCCTGAATTACTTAACATGTTGAAAACTGCAGAACGTCACTTCCCATCCAAGAAGAACCATGTCTTGATGGTGGATTCTTCCAATAAAAGGAAGAGGCCAAAGGTGTCTTCTAAAAAGAAGAAATCTAAGAAGGCTAAGGGAAAGGTGAAAGAAAAGGAACAAAAGAAACTTGATCCAGCTGACAAAGGAATGTGCTTCCATTGCAACAAGCCGGGACATTTGAAAAGGAACTGCAAGAAGTTTCTAGCAGAGAAAAAGCTTAGAGAAGCTTCGACTTTCAATCAAGGTTTGTTCATAATTAAAATTAATTTTTTTGAAAGTCATAATTCTACTTGGGTATTGGATATCGGCTGTGGTTCTCACATATGTAATACTATGCAGGGACTGGTCAGAAGTAGAAAGATGAGCAATGATGAGGTCATCCTACGAGTGGGAAATGGAGCAAAGGTTTCTGCATTAGCTATAGAGACTTATTGTTTAGCAATGCCTTCAGGCAAGTCCATTTATTTAAATAATTGTTATTTTGTTCCGAATATCATTAGAAATATTATTTCTATTTTCGTATTAGATATGAAAGGATTTGACGTTATTATAAAGAATAACAGTTGTTCTATTTATAAAGAAAATATTTTATATGGTGTTGGTAATCTGCGAAATGGACTTTATATACTTGACTTGCATGAAAATATACTTCAAATAGAACAAACTAAGAAAAGGAAAAGGGATGATGTTAATTATACCTATATGTGGCACTGTAGACTCGGTCATATCAATGAAACAAGAGTATCCAAGTTGCATAAGGATGGGCTCGTAGAGCTATCGATTTTGAATCATATCCAACTTGTGAATCTTGTCTCATGGGTAAAATGACTAAATCTCCCTTTAGTGAAAAAGGAGAAAGAGTTATAGAGTTGTTAGCGTTGGTTCACACAAACGTTTGTGGACCTATGAAAATAATGCACGTGGTGGGTATTCTTATTTTATTACTTTCAGTGATGATCACTCAAGATTTAGATATGTGTATTTAATGAAATACAAATTAGAATCATTTAAAAGGTTCAAAGAGTTCAGAAGTGAAGTAGAGAAACAAACGAGCAAGATTATTAAGATTCTTCGATCAGATCGAGGTGGAGAATACTTAAGCGGTGAGTTTCTCAATTGTCTCAAAGATAATGGTATATTCTCACAATGGACTCCACCAGGTATACCACAATTAAATGGAGTATCTGAAAGGAGAAATCGAACATTGTTGGACATGGTTCGATCCATGATGAGTTTTACCGATCTGCCAATTTCATTCTGGGATTATGCCCTAGAAACGGCTACATACTTGCTTAACTAGGTACCTACCAAATTCGCCCCAAAGACTCCATATGAGATGTGGAAAGGGAGGAAACCAAATCTTAAGCATGTTAAGACTTGGGGTTGTCCAGCTTATGTCAAAAAGTTTGAAAATGATTACTGACTAAATCCGATAAGTGTAGATTTGTGGGATACCCTAAAGAAACCATAGGGTATTATTTCTATCATCCAACTGATCAAAAGGTGTTTGTTGCAAAACATGCTTCCTTCTTGGAAAAAGGAGTTTATCCATGAAGGGATCAATGGGAGTAAGATATATCTTAAAGAAGTTCAATAACCACAAATTACTACGGATCAAATTCAGGTACTTGACCAAGTGGAAGAACCTACTGTACTACACCCTATTCGTAAATCTGGAAGAGTACCTAAGATACCTGAGAGGTATGGATTCGTCATAAAGGATGACGATGAGGTACACGTCATGAATAATGATGATCCATTGAATTACGAGCAGGCTATGAGTAATAAAGACTCAGGGAAATGGCTTGAAGCCATGAAATCTGTAATGGACTCCATGGACGAAAACCAAGTATGGACTTTGGTTTCACCACTTGAAGGCATTAAGCCTATTGAGTGTAAATTGGTCTTTAAAAGAAAGACTAGAGCGGACGGCAAGGTAGAGACTTATAAAGCCCGACTGGTTGCAAAAGGTTTTAAATAAAGATAAAGAGTTGACTATGATGAAACCTTCTCACCAGTAGCTATGCTCAAGTCCATTCGGATTTCGCTTGCGATTGCAGCTTATAACAACTATGAGATCTGGCAGATGGACGTGAAAATGACCTTCCTCAATGGAAAACTTGAGGAAGATGTGTATATGACACAACTAGAGGGATTTGTTTCAAAGGTTGGAACAAATCAAGTCTGTAAGTTGCAACGATCCATTTATGGATTGAAGCAAATTTCTCGTAGATTCATTCATTTTGATGAGACAATCAAAGAGTTTGATTTTATCAAAAATGGTTGAACCATGTGTGTACAAGAAGGTTAGTGGGAGTGCTGTTTCATTCCTTGTATTATATGTTGATGATATATTACTGATAGGGAATAACATTCTTATGCTACAATCGATCAAAATAAAGTTGTCTAAACATTCCTCCATGAATGATTTGGGTAGAACATCCTACATTTAGGGATATAAATCTGTATAGATAGATTTAAAAGGATGTTCGGCTTAACCAAGGAACGTATATTCATTAGATGCTAAAGGCGTTGTAGACACTCAAAATTTTCCTTGCCCCAATACCAACCCGGTAGGAGGACAACACCGTCAATGAATCTAAATTCGGCCACCAACGCCAGTCCTTCAAGCTAAATCTAATTCCCAATATCGATAATTAAGTTCTGACAGTTAATTGGACCATCAATTAAGTTCCAACAGTCAATCGGACCATCAATTAAGTTACGACAGTCAATCGGACCATCAATCAAGCTCTGACAGTCAATCAAACCATCCATCAAGCTCTGACAGTTAATTGGACCATCAATCAAGTTCTGACAGTCAATCGAACCATCAATCAAGTTTCGACAGTCAATCGGACCATCAATCAAGCCCTGACAGTCAATCAGACCATCAATCAAGCTCCGACAGTCAATCGGACCATCAATCAAGCTCCGACAGTCAATCGGACCATCAATCAAGCTTCTACAGTCAATCGGACCGTCAATCAAGCTCCGACAGTCAATCGGACCATCAATCAAGCTCCGACAGTCAATCGAACCATCAATCAAGTTATGACAGTCAATCGGACCATCAATCAAGCTTCGAAAGTCAATCGGATCATCAAGCTCAACTCTGGCCTTAACCCGGGAAGTAAATTTAACCCCAACAGCAACCCGGGAGGTATCAATCAACCCCGGTCTCAACACGGGAAGTCAAATCAACCCCGGCAGCAACCCGGGAGGTACCAATCATCCCCGACTTCAATACTGGTCTCAATCCGGGAAGTCAATGCAACCTCGACAACAACCGAGGACATGTTAAGCCATCTCCGATCTCAATCCGGGAAACACAGTTCATCCCCAGCAACAACCCGGGAAGTCAAACTTAACCCCGGTCTCAACCCAGGAAGTGCAGGTCATCCCCGGGACGTTAGGTCAACTTCAGACATCAACCTGAAGCATCACAACAACCCTAGAGTAAAACCTGGAATGACAACATCAGCCTCAGAGACAACCCTGAGGTCAAAAGACTCGACTGGGATCCAAGTTCTGGAATTAGCTCCCAAACGTCAACCAACGACCATGCCGACACTACAGGCAGCCCCGGGAGGGGTACAACGGTCATTTAATAAACTCTCAACTGACTTGGTCAAACTCTAGCCAAATCGATGCCGACAAAGTCAGAATGAACCCTAACGACGATCCCGAGTGGCAACTACACAAGACAGCTCAACAGACAAACTGCGGGGACTCGAATACATGGTTATGAACATGTCTTCCTGGACCCAGAATTTTTTTTCCCATGTCTTTGCAATAGTCTTGGCGAGAGCTTTCCGAAAAGGTATCGCACGCCTCAAACGGACGCTTCGATCAAAAGTTAGAAAGTTTCGACTGGATATCACATTGCTCGGAGTGCACGTACTTCGAGACGACCAAGTCAGGCAAGTGGGCCCCGCCTAGGGGAGCCGCAGCTCTACCTGCGGCTGCCGCATATAGAGTGGAGGCTCCCTGGCCTATAAATAAACGTGCCCCCGCTCATTTAAAAAAAACAAAACATAGCGAAGCTCTACCAGTTTGATTTTTTGACTTTTACACCTCTACCAAACCCAAATATTTTCACTCCAACACGTAGATATACCCATATACTACCACATATCAAAAAACC